>OY987213.1:30281804-30881804 GCA_963920805.1 Primula vulgaris
GTTCGAATCTTGTGGCTATTTTTTTACTCTTTATTTAATTAACATCACTTTATTCTTTGAATTCTCCATTAATTAATTGCATCTTTAAGGTACTATTACAAGGTTTTATAAATAAATATTTTTGTTTAGTTTCATATTCATATTACAACAAACTTTAAACTAATAAATTCGTATTTTTAGTTAATTTTTCTGTATCGTTTGAAATTTTTAGATCAATGGACAAGTCAGCTAAGTTTTAACTTTCAAGTTTTTTTGGTTTTTTATACCGTTTATTGTTATTGTACAAACAAAAAAAATTCAACGTTTTAAATTTTTAGATCAATGGATAAGTCAGCTAAGTTTTAAACTTCATGTTTTTTTGATTTTTATACCGTTTTTTGTTATTATATTAAAAAAAAATTAACATCCCCAAGAATTGTATGTTGTTTCTGCCACCGATTAAAACATGTGTTTTTTTTTTTGTTTTTTTTTTTATTAGTGCCTGTAAAATATGTGAAGTAGTAGATTGACTATATAGTAGATTCTATTGACAAAGTGGCAGCTAACTGAATTTTCACGACCCCGTATCTCAAATCTCAACTAGTCGTCTAAATCTAGTTTTTCTAGACTTCTTTAGTTAGGAAACATTAACTACTTTCTTATTTCAAATTGGTATCCTATTTCATTATTTCTATATTTACCCTCTGTCAAGTAAAATAATTCATCCACTTCTTTTGCCTTATATATTTTACTACTCCAACAAATCAAAACCTCCAACTTTTTATACTATTCTAGAGAAAATCCCCAGAAAAAACATAATTACAGAAGGATATTTCCCCAACTCGCTCAAATAGCGGCTCAATTTCGTTAAACGAGTCTATGTCTACTTGTGATTCTCTTAATAGCCCAGAGGTCGATTTTGGCGATTACCTCGAGATGAATACTTGCAGCAATATTTTCATGCTCGAGCAGCTTGAGGAAGTAGGAGAATTTTACAAGCACTTATGAGAATCTGAGGTGAAAAAGAGGCCTTGTACAGATTTCATGGAAAGAGTCCAGAAAGAAATTGATGCACATATGAGGGCAGTCCTTTTCGATTGGCTGGTACATGAACTGAAAGAATTCGTTCCTGAAACACTTTACCTGACAATTAACTACATAGATCGGTATCTTTCTACGAACGACATGGATAGTCAAAGGCTAAAGTTGCTAGGTGTTGCGTGTATGATGATTGCTGCCAAATACGAAGAAGTAGGTGCACCTCAGGTTGAATACTTCTGCGATATCACTGAGAACACTTACACGAAAGACGATATTTTGCATATGGAGGCTAGTGGTTCTGAATTTCTTCAAGTTTGAGATGACAACTCCAACTGTCAAGTGCTTTCTTAGCCAATTTGTTCATGCAGCTCTACGTGAAGATGAGGATTCATCACTGATCCATCATGTAGAATGTTTAGCCAGCTACATAGCAGAGCTATTACTTATAGACTACGACATGCTCTGCTATGCTCCATCCGTTATTGCTGCTTCGGCTATTTTCTTGGCCAAATACATCGTCTCTCCTACAGAGCGACCTTGGAATTCAACTTTGGTGCATTACACACTATACCAGCCATCTGAGTTACGTGACTGCGTCAACGGTCTTCAAACCTTATGCCGCAACAGCAAAAGTTCCAGTTTCCCGGCAATCAGAGAAAAATACAGTCAACGCAAGTACAAATCTGTGGGAAATAATTATTGCCCGCCATCTATACCTATGGAATATTATGAGGACTTGAGCTGACTAAGCCAAGAGCAAATATTGTGAAAACTAGAAGGTCACTGAGTGCAGTATCAAAGATGCCAATACAAGTAAATTGAGAGCAGAATATCAGAATTGGAACAAAGCCACTGAGTTTTTAGAGAGTGCTTTTATGTAATTTTGTAGAAATAGTACCGAGTATGAGAATTTAAGTTCATGTTCTTTCTTGATGGATATTTTCAATGTTAACTAATGTTTGTTTATTGTCAGTAACATGTTTAAGGTGTCCCTAATATATGCAAAATTCTACCTGTTCATGTCTCATTCCTATATACTCCGTAGTTACTGTTGTTTCCATTCAGACTTGATAAGAGTTTTATAATTCATCTTTTTGTATCACACGTCTATTTGTGGCAATGCCTTTTGGAGATCATAGTGGTTTAAGACATTTCACTTGTTGAAATATTAGAATTCGTGACCTCTTCAATTGATTATTGATTTTAGTACCATGGTGTAAAAGTGGACAATGTAAAAGTCATTGAACCGCAACTTGTAGCTTATGGCATCTATTTTTCTTTATTACTTTTCCCCTAGCTGGAAAATGGAAAAATACAATTGTACCACCAAAGATAAAATAAGGCATTTAGTGGTCTATATACTGCCATTTGTCGGATCGACACATAAAGCTGGACAGTGCATGAAAGTACCACCACTAAGTCCTATAAGTAAACCTTTTGGATCATATTCATGGCGTCTGCAAACAAAATTTGTATATAGACAGCATTAAAAGGTCCCCGATATATCGGGATTATACCAAAGGAACTAGATTGAAAATACCATACAAAATTAATTTATAACAGAAAAAGAAAAATGTTTCCGGGCTGTCTTTCTCCTGGCATGAAGATAAAGATGTAAGTTTCTCTGTGAATGGTACGCTCAACCCTTCTTCTATTCCCGAATATTATGAAAATATGAACTTTATACTCGTCCCATTGTAGAGATCTATCACGACACTACGTATAAATTATCATCTTCATCTCATCAAGAACTCTGCTTAGAGGAATACCATAATTTTTTCTGACAAATCAAAATCTTCTCCTTGTCATTGCTGTTCTTCTCAGGATCTTCTTTGCGACATTGCCACCTCATTCCTTTCGCGATGATAGCTACACCATCCACGTAAAAACTTGACTCTCGGATCAAAACATACCCGTTTGGTCGTAAAATCCTATCCATCTCCAAAAGCACATACTTCAATTCACACCTGTCAAAACCAAAAGCAAGTTTTCCTTCATCAGAAATAAATTTATTATGCAATTAAGATTTTTCCTGTATGGAAACAAGTAAAAAGAACTCCTATTAACAAACAAATATAACCAGTCGCTTTTAAGGAAACTTGCTAATTTTCCGCAGCTTAATATATAAGAAACACATTTAAAATGTTCAAACCCAACTCGAGATTGGAAGTTGGTTTCTGCATAGAATTTTGACTTGAGAGATTTTTAGAAGCTCAATATAAGAAAAGATTTGTAATCAAGGAGTCTGGCATTTTAAATAACAAAATTGAACACCGACTTCAAATATAAAAAAGATTGACGAGATGAGCTTTCACAGAATATTCATTCTCAAAGTCCTATGAAAGCCATATTTAAAATCCTAATGACCTATTTTATAGTAGGCCCCTTAATAATCCATTCAAAATTTCTTCTTAAATCTCTATTTAGGAATTCATAAAATATCGATAAAAAAGGATGGATTTACCCAAGTCTATAACACTCTACCTTTGGCTTTCGGCAGTAAATAACCCATCAAGGTGAAGCAAGTCATAAGTTCGAGGATAAGTCGAGAAAGCCTCACACCTATAAAACACAAACAAATAAATTAGAAAACATACCATCTTTATATTTTAACACACCATATATCAAAATTCAAACAAACTGACAAATAGTTTACCAATCATGAAAAGTTCCAATTAGACCCCGATCATAAACAACAGCAAGTGTATTAGCAGCATAAGACGAAACCACATTCATAACCCAAACTGGATCATCGATCAAAGCCGCTGCCAAACCCCCATACACCGTATTCATATCCATTACGTTTCTAATTTGATCAGTCCCAATAACCGGTAACAATTTTTTGTAATATTTTGCTCTAGTTTTCCACTTACTATCGTCATACTTAAAATTACTTGAACTGCCTCCATGAATATCGCCTATCCTCTCAGGCGCGACGTGTAACCTTTCAGGCCATTTAGAGATTGAACTTAGAGCGACCTTTTTATGCTTAAGATTAGGAGAGACCACACAAGGCCTCAATGGAGTGTACCACGCCGAATCAGGTTCAGTCCCGTCATCGCATATGGGCGGATATGTATCGGGAATCGAGAGCTTTGTGTAGCAATCGGTATCCTCTGTTTTTTGCCAAACGGCGATGTCGTCCTTTTGGTTGTAGATTTTGAAACACATCGATGTGAGCAAAGACTGGAGCTTTTCATAATTTGAGCTTTGTTCCTCGATTGTCGTGTCCCATCCTTTCCATCGGCGTTTGTAGTTAACGGGTGGACCTGATAGAATCCAGAAGCCCCCGGGACGGAGTATTCGGTGTATTTCTAAAAGGTAAATTCCACCTGGCCAAATCGATAATTACAAATTAGTTGGAACAAGAATTCTCTGTACGAGAAAATACCATCAAAGTTTTAGTCTTGAAGGTTATTTTATCAAGTGTCTTCACTTCAAGGTCGCATTATTTTAAGGGGCAATTAACAAAAACATACTCTGCCCCTATTATATTAACAAAAACATACCCTAATAATTTAAATTATCAAAAACATACCTATATATACTTATTATTTCTCTAATTCTAATCAGACCATAATCTAACCTCTCTCTCATCTAACTTCTCTCTCTCTAAACGCAACTCTCTCTCTCTAATCGCACATCTCTCTCTAACACACGATAATCGCACCTCTTTCTAACATGTGCTAATCACCCATCTCTCTCTAAAAATGACTAAAAACTCACAAAATATACATATTCTAATTATAAAACGTCATACCCTAATTTTAAAATTTCATACCCTAAATGTTCTGGATCACAATCAAATATCTAAAAAAGAGTTCATACCCTAATTTCAAAACTTCATACCCTAATTTTAAAACTTCATACCATAATTTCAAAATTTCATACCCTAATTTAAAACTTCATACCCTACATATGGATTTCTCTCAATACTGTACATATGGATTCTCCTCTTTCAACTTGAAAACCACAAGGTTTACAATAGTCTCAAACCTCAATAAATAGAAAACAATCTCACCAATTTCATATATTTTTCATATATTACGGGGTATCAACCAGTGTAATATTTGTGTATTACGTATGTATATATCTGTATTTATATGTATATGGATGTTTATATAATTTAGATGGTGTTCGGTAGTCAATGACGGGTTTTCGTGTTGGATGAGGGGAGAGAGATAGAGTGGGATACAAAAGAAAGATACAGAGAAGAATGGAGGAGGAAGAGAGTAAGATCAGAGAGAGATACAGAGAAGAATTGGTGAGAGAGAGAAGAATGAAGGAGAGAGAGTAAGATAGGAGAGAGAAAGAAGAGAATAAACAGCATTAAATTTGTTTGGTATGTTTTTGATAATGAAAAGTTTTTAGGTATGTTTTTGATAATGAAAAGTTTTTAGGTATGTTTTTGTTAATTTAGTTTAAAAAGTATTATGTTTTGTTAATTTATCCTTATTTTAAATATTCAAAATTGAGAACTTGCACAAAAGAATGAAAATTTTACAATATTTTGAAAAATCAAAAAATAAAGAGAACTGGCCTCAAGTGCCCCAAGTGCTTATATTCAGGAGGAAAAACAGAGAATAGATGTAGGTTTCTTAATGGTCCAATCACAATATCATCTTGTTGGGCATAAACTATGAACTAGTTTGGCTGCAGTTTTTGAGCATATAAGCTGAATGCTTTTTATTCTGTAACAGTTGAAAGAATTACTAACTACTAAGTTTATCGAGTTTATTCAGGCCAAAAACAATAACAAAAACCAGCTTTTACGCTGGTCAACCAAATGCAGTCCATCCTGTATGGGGGGAAAAGCTTACAAAAAATCAGCTATTAAGCTGTAATCACGCAACGCCTAAATATGGTATTATATTATTATCGAGGTGGAATTTTTTACCGAATTCAGTCCATGGGATGAGACATCTAGAGCAATGAGCCATATCGAATGAGTTGGAAGGGTAAGGTAGTCTTTGAGTTGAAATAATTCCCAACATGGCAGGTATTCCTCTTTCAAGAGCGAATTGAACTTGTGCTTCATGATTATCTCTTGGTGCAAGCGAGATTGTTATAATACCACGATCTAGTAAATCACCTCCCCAGCTAGCAACCTGCCAAAAGTAACAAGCAATAAGGACTTCATGCACCCATCGAGTAGTTATTTTAAGTAATATGAAAAAACTGAATATTAGTTACATGTACTTTTTTCACCCCTCAACAATCAAATTAACTGGAGTTGCAACAAACAAGCTAAGCAGCTCGCAAGTGAAAAATTAAGTAATGTCTTGTTAGGAAATCGATGAGTAAGTTCTTAATTAATAGAAAGGGGCGGATAGCTATAGGGATATAAGAAAAACTAGAATCCGTTAGTTTTTGAAAAAATGTCTTTTTTCAAATACAAATTCTGCTTAAATTTTACAGGATGGGGTTTTGCAGGACAACAGCTTGGCGTTAGCTTCTGGAACAATCATTTTTTTATGTTCGTAGGCTTAAAAATTTAAAGTTTTAGGTAAGTTTAAAGCTACTATAAATTCATTGGTTTGGACATTCGAAGCTCTGAGAACCCAAATAAATTAGCTTACCATATTTACATTAAAAGAAAAAGGTAGTGATTTTTAAAGTATAATATAATGAAGGCAAACTCACCCCGCACCCAGTATCAATAGCAGTTCGAATAGTGCCATCTTTCATTTCTGGTATCAAGTCTTGCATGATATCAACATATTTACTAACTCCATGGGGAAACATAGTTCCTCCACCAGGGAAACGAAATTTCTCCCCTTCTTTTATTAGCCAGTGCTGATTAGACTTTTGCTTGTTAATCCAGTCATAAGGAACGTTCCTGATACAAAAGACCACTATTTTCAAGTTGTACAGCAATATCAGAGAAGAAAAGAAGAGATTCTTATTTAAGAAAACTTACGTCTGAGTAAATCAAAAGATAAAGTTACGAAATGAAATCAAGTATTTTTTTGGCCGCAATAGATAATATAATTACCTGTACCAACAATTAAGTCGACTTTTAGGCCATCTAATAGGCGATTTGTAGCCATCAGGTGGAGGAATTAAACATTCCATTCTTTCAAAAACTGGGGGACAATGTCTCTCTAAGAAAGCCAAACGGTGCTTACTGAACTTTTTCCATCTCTGCAATAAAAAAACAGTGATTTTTTATGTACTATTAAACGTCATATCAATAATATCAATCTATTAAAGATAAATGCTTCCTCCATCCTAAGTTAATTGATGGTCATTCAAATTTGGGATGTCCCAGTTTATATGAATTTCCAAAATTAGAAGCTCAAAAAGTGATAAGATTACTTTGTTACCCTTCTTTGGTGTTTGTGCGAGAACAAAAAATCTAGATTTGACTAAATCAAAAGGAAATATGGACAAATACAAGTTCATTCATTTGCTAATCATAAAAAGTTGGGTTCTCAATGATTTCGATTAAATTGTGACGGAGGGAGTAAAATGGAGGCCAAATCAATAATTTGGTTGACCGGCCTCCAAATCCCAAGTCGTTGAGCCATCAAGCTACTACAGTTATTAATAAAACAATAAATGAAAATAGCTCGAGCAAAACTAAAAGATATGCTACGACACCATTTACGGGCTTAAATTATGAAAGCATCAATGAGTCAAGCTGACACGAGCTTTTCTAGACTTACATGCTGAAAACAATAAAAATATACTCCAATATAGCACTCTAAATCTTAAGCCTTCAGGTGAGACGGTGATACACAATTTATAGCATAGTAATGGACAAGGCATCGTCACCGGTTAAATCTCGTCATTCAATCAATAAAAAAATTAAGTTGCATTTCACTTTTCTATTAGAGTAGGCCAAGATTAGGGAATTTTTTTGGAGTATCTAAATATTTCTCTCTCCTGAAAAGCTTAAATATTAAGATTACATGGTGCCAACAATTTAACACCTATAATTCCATCCCTAAAATGAAACTCTTGACCAAATGAGTAGGCTTCTAATTAGCAAGTTAACTTGAGAACCCTTAGGCATCCATAAAAAAAAGGCATCTTTCATTAAATTGTATAACTTATACAACTATTGGAGATAATAGGACCCAAAAATTACCTTCGGGTCTGTGCAAGGTGTATAATCTTGGGACCCAGTGCTACATTCATTAAACGAAACTGACTTTATTTGCAAAGGTCCTGTGCAGCTACTAGAGTCTTTAGACGATTGTATTGCCTTAACAACATCGTTAGACAAATATCTATTGCTCTCAGAGGCAAAAATGCCACCTAGGTAAAACGATAAACCGCAAAATGCTATAAATGAAATTGCCAGCGGGATTATTCGGGAACTTTTCTCGGGTTGAGAAGCTGATCTAGCTTCTTTATTGTTCATTGCGCTTAGACCGTACTTCTTAAGGTTTTACCTGTACATACATAAAGCATAGATTGTATGAAAAAGACTGTAAATAAGAATGAATTGTATGAAAAAGACTGTAAATAAGAATGAACTGAAAGCTGAAACTAGGGTAAGAATTACATCATTTCTCATTCCTTTTCATTGACCAGAAAACTGAAACAGCAGAAAGATAAATCTATCCAGCCAATAAAAATACAATCCAAAGTATTTTCCTAAACAACATAAAGACATATTTTCTACGCATTTGTAGGATAATTTAAAAAAACAACTAAAGAAAAAAGTTTTAATGTAACTTAAAAATCCTTTTCCTTTTAGCTTATTTGATAGGAAAATTCATAGTACATCAAAAACCTGAGAGGTTTAATAGGAACTATGGTGTGCTTGAGGGGCGTAGCGCCTATTATTATTAATTTTTTATAAAACATCTCAAGTATAAGCCTTTTTTTTTTACAACTATGGTAGTCTAGCCTAGTTCGCCACGGAAAAAGGAAAAAAAAAACGCTTCTTATATTAATTTTAATCGCTCTCACGAGAACTAATTGGTTCTTCGGTTCTTCCCTGATTTAAATATGTTTCCCACATTAGTTGTTAGATCAAAGGTATCAATAAGAATTTACGCAATACAAGATGAGAATAATTAAGGTTTCATGGTAATACCGAAATCTACTCTATTTTTCTTCAAGTAAATAAACTATCTTCAAAACAAGGAGAATAAAAAAAAAAGTGAGAATACACTAATGTCAAGCTTTCTTCTCTCAGCACTAGAAATCTTAAAATTATAATTCAAAAAAGACAACAGCTTAAATTTAGATAGATCTAATTATATCAATAAACCATTACAAAAAACAAATTAAAGGCAAAAGATAATCCATTGCCGACAAGTTGTAATTTTTGGGTTACTTTAGCCTTAGATTTTGAAAATGAAAATGGGACCCAATCCCTATTAAACCCTCATACAAGCTAAACAAAAGTAATAATTAAAAAAAAACTAAAGATTGAAACAAACATGGGTCCAAAGCCATAAAAGTCATAAAGTTACAAAAGAAAAAGAAGTAAATGTATTCAACCAAATAACGCACCTAACAACAGAAAGTGCAAAAAGTTAAAAAAAAAAAAAAACATAAACAGAGAAAAAGACTTGATTCTCCACCTACGTATAGTATCATTGCTGATTTATTGAACCTGTTTTTAGCTTATTTATTTTTTACTAAACAAAATTATATTCAGTCTGCTAATTTCTTTAAATAATCAATGAAGAAAATAAACCTTTTTTTCTGAAAACAAAATACTCCACCTCCTAAATGGTTTCATAAATGTGATAAAGCTTTACCTGGTATTTAACAAACTAGGAAAATGCAAAATGTATGATTTTTTTTTTTTAAATACAATATAAGTAAGTGAGAAAAAAAAATCCACAATGATTGGGATTTAAAATAAATCAAGTTTATCATAAACCAGCTGAGAGAGAGAGTTATCCACTAAAATTAACTATGATCTGTTACATATCAGATAAATGACAAAATCAGCACTTAAGAAAAAGAAAATTAAAAATCCAAACAAATCAAGTAAAAAATAAGAATCTCATGCCACTTACATATATGCATATATACATATATATATATATATATAGAGAGAGAGAGAGAGAGGGGTTCTAAAACTGGGTAAGCAGCTAGAGAGTTTGATGGATAGTGAGACAAATTGAGTTATTTCCCACTTAATACTGTGAAATAGACATATATATGTAGATAGTGTGAGGGAGATCTGAAAAGTGTTTTGGTTTATGAAGGGTTTTATCAGTAATTTTCTATCTCACCTTCAATAGCTTGTGAAATTTTGATAATTTAATTATATAATTCAAACATTAAATTATATAATTTATGTTTAAAAAATTTTATTTTAACGATTTTAATATATATTATAATGTAGTTATAATTTCATAAAATAATGGATAACGAAGAGAGTATATATATAACAATATGTATTTATGTATGTATGTGTTTAGATCTACAACTAGGTTTGTACTATGTATCCAACAAGTGGCTTTACTTTCTCAACAGCAATAATTACTTAATTAGTTTCACACACCATTTACTACCGTCTTTCATACAAGAGCAAATATAAAGAATTTAATTTTATCTGTAACGTTTTTGTACATGACCTATTCAAAGGTTACAAAAAAATTGGACCAAACAGAAACAAACCCACCGAACTCAGCCAAGTTTATGATTTACTTATTCATTGGGTTTGGTTTGCTTGTGTTTGGTAACTTAGAGATGATTAAAAAATAGTTCATTTGATGTTGTATGGGTAAGTGGCGGCACAATATTCCGCATAGTTAAAAACGTTACGGTTTTAACTAAAAATTTGTTTCAAATATATTGAAATGTTAATTGTAATTACCTTGTTCGAATCGGGTGGTGAAACCAAAAAAAAAAGTAAAGTTAATGACTTTTTTGTTAATATTTCATTTTAAATGTTTGGTGTCCACTTTAATAAGAGAATTTTACGTATTTAATTTTTGAAACTTCTTAATAAGTATATAAAGACAAATTTTATTAATTGAAAGGCTCATACTCGCATAAATATATACGATTAACATATATACATATGAATGAAATCCAAAAATATTATTTTTTTCATTAATTTACGTTATGCGGTACGTGGCGCCTCTACTTACCTCATGCGGCATAAATAGATGAACTGATTATTTTATGCCGCATGAGTTAAGTGGAGGCGCCACGTACCGCATAACGTAAATAGATGGACTGATTGGGAAACTAGTTTGGTTTACGTTTTAGACTTTGTAAAATCGAACCAATTATCTGTAACTATACATAAAATGTAAAGATTTTGATCCGAAATTTGTGACTTTTGTTACTTTTAGTGTGTTTGCTTTACGTAATATACGTTTTATTTATCGTATTCTATATATTCATTTGTTAAGTTCTTTAGCATGATATTTTGTTACATTATGATACATGTTTATTATTATGAAAACATATTTCGGAATATATTAGGAGTATTAGTTAAAGTTAATAAACATGATAATGATACGTTAACAAATGCGACATTCATGACCATACTCATATGAGGTCGAGATGAAATTAAAGTAACTCAATAACACTTGAATATGTGTTGGTGCAAGTTTTTCTTAATCTATTTCACATAATATTGATGATGTGGGTAGCGTAGTCGTAAATACGTAAGCTGCAAACTTATCATTTATCTTTAAAATAAGTTGAGTTGGATTATTATTTTGATACAAATGAAGCTGAACCGATGAATTTTAATTGAATTGGTTCGCGTTTTCGTTAAAATCGAATAAACGTGCTTCCGCTCAAACGAAAACGCGAACCAATTCAATTAAATTTTATCGGTTTAGCTTCAAATAAGTCGGTTAAAGCCGAACAATAACTTCTTAATTAGTTGAATATTATTATTTCTTTTTTAAAGTGTGTGAAAAATATATATTCTATTTTGTTCTGCAATGACACATGCGCAAAAGCATCCTATAAGTTAAAGGCGCGATAAAAGTATCTGCTCATATTGATTCCAATTCCATCAACAATGGATAATGAAAAAAGATGGTGTTATGTGCTACGACACTATTTCACACAACTTTGGTTGTAAACAAATATTCTCCACAGGGTATATGTATGCTAATGTGACGAGCATGTGCATGATTTCTTATGCTCACTCCGTTATTGTTTAATCAATCTTTACAAAACTTTCCGAAATTTTGAACGATCGTATAAGAACTTGTATTAGAATTATTCAAATATAAGTTTTCAAAAGTTGGTCGCATTATTTAACACTAGAACTGTATAATTAACTTCTGCAATTTTTCATGTCAGACAATATTGATATAAATTACATGATAGTATAAAATACATGTGATTTTGTAAAGAAGGATGAAATAGCAAGGGTGGTACGAACCATACTTTCGTTTTCAAGTTGATCGTATAAATTAATCATATATATTAGATATATTAAAAAGAAAACATTACCGACACTTGTTTGTTTGGGTCTTGGACTCTTCTCAACTCACATGCACCATTATTATATTCTGACAATAGTTTTCTAGTATCTTTGTGAATAAAGATATTTCTTTGAATGTTGGTTTCATTTCATCAAAGCAAATGAAATTAAATAAGTAAATAAATTGTATTTCGCATAGAGAGTATCATGGATGATTAATAGTAGGATAGATTTGTGAATTCATCTATTTATCTGTATATATATATAATGGTATCTTCGTTAACTTCTATCTGTTGTTTTAGTCCTATTCAATTGGGTGCTGAAATTTTGTGATTGTAGTTTACTAGGGAGTTTGTTAAGCAGTATTTTTTTTTTCGATAATCACGTTAAATATCCATTATCCAGTGACAAACTTATGCTACATTAGTATAAGTATTAGCTGATAATTAAGAGCAATTGCAACAGAGTTAAGAGTGTGTAAAGAAGGGTGTATTAGCTATTTTACATTGTGCAATGAAGCGTGAGTTCATTTAAAGACTCCGCATCTAATATTTCAAAACATATTTTTTACATATAAAATATCATGCATCAAAAACTCTATAAATTCTCTAAATTTCAGGAAACACAAAATTCACTTTATATATAATAAATATATATATTTCCTAGATGAATATAATAATAATAAAATATAATGGGGGCCACATTCTTGTGTTGGAATATTGTTATGATTAGGGCTGGGCGAAAAACCGGAAAAACCGAACCGGACCGATAACCGAACCGAAAAAGACAAAAACCGAAAAAAATTCGGGTCGGTTTCGGTTTTCAATAAAACCGAACCGAAAAAGGCCGAAACCGGAAAAAACCGAAACTGGACCGAAAAAACCGGTCTGGTTCGGTCCAAAAAATAAAAATACCGAAACCGAAAAAACTCAAAGCGAAAAATATGCTCAATTTCGGTTTCGGTTTTGCTAAAAACCGGACCGAATTCAGCTCTAGTTATGATAATAAACAAATAAAAAGAAATAATATACGGTTATTATAATAAAATTAATAAGGAAGCTGAAATTTTGTGTAAATGTAAACGGTTTTTTAAAAGATTTATATGTGTTATGTTTGATAAAATGATTAAGATTTATGATACGGCAGATACAAATCATTTTTGCCAAAAAGTTAAATGCATAGATGATTTGCTAGAGTAAATGTGAAACGGTCTAGTATTACTGTAGCAATATGTATGTCTCCTCTCCCCTGCACATGCTTTAGAACTTGTTGTTTTATTTCACATTAAATTTTATCTTTTTTCTCATCATTCTTTTCCATCTTTCAACAGAAATGTGATGTTTTTGTAAATCAATTTTCCTTTTCTACACTAATCACCAGAGATCCGAATGGATAGACGTCATTTGAGTTTTTTTGCTCTTTTTGTACAATTCTGATATCCTTGTATAAAATAAATTAAACGTAGACTCCAAAAAAAAATGTTTACAAAATTTTATGAAAATATTAATTTCCTTTCACCTCTTAATTTCTACATAGTTTTTTTTTTTGTAATCTGGCAAAATAACCTTTTATATAATGACATTTCACAACTCAATTTCTACTATTTTTTTAATTGATGTAAAATTTTATGTTTTCTTTTAGTTTTTATCACGTATGTTATTCCTTTTAATAGTATTGTATATTAGAGATGAGTTGTATTTTTAGATGTCGATGAGTTGTATTTTTAGATAATCTGCTGTAAAGTAAAAAGTCTAAATTGGATATGTATTTTAAATGATTTCTCATGAAAGAATGTATTATAAAGAATCTGTAAAACTTATAGATGAAGTTTGATAATGTAAAATAGATGATGATTTTGCTCTTAGAGTTTTGATATTATAACTCTTTTTAGTATGAGTGAAATTTTATACCGAAACGTACCGATCAACCACAATTACCACTTATACCGTACCGTATTTGCGGTAGTACCGTACATGTGGTGCGGTAGTACCGTATATGTGGTACGGTAATGTAATTAAATTTTGAATAACATGTTAATATACCATTGTACCAATCATGCAAAACATATACCATTATATTATATTTTGTAAGCTATTCATGAATGTTTAACAACTTCAAGATTTATTTTATTGTGGTTTTGTTTAACAATGCTTAGTTCGGTGGCGGAGCTAGAAATTTTGGTCAGGGCATCACACAAACACGTAATGCGGGGAATTTTTTTACTAATGTTATCTTCATAATTAAACACGTCATGCGAAAAAAAAAATACCAATATAATATATACAACACTCTAATTACATCAACGTTGTTCCATATATATTCCGGACACCAAACTTAAAGTGTCATTTCCACAAAGACCCTGCCGGTACAAAGAATACACGGTTTTTAATTAGAAATGTATTAGCTTTCAAGCTTTTAAGTTAACGGAGACACGTATGAAAAAGGAAATATGTGGAACTGTTATAGAGATTTAATCCAATTTATTTGCACTTCTTGATTGACAAAATCATACGGAGTGGTAAAAAAAGTTCAAGTTTAGGAAAATAGGGTTTTAAACAATATATTATAAAGTATATGGGTATTTTTGTATTTTTTTTTAAATTACAGGGATCATGTGACCCATCTAGACTCTATATAGCTCTGTCTCTGGTTTAGTTGACATAATGTTTTGTATCTTATTTGTTTTTAATTATCATTTTTACATTTTTAATGATTTTATTTTAGCGTTGAAACTTGTAAATAAAGTAGGTGTAAAATTTAGTAAATGCATGTTTTATTTTCAATTTTTTTTTACCGTGACGTATTATATAAATGCATACTGTAAAAACCCGAATTTTTATAGGAAAATATCGGTGTAAAGAGAAATTATTGACCCACATCGCCTAGATATGTGAGTACTTGTATGGTATATAAGTCTAATGAAACCCTCCTTACTATCACCAATTCCTTTTAAAATCGTGCGGCCCGATAAGATATGACGAAATCGGGCCAAAACGAACAATATTGGTGGTAGTAAGCAGATGGTGGCGGTCTGATCGGATGACCGAGTCATTACAATTGGTATCAGAGCCGCTATCTAGCCGATGGTGTGTGAACCACCCACCGAAAGGGCGGCGTGCCCGACGAGTACGTCGTAGCTGAAGGGGGAAAGAGTGTAAGAACCCGGATTTTCGTAGGAAAATGCATGTATAAAAAGAAAGTATTGTTTCACATCGCACAGACATGTGAGTACCTATATGGTATATAAGTCTAAGGAAACTCTCCTTACTATCACCAAAACCTTTTAAAACCGTGCGATCCGAGAAGCGAAGACGAAATCGGGCAAAAGCGGACAGTATTGGTGATAGTAAGCAGATGGTGATAGTCTGGCCGGAGGACCGGGTCGTTGCACATACCATCTCACGTCATCTATATATGAGATGAGTACAAAAATTGCAATGCGTTCTTATTTAGAGAGCAATTGATGAGTATAAACATGTTTGAGTTTTCATAGTGAATTTTTGTTGGTTGTAATATGTTATTAGTTGTAGATGGTTTTATTCGACATTTTTTATGTGCTATTTTATGTTGCTAATGTGCTATACCATTACTTTACCGAATATACGGAATACCAAAAGTGCGGTATATCGAATGTTTGGTACAATAATGGTATAAAGAAAATTCATATCATACATGTGTGGTACGATAATAGTATAATAAAAATACCAACGGTATCGTACCAATTCCACCTTCATTTTTCACTTTCCCGTGTGTGTTTTTTTAGTAAATATTATATTATTTTCTTCATTTACTAAAGTTTAAAGCTTTATAGCCATCTAACTTTTAAGTAGAAATTTTATAGACATGCAACTTGTCTAAACTAATATACTGTTTATCGTATAATTCACCGTTTCGATCAAGTATCGGACTTCTGGCTTTCAGACTGCTATTTTTTTTTTTGAAAGAAGACTGCTATCTATCCATTTAAAAAAAAATTGCTATCTCTTCATTATGTTTTGTATTTTGTGAGGGTTTCCTGAAAAATAAGAGAATTTAAATGGACTAAGAGAAAACTATTTTTTTTTTCCAAATTGTTTGTAACCATGAAACACGTACAACTTTGACCGGTAATAAAATCATTTGTAAATTATCAAATATTTTATTTAAATTTAATCATAACATTTAAATGTTAAACTACGTGATTAGCTTTTGAATTTTGTTATTTCGACAATTTAAATACGAGTTTTCGTTGGTCAAAATTGAACTAAATTTTGTAGTGCATTAAGAGGAAAGTAGGACCGACATTATAAATGTTGACCCGTGCGGCTAAACTTTAAAGGGGGGTGAATAAGATTTTAGACGTTTTTCGCGGAATTAAAATTCTAAGCGCAACTAACAACCCAACTAGCTCGATATCTATTTGCAACAATAAATATGCGCACAATTACAAATAATATAAGTTGCGGAAAGTAAATAGTAAGTGAAGAGATTGACACCACGATATATAGAGGTTCGGCAAACCCGTCTAGTCCTCTACTCGCTATTCACGCTACCAAGTATTTCACTATAATCTTCTTCCTAAGATTACAAATCCTAACGAGCTAATCAACCGATTTGCTCACCCTCTACCCGATGATACAATCTTGATACAAGTGCAAGAGTACACAAAAGACGAGTCAACGACTCCCCCTCAATCTATGAGTACCCAAGTGTTTAACCTATAATTTTTAACCAACACTTTGGCTTAAAAACTTCTACCCAAACACTCACTCACAAATGAGCTTATAATTTGCTGTTTACAATTTTGTTACAACAATATAACTACACTCACTATTTTATTACTTCTAAATAAGCTAATTGGTGAGTTTTTGATGTTGTTTGATCTTGATCGCTTTTCTCCTTATTTTTCCCTTTTTGGGCTTTTTTTGTTCAACAATGGAGTTTTTTGTGTTTTTGATAGAGAGAGATTAATGGATGGTGA
This sequence comes from Primula vulgaris, assembly GCA_963920805.1. Taxonomy (NCBI): domain Eukaryota; kingdom Viridiplantae; phylum Streptophyta; class Magnoliopsida; order Ericales; family Primulaceae; genus Primula; species Primula vulgaris. The sequence goes on from OY987213.1 coordinate 30,299,156, forward strand.
TTTGTGTATTTTGGAGAAGGATTGTGGTGTATTTGAAGAGACCAAATGTCCATTGGTCCATAGATGACCGTTTGGAGTTGTTGGGTGTATTATCCAATGGATAATGACTTGTTTTCAAAAAGGCAAAAATCAATTTTTTTGAATCGGACTGAATCTCTCGATCGATCGGACTGAATCTCGATCGATCGGACTTAATCTCGATCGATCGGACTGATCTCGATCGATCAAGATTTCTAGAGAAAAATTGTACTGCTATAATTTCGATCGATCGGACTGAATCTTGATCGATCGAGAGTCACTAGAACTTTTTGGACCATTTTCGATCAATCGGACTATATCTCGATCGATCGAGATTTCTGGCCTTAATTTTCCTACTTTTTGAAACACTCGTAATTTGCTCGTTCGTACTCCGAATCGACTTCCGTTTGAACTGTTGACTTCATTATTGAGTTCTCTATCATTTTAAGTCCTGAAATATACATTTTCTCTTTTTGGAAAAGATCAAACATTATATCATCGAATTATAAAATCATTAAATCATAATCACACTTATAATCAAAATCAATTATTAAACTCATGGTTCAACAATAAATTGTTAACTTAGTATAATTTATTGGATATCCATCCGTCATTATTTTTATGTAAATTAAATTTGTTTGATAATTTATTGTGTGCCAATGGATTACTAAATTTGATAATTTGGATCTCCATTTGTTGACACACATCATATAAACAATGTTATTGTCTGAGTTACGGTTTTACTAGACCACAACAAATCGCCGCCCGTCAGTCACAAGAATTAAACATAAAGAGGAAAGTAGGACCATCTGAAATCTATCAATTCGAATCCCAATACGATAAGAATGAGGAATCATTTCTTACTCACGATCCCGACAATTAAGTTACCCAATAATTCGGGTACCCGACGGGTCCGGATGGATAATTTTGACATATTTTTGTTTAAAATCGGGAAACTAAATTTTTTAATAACTCGCTACAAATTGCATAGGACCTATATGTAATAATACATAGGATCTTCTTATAATCGATAACTTAGTTGTGGGACCATAAATGTCATTTCTCAATAACTAAGGACCCTCTTAAAATATCGTAATAACATACAGGACCTATACGCAGTTTCTCAAAATACAAGCAACAGACTCGCAGTCGATAATTTCACTCACTCTCCTCAGATTCAGTTTCTAGGGTTTTAGGGTTTACTCCAATCTCTCTCTCTCTCTACATATATACATACACAATCATGTATCTATACAATCTGACCCTCCAGAAGTCAACCGGAATTCTCTCGGCGATAAACGGAAACTTCTCCGGCGGTAAAACACAAGAAATCGCGGTGGCGCGTGGGAAGCTACTCGATCTCCTCCGCCCCGACGATTCCGGTAAGCTCCAAACCCTAATCACTGTAGAAATCTTCGGCGTTATTCGGTCGTTAGCTCAGTTCCGCTTAACCGGTGCCCAAAAGGACTATATAGTTGTAGGGTCCGACTCTGGGAGGATAGTAATTTTGGAATATAATAAAGAGAGGAATAATTTTGATAAAATACATCAGGAAACGTTCGGGAAGTCAGGGTGTAGAAGGATTGTGCCTGGACAGTATGTTGCGGTGGACCCGAAAGGGAGGGCGGTGATGATCGGGGCTTGTGAAAAGCAGAAGCTCGTTTACGTGTTGAATAGAGATACTTCCGCTAGGTTAACTATAAGTTCGCCTTTAGAGGCGCATAAGTCGCATACTATTTGTTACTGGCTATGTGGTGTGGATTGCGGGTTTGATAATCCGGTTTTCGCGGCGATTGAGTTGGATTATTCCGAGGCGGATTTGGACCCTACTGGGCAGTCGGCTAATGAGGCTCAGAAAGTTTTGACATTTTACGAGCTTGATTTAGGGCTTAACCATGTTTCTAGAAAATGGTCTGAGCAGGTCGATAACGGGGCGAATATGTTGGTTACTGTGCCAGGTGGCGGGGATGGGCCGAGCGGGGTTTTGGTTTGTGCTGAGAATTTCGTTATTTATAAGAACCAAGGGCATCCTGATGTGAGGGCGGTGATTCCGAGGAGGGAGGATTTGCCTACGGAGAGAGGGGTGCTTATTGTGGCTTCGGCTGTTCATAAACAGAAATCAAAGTTCTTTTTCTTGTTGCAAACGGAATATGGTGACATTTTTAAGGTTACTTTAGATCATGGGAAGGATGGTGTTAGTGATTTAGCGATTAAGTATTTTGACACGATCCCTGTGGCGTCTTCTTTGTGTGTTTTGAAGTCTGGGTTTTTGTTCGCTGCTTCTGAGTTTGGTAACCATGCTTTGTACCAGTTTCAGGCGATCGGGGAAGAGCCCGATACGCAGTCTCTAGCGTCGGGAATTAAGGAAACCGAAGAGGGTTTCGAGCCTGTTTTTTTTCGGCCTAGGAAGTTGAAGAACTTAGTTAGGATTGATCAGGTCGAGAGCCTTATGCCGATTATGGATATGAAAGTTGCGAATCTTTTTGACGAAGAGACCCCTCAGGTGTTTACTCTGTGTGGGAGGGGCCCACGTTCGACGTTGAGGATACTGAGGCCCGGATTAGCTATCAGCGAAATGGCAGTTTCGCAGCTGCCAGGTGTACCTAGTGCGGTTTGGACGGTGAAAAAGAATGTAAACGACGAGTTTGACGCTTATATTGTGGTATCGTTTGCGAACGCGACGCTTGTACTATCCATCGGAGAAACTGTCGAGGAAGTCAGCGATAGTGGGTTTCTAGATACCACTCCCTCTCTAGCAGTGTCGTTGATAGGCGACGATTCTCTTATGCAGGTCCACCCTAGTGGGATTAGGCACATTAGAGAAGATAGGCGTGTTAACGAGTGGCGTACGCCTGGCAAAAGAACCATTGCTAAGGTCGGTTACAACAGGTTACAAGTGGTTATCGCGCTTACAGGTGGTGAGCTTATATATTTCGAAGTAGACATGACGGGTCAGCTTATGGAAGTGGAGAAACACGAGCTTTCTGGTGACGTGGCATGTCTGGCGATCGCGCCTGTGCCGGAGGGCAGGCAGAGGTCTCGTTTTCTGGCCGTTGGGTCGTATGATCAATGCATACGTATACTGTCTCTAGACCCTGATGACTGCATGCAGCTTTTGAGCTTGCAAAGTGTGTCGTCTGCGCCTGAGTCGCTTCTCTTTCTAGAGGTGCAGGCTTCCGTAGGCGGCGAGGATGGTGCTGATCATCCCGCTAGCCTTTTTCTAAACGCGGGTCTAAGCAATGGTGTTTTGTTTAGGACGGTGGTGGATATGGTGGCAGGTCAGCTCTCGGAGCCTCGTTCGAGGTTCTTAGGGCTGAGACCTCCGAAATTGTTTTCCGTGATTATTAGGGGACGATATGCTATGCTATGTTTGTCGAGTAGACCTTGGTTGGGTTATGTTCACCAAGGTCATTTTCTACTTACGCCGCTTTCGTATAATGCCCTAGAGTTTGCCGCATCGTTTTCGTCTGATCAGTGTGCCGAGGGTGTGGTCGCTGTTGCTAATGATGCCCTGAGAGTTTTCACCATCGAGAGATTGGGGGAGACATTTAATGAGTCTGCTATCCCCTTACGGTACTGAATGATCGTTTAATTGTACTTTTACATAATGTTGTCTTTTACATTAGTAGTTGTGTCTTTCTATAAGGATTAAGGGGTTATATGCTTTTCAAAGGTTGTGTCTATAAGTTTCATTAAACATCAGTACAAGTGTCTCCATCTACTAAATTTGTTCTGACTCTGAACATCCCTCCTAACCTACAGCAACCTCCTTTTTAGCCCTTTAAAAATACACTAGGTCCGTAAAAATCCGAGACTATATGCCTCTCTGGCTTATTAAAGCAGTATATTCTATTTTGATTACTGCCTCTTTCACCAGAACTCGTTACACAATGATGAAACTATACCATAAAATGTAATGTTTTTATTTAGGGATGTGTGTGAAAATAATGTTTAATTGTGATAAGGAAACAATTTTGCGTTTAATGATTTAATTTAAGTGGCTAGCCGAAACTAAAGAAGTAAAATTTTCACTCTTTAATTTAGGAGCACCATGGAGATACTTGTGTGGATTGTGTTCTCTAGATTAGTATATACTCCCTCCGTCCCAAAATATTGGAGCTCTATGTATCTACGTGCAACTTTGACCAACAAATATATCGTCTTTAAATTGTTGAAATGTAAATTTTTAAAATTTGTTCATATAGTTTAACATTTGAACTATGTTATTAACTTTTGAAAACTTTGATTTCGACAACTTAGATATGAGTTATTTGTCAGTCAAAATTGTAGGTAGTTTCGTACATCCCCAATAATTTGGGACGAAGGGAGTATGTATAACATTGCTTTCTTAGAAATATAAGTTCTGGGAATGGAATAAAATATGAAGCGTCTGGTGCTCTCAGTTATTTGAGTTTGATACTCAAAATCCCCTCTTACATATTCTTACAAGGGATTCATCTCTGTTTTTATATGCTTAATTGGGGTTTGTTTTTTAAAGTCTATAATCTATATCATATTCTAATTAGGGTTTGCTATCTCATAACAGGTACACCCCGAGGAAGTTTGTGGTTCAGCCTAAGAAAAAGCTTTTAGTGATAATTGAGAGTGATCAAGGAGCATTGACAGCAGAGGAGAGAGAGAGTTGGAAGAAAGGGTTCTTTGCAGGTCTGGGGACAGGTGATGGTGATACACAAATGGAGAATGGCGATGAAGAAGAGGACCCATCAACTGACGAGCAGTTTGGTTATCCCAAGACCGAGTCTAACAAATGGGTATCTTGTATTCGTGTATTGGATCCGGACACAGCAAATACTACATGTTTGCTTGAGCTGCAAGACAACGAGGCTGCGTTTAGCATCTGTACGGTTAATTTTAACGATAAGGAACATGGGACACTTTTGGCTGTTGGTACGGCAAAGGATTTGAAATTCTGGCCGAAGAAATCTATATCTGCTGCGTATATACATATATACAGGTTTGTAGCAATTCTATATTTAGTGCATTGGGAGTTACTACCTATAACACAAGTTTCGTTATAATACGATAGTAACTAAGCTAAATGTAATAATTTAGACTTCATATACTTGCAAAACAGGAAACTATCTCGCCTAATTTCGATTCCCAGCCTAGTAGTAGAAACAAAACTCTCCCTTTTGATATAATAGAATTTTCAAAGACTGGAACTATTTCATTTCATCAGTTCACATAAGTTAGTCTATTATTCATACTTTTTACTCATTCACGTATTATTTTGTGTGTATAGAGACATACATGTTTGTGCCAATTTTAAAGCAATTGGAATTTGTATCTGCAACTCCATTTTTTTACTTTAAATCTGTTAGCTAAATGAATTAATATAGACATTATCTTCTTGCAGTTCCCAGTGTTCATTCCCAACCTGGTAGAAATGAAACTTTCCATTTTTAAACAATAGAAATTTGAAAGACTGGAACCATTTTATCGAGCTGTTTGAATCCAGTATTGACACTTGATACTCACTCACCTTTTATTTGCTGCATATAGGCTTATGTACTGGTTTTGTCGATATTTTAGGGCATTCAGAATTCGTACCTATAACACAAGTTTTTGTTTTTTCTTAATAATAGTAAATTAGCTATAGGCCTTGGTATATTTTATATGTTTTGCATAAGAAATTGTATCTACTATCTTGCTTAATGTTTATTATCAGCCTAGTACTAGAATGAAGCTTCTCATTCTTAAATCCTAGGATTTTTAAATATTGGAACCATTTCATTTGATCAGAGCATTACTTTACTCGCTTTTTATTTTTTGCATTTATAGAAATATAAGTATTTGTTGGGAATAGCAGTGCATTCGGAATTCGTATTTACAACACATTTTGTTACTTTATTATCAATAAGTTAAATGGAGTAATATATTACTACTGCCTAATGTTCATTTCCATCCTGCTAGTAGAGATGAAACTTTCTGTTCTTAAATAATAGTATAGTAGTTATTTTCACAGATCGGAATTATTTCATTTCACCTGTATTTTATTTGAGTCCACTAGTAATACTTGATACACACATCCTTTATTTGCTGCACATAATACATAAATACAGGTTTGGCAATTTCCATTTAAAATCCGTACCTACTGCATTGGTTTTGTTATTTCTTAATATTAAGTAAGCTAGATGGAAGACTGTAGACTTTATATACTTGCAAAGAAGAAATGTATATTGCTTAGTTCCCATCCTAATAATAGAAATCAGAGTAGAAATCAATCATACCCATTCTTAAACTATATATGTTTTCAAAGACCGGAACCTTTGTATTTATCAATTGATTATTTAAGACTGTTATTGTTACCTGATAGTTGCTAAATACACCTTTTTTATAATGCCTATATATATGTGTGTATACAGGTTTGTGGATGATGGAAAATCGCTTGAGCTTTTGCACAAGACACAAGTGGATGGTGTGCCACTTGCTATGTGTCAATTCCAAGGGAGGTTATTAGCTGGAGTTGGACCTGTGCTGAGGTTGTATGATTTGGGGAAAAAGAGGTTGTTGAGAAAGTGTGAGAATAAGCTGTTCCCCAATGCGATCACAACTATACATACCTACCGTGACCGTATTTATGTTGGTGACATTCAGGAGGTATGTTTCTTTTCCTTATGCGATCATGTTTATACATGTCTGGCTTTTAGGTTTCTGGGCTCCAACTTGTCTTTTGATCTTTTTTTCTAACAACCTTCCAGAAAGAGTTACTTATCTTATGTGAGAGATATTGTTGATAAGTGAAACGTATTTACCTTTTTTCTATCGTGTTACAAATATCGCAGTTGATATTGGAGTTAATTAACATAGCAGTCTCTTAGACATTCTATCATGACCTTTAGCTTTGTCGTAGCCATCAACCAAAAACAGTTCCCAACTCATTTTCCTTTTTCAAGTCCTTTGAACCAGACATGATTGTATGGTTCGATGGAGAGGAGGGAGCTAACACCCCAAATTGGGTGTTCGTCTAACACTCCGAGTGCGAGCTTATTATTAGGATAGAAAAGTATTAGTTTGTTAAAATATTTTTTAATTAAATTAGGGTATATATACACTTTCTTATTAACGAATCCCAAATTTTTGGAAGGCGTGGTTTGATGATGATGATACACTTTCTTATTAGTATAGAAAGTCCTAAGCGCATAGATGAAATATCTGACAACGGTGTTCATGAACGCTACCTTGTTTAGCGATGCACCAACTATAACTGTAAACCATCAGGTATACACCAGGCCATTGGAAAAGGATAATCACCTTCACTAATTTTGAGCTTCAGAAGCACATCCTCGGGGTCTTTAACATAACTTTGTGAAAGACACTATCAATTAGAGAGGAAGCAACTTTTTCATAAAAACAGTAGTGAGAAACTAAAACATGCAATATAAATAGAGTAACTAGGCTTCAAAAATTAGTTATTTTCGGAGGGCATTACAAAGATTAGTTACTACTACCATAAAGATCTCATCCAGGACTTGTATTAGTTAGTTTTTTTCTTATAGATTTTTTAAAAAAACATAGGAAAATATTCATCATACATAAAATGATAAAAATCCACAACCTCGTTGCATAATGTACCTCAAGTTTAGCGTTATATACATCAGTGCAGCTTCCGTTTTTATCAAGTCTTGTTGGTCTCTGTCATAGTATCGAACTAAAAATCTAAAGTTTCTTTCCAACTTGCATGTGTACTTTTTTTATAACTCCTTTGATTCTTATAAATTTATTTGCTGATTGTGTGCTTCTTCTTTATTCCCTCTTGCAGTCATTTCACTACTGTAAGTATAGGCGTGATGAAAACCAGCTATACATATTTGCGGATGATTCTGTCCCAAGATGGCTAACAGCAGCATATCCGATTGATTTCGACACCATGGCAGGTGCAGATAAATTTGGAAATATATATTTTGCTCGGTTACCACAAGACGTGTCAGATGAGATAGAAGATGACCCGACTGGTGGAAAAATAAAATGGGAGCAAGGAAAGCTAAATGGGGCACCAAACAAGGTAGAAGAAATAGTACAGTTCCATGTTGGTGATGTGGTCACGTGTATGCAAAAAGCATCTTTAATTCCAGTGGGTGGGGAGTGCGTAATTTATGGTACTACGATGGGTAGTTTGGGTGCTTTGCTTCCGTTTACTTCTCGAGACGATGTTGATTTTTTCTCTCATCTCGAAATGCATTTGAGGCAGGAACACCCTCCTTTGTGTGGAAGGGATCACATGTCTTACAGATCTGCTTATTTTCCTGTCAAGGTATTGATCATTATTTTGCTTCTTTTGTTTGTTTAATTATTTTTTTATGGACTGCGGTGAGATGCTTTTGGGAAGTAACGACTTCAAACTGCATGTGACTGGTAGGATTATTGCATTTGGCTTGTTTCAATGATAGACTTTTCTATTTTGGTATCAGCATGGTCTCGGGCAACTTTTGATGGATGTAATGGTAATCCACTATATTGTTAGTACTTTTGATCTGAATATCTCTGATAGGTATGATTTTATTTCAAATTTATGAGTTAATTCCGAGCAAAAGGAAAGGTACAAAACAAAGTATCTCTTCTTATGGAGCACCTGGTGGATGTTCCTTTTGTTACAAAGCAGTTTCTAAGATTCTTGTATGGTTCACCATATTTAGGGTTAGGACTGTCAATGTGTTTTTTTATTATCGGTCTTCAGTATTTTTGAGGTAATACTGATAGGGCAACTTTACTATTCGAATGATTTTTAAAGGTCCATTACCTGAATAAGCAGGAATTTTGCATTTTGGGAATAATGCCTGAAACAAGTATAAGGTTTATTCTCCCCTCACTTTGCAGGAAGAAGTGTCCATATGTCAATTCTTGCAATTTCTTTTAGTTCCTTCACCAATTCTTCATCTGACAGCTTTTTCACTTTTCTTAAACTAAACTACGGTTTCAATTCTAAATTCTAATTATGTTACTTACTTAGGAGTATGATATTCATGAAACATGTGGTTATTTTGTAGGATGTGATTGATGGGGATCTGTGTGAGCAGTTTCCTACATTGCCTATGGATTTGCAGCGCAAGATTGCAGATGAATTGGAGAGATCTCCAGGAGAGATTTTAAAGAAACTTGAAGAAGTTCGTAATAAGATCATCTGAGATGAATACACGATCAAAGGTATTTACTGCTTCTTACATGTACTTGAGTTTGGGCATTCAGTTGTGTCATGTGTGTTTCACATGATTATATAACAATATTTTTAAAGTTTGACAGTTGTGAGTTTCTTCTATGCTTAGATGGTGCATGTTTATTGGATTTAGATTTGCGTATATGTAGAAATGAGTTGCTTTTATTTTTAAAGAGCAATACTTCTCAGAAATCACACATAGGTAAAATGCAAAAATAAAATAAAAATATGTAACCCTAATGTACATTGATGGTTTGCAATTGACCTGATGGACTATCTTACTTATTCGAACAAGCTTAAGACCTATTTTGAAATGACATAACTTTCTGTCTGTGGATCTGCTTTGAACAAGTATACTTGTAATATATGTACATTGTGGATACGTACCCATTTAAGATAGTGTTTAACCCAAAAAACTCACTTAAATCAGTTTTAGAAAGTTTCATAGTTATGGGGAAATTTGTCGTTTGTAAAAAGATAAAGTATGTGAATTGCAATTTATTGCTTGCGGCCCATAGATCTGAAAAGATATTCATAATAAACAGGACATCCGGAAACAGACTATGAAAGTTATTTCTCTATGAAATGGTCTCTATGAAATGGTCTTGGGGATTGTTTTTGTAAAAAAAAAAGTATAGGGGGTTCAAAGGCAAGGTGGTTATTTACTCTGTAGTCTGTACCCTTGATATATATTTACTTGCGTGGAATAATAGTTTTGCATCTTAGTTTCATCAATAGCTGTCATTTCTGAATGAAAAAAAGTAGGTGGGTATCAGGTGGATGGTGCCTAGAAATACAGGGTTCATGCATGCTTATTAAATTTGTCAACGATATAAATTTCAAACGTTATGCAACTTGCTGATATATTTTTTGGTGTTTTACTGTTCATGTACAGGTCATTGTCTTGGCATAATTTCAATGAACATGGTCATCTTTAGAGTTCGCGATGCTGTATTTTCAGAAGCTGATGAACAAATTAGAATGGATATTAATACAAGGGTATCAAAGCAAAATGTTGAAGAAAAGTAAAGAGTGCAAACAGATCCTCATTTGTAATTTGGCAATTACGTTATGTAGAAGTATCATTTGTTTCATAGTGGTCTCTGGCCGTCTCTAACCAGTTAAGTAGTGTTGTGGTTTATTCCTATTTGTGCTTTGCAAGAATAATGAGAATCTGCGAGTGGAAAATTTGCACACTACCGGGATGCAAAGTAGGTTTAGTTTAAAACTATTCTCAGTTTTGCTTCCATTCAGTATTGTTGTTCTGAATTTGTTTGAGCTCTTTTTAAGTGGGTCACGACGTTTGTTTGTGTTGTACCATCTCCAGATGGATGTTTGTTTCCACAGTTTTAAATTTTGAATTGTGAAGCTAATGATATAAGAAAAACTTAATTTTGAAAACATGCTGGATTTGACTTTTAGGAAGAGTGATTAGCATCAATGGTTTAAATAGTGTTATCGCTAGCGTCGCGTTTTTTTAAAAGAAATACTAAAAGCGCAAATAGCGTTGCTACATAGTGTTTTGCGGTGTAATTTTTTTTTGCATAAATACATATAAATATAACATTTAATTAAGAACATCTAATAAAAATTAACTAAATATATATAAAAAGTTGTAACTAATAATCACAAAATGATTGTAGTTGAGATGTCAGAGCATTTACTTTGTTTGCAAGAGGTTTGGGGTTTGATTCTATTTAGCCTCAAATAATTTTATTAAAATTTTGATAAAAAAAATATTGGACTGCACCTGCTATAGCGTGAATAACGTCCACTATAACGTGCTATTTACGCTATAGCGTCCCTATATCGCGAATTTAGCGCTTTTCCATATAAATAGCGGTTTATCATAGCTATTTCGCGAACTATAGTGCGTTTTTTAAAAGTTATGGTTTTTTTTATCCGGTATGCCGGACTTTTACTTGTTAAAAAAGCTAGGTTCATAAGATTCTAGCTTATTCATGTAAAATAACCCGGAAATGTTGAGCTTTTGAAGTTGAACTGATCATCCAAATACAGTCCACCTGTAGTAGTTAGGTGTAATTACCAATAAAAGCTTAATAAACCTATAAGGAAAAAGCAGAAGCATTGAGTTCAAGTACGACCAAGCAAGCTCATTGTCTCTTTTATATGTTTGTGGCCTACAGACTTGCAGTATTTTGGAAAATAAATTCTTGTGACTGTAGAGTTGTCCATTTCAACGTTTATTGCAGATCTCTGCAATATTGGAAACCCTCACCCGGTGCATTGATTAAATCTAATTTTTTTTATATAGTTATGTTCATATCCCTTGAATATACCAATTCCAACGTTTCTCCTGACCCGGTTCTAAGTTTAATATTCCAGATGGCCAAGGGCGAAGCCATATACCTTAAACGAGAATACCAAAATTACATAAAAACTAATGTTACCTGAAATCATAAATTATACGGGATGCCAATTTTAACAAAGTTTAGTAAAAATACATGATAAAAATTCAAAAACATCGTAAATTTTGGTCTTCATCTAGCTTCCCCTGCAGATGCAGATGGTGCATGTTTCTGTTTGTCGAATTGTTCTTGACATGGACTATTATAAAAAAAAATGTTTTCCCTTTCTAATTTGATGTAAAAAACTGGAATAATCATGACTTGGCATGTAGATGCATGTATGCCTTGTACTATTTTTTTTAATGTTTTAATTTTGAGATATTAAATTCAAGAACAAACGCTCACACATTCAGTGGGTCCCACAGTCTTACATAATAAAATATATTAAGTGTGTAGTTATAAGATGACATTGAGGAGTTCTCTTGGAGAACCAAATAATTTCTCCAAACGCAGACCGAAGGTAGCAAGCCAAAGAAGCTAAACAACTAGCTTGTTAAAAAATAACTTGATATTGCATGGATATTCGGATGAATCGATCATAGGATGAGACAAGCCTCATAATAATAAAAAATGACAACAGTATTCTTGAGTAAATTTACGTGGCTTTGATTAAAAAAGGTAGATAGATAAGATCCATAGGCATCTAAAGCTTGCTCAACTACCTGATTGGTCTTGGCAATATGGTGGTCCTATGCTAAGTCGAAATGGTTGTTTAAGACCACTCTGTGTAAAAGCAAGTGAAATAAACTAACAGGTAAAGAGACGTTTCAATATATAAATCAATACAATTTTTTTTAATTAGCGGAAGGAAATTGAAAGCTAATTAAAGCTAGAATAGATCTTCAAACAAATAAATATTGTTAGAAGAAAACATATGATATCGCCTTGTTGGTTATGTACTCATGCAGTATGCATGTTCATGTCTATATATGACGTGATTACAGTTATGTTGGAGGTTATAAATAATTAGTTACATAATGTAAAACTTGTCAAGCAACCTGTGATTGTAACAAGATTTACTGACTAGCATGAGCACCGTATAGCCACGAAAAATAAAACTGATTTTAAAATCCTTTCAAATTCTAACTAGTGTTATTATCTCTATATCTCAAAATTTTGCTTAAATTTGTTGAAGTACTTCTCCTATAACTTCAAATTAATTAAGGTAGTATGAATCTATGATAGTTATAATATATTTGGTAAGAAAATAGTGAAGTTAATTCTAACAAATTTAAAATAGTAGTACTATCGATCATTATATTCCCTTGTTGAGACATTGTGACATATATAATCCCGCTGGAGTAAATTTTGTGTGTGTGTAATTTATGGAGTTGGGTAACACTATCTTTTACACGCAACACATGTTTAAAATCAAGCAAATGCATGAATCGAGATATATAGGAAGGAAATCTAAAACTAGGAGTGTTGTGAGCATAATCCTCCTAGGAGAGCCCAATTATTTTTGATCATGAGTTCACGTAAACTTATAACAACTAGATAAAAATTACATCATCATTGAAATAAAGGGAATTTTCAGCTAATGTAACGTAAGGATTAGGATTGAATTTGCCTTCGACACCAAAACAGCTCCTTTAGTTACCCCGAAAAACAATTTCATATAGTCTTTTTTTCGATTTGTTTAACAAACTTCATTTTAAACTCGATTATCCTCATGCACTGAATTATTAGAAACCCAACAATGGTCATTTTACTAGATCTGATTAAAGATAAAGATAGATGATATATATAAATGTGTTGATTAATAGTTGTATACTATAAAAGATAAGATAGTATTTATGAGGTGTAAAGAAATGGGTTGCTTGTACGAAAAATCCAAGACATAGGTCTTTTCTTCATGGGACCCCAATATAGTTATATTTTAGGGTCTTATTCCACATATATCCCAAGGTTAGAATATGCCCTTAAACTCTTGTACATATTCTTTGCAAAGAAGTATACATCTACTACTTCTATAGTTGTTTGTACCACAAAATATAGTTGTTTGTATCATTCTATCTAAGGGTTTCATCAATGGGAAATTGCCTCACATCAAAGGAAATAGATGCTCTCCCCATTGACACTATTTTCGAGCTTCCATCTCCTTTACCCCCTTGGCCACAAGGTATTCATGATCAGTTTAATTAGAAAATAATACTCCTAACTAATTACCTTATATTTTAAGTATAAGATCTGTTTTATGATATCATAATCTAGCCAACTACCCCAAAACGATGCCAATTTATATGATTTATAGCTCTTCCATGATTTCTAGCTAGTTTTCTGTGTTATATGTAAAAGTATATATAGTAATACATAACCACATAAAATAATAACGTTATTCCATTTTGCATCCATAATTTAAAGTAGCCATCGTATTAATTTTTTACCGCTACTTTAAATACTATACCAGTCCATAGGCACTAAGATGGGCATTGAACGTTTTGGGCAACGTTTTGGACGGTTTTTATATAATTTATTTAGGCATGACATCAAATGCGAGTAACATGTAGTGTTTTCTGGCTAGCTCTACTCATTAGAAATATGTTTTTGCACGTACACATTCGGCTTCCTATTTTTTGTTATTATAATTAATGCTAAACATTGCGTTTTAAAAATTCACCACTTTTTCTTTGTCATTTTATTTACCTTGACGGATTGAACCTTTAGGTGGAGGATTTGGGAGTGGGGTTATTGATCTAGGTGGGCTTCAAGTTCGTCAAATAACAACTTTCAACAAAGTATGGTCAACTTATGAAGGGGGACCAAATGGTCTTGGTGCAACCTTTTTTGAACCTTCTTCAATACCAAATGCCTTCTACATGTTTGGTTACTATAGCCAGCCAAATTATCGTGCACTTTATGGAACAATTCTCGTCGGTAAAGACTTAGACAATGATTCCTCTAGCGGAGCTTTAGCAAAACCACTTGACTACACGTTAGTTTGGACTAGCGAGACACTTAAAATAAAGCAAAGTTCCAATTGTTACATTTGGCTACCAACGCCTCCGGATGGTTACAAAGCCCTTGGTCACATCATCACAACCTCGCAAAACAAGCCATCAGTGGAAAAGATCCGGTGTGTTAGATCTGATTTCACCGTTGAATCAGAGACTAATGATTGGATTTGGGGATTAGGAGATGAGAGTGATTCGAATGTGTTTAGTGTGCATAGCTTGCAACCTATCAAAAGAGGCACACAAGAGATTGGTGTATCAGTAGGTACATTTATAGCTCAAAAGAGTGGAGAGACTCCTTTATCTATATATTGTTTGAAAAATAATAGCACCTCTATGTTTTCTTCAATGCCAAATTTAAGCCAGATAAAGGTTCTATTTGATGCTTACTCTCCATTGATTTATTGTCACCCTAAAGATATTTACCTCCCCTCTTCTGTAAATTGGTTTTTCGCTAATGGCACATTACTATATCAAAAGGAGGACGAGTCGAGGTTCATCCCTATCGAAACAAATGGCTCAAATGATGACAAAATACTGATAGAACTTCCAATAAGCGGTAATAGTTTGGATGCATCGAAAGGTGTGCCGATCGATCCAAATGGGACAAATCTTCCTCAAGGGGGCACAAATGATGGTGAATATTGGATAGATCTTCCAGTTGATGATGATGCTAAAGAGAAGGTTAAAATGGGAGACTTATCAAACTCCGAGGCTTATTTACACGTTAAACCCATGTTAGGTGCGACTTTTACGGACATAGTGGTATGGGTTTTTTACCCCTTCAATGGACCTGGCACGGCTAAGCTAGGGTTAATCGATGTGAAATTGGGTAAAATTGGTCAACATGTAGGGGATTGGGAGCACTTAACCTTGAGAATAAGCAACTTTAACGGGAGTTTAATAAGTGTTTATTTTTCGCAGCATAGTACGGGGACATGGGTCAATGCCTCAATGGTCGAGTTTGCGACTGGTAATAAACCGGTGGCATATTCCTCATTAAACGGACACGCGTTTTATCCTCATCCGGGGTTAGTATTGCAAGGGAGTGGTGGGTTCGGGATAAGAAATGATACGGATAAAAGTGAGAAAATAATGGACACCGGGGCTAAGTATGAAATTGTTTCGGCTAATAACTATGGGGGTGAAAGTGAAATCATTGAACCTCCATGGGTGAATTATGCAAGACAATGGGGACCAAAAGTTAGTTATGAACTTGCCAATGAGGTGGCAAAAGTAGAAAAATTATTGCATGGGGAATTAAAAGTCGCATTTGAAAAACTGATTAACACTTTGCCTAAAGAAGTATTAGGAGGAGAGGGTCCTACTGGTCCCAAAATGAAAAAGAGTTGGGATGGTGACGAAGCTTAAAAGTTTTAATTAATTCTTTTACATATTAAATCATAATCATAATCATATATACATGAAATATTTATATCTCATGCTATTTTCATTTACTTCATATAGTCTGTTGTGATTATATATTTATTGATACTTGAATTTTACTATGTTTTCTCTAATTATTTTCTACAAAGTCACATCTACATGACTACATTCACTATTCAATTTTTTTTAAAGATTATTTATTTTTCGACTATTTTTCAATTTATAGTTATTTTGTGAATGTCATTGCCAAGACCTAAGTATGAGAAAGAATTACTAAATTACTTTTAACTAAAACAATTAAAAGTTGAAATCTTAATTTAAAAAATAACAAAATCAACTTTAACCTTTTTTTATTTACATTTACATTTATCTAATAGTCAAAAAATAAAAATAAAAGTAAAAGTTGATTTTGTTATTTTTTAAATTAAGATTCCAACTTTTAATTAGTTTAGTTAAGAGTAATTTAGTATATATTAATTCTATCTGGCAATGACATGAACAAAATAGTTATAGCTAAATTAATGGTAAATAGTTTTAGAATAGTTATAAATTGGGAAATAGTTTGGTTATAAGATATTTAACTAAAAAAAATGATTAGTAAATGTAGTCATATAGTTTTAATTAGTCACATCTACATGACTACCTTCACTATTCATTTTTGGACTTTTTAGTTTCTAGCTACGACTATTGTAAAGAACGTCTAGTAGCTTTTGATATAACCTCAGGGTTTGATTTTTCAAGCATTTAATCTCAATTTCAAGTTCGATTTCCTCCACATATCTGTTTGAATTACATATTGAAATGTAACAAGTATAAAATATGTTTTCCAAATCTAAAGTAAATACTAATACATCTCAAATGTCAACAACTATATACAACTATCTCATTGACTTTTCATCAATATTAAAAAAATCAGTTAGGATTAATATACTTACAATTTTACTTTAATACCCTTTGAATATTTTTTGTTATGCATGCTCGTTTAATATGGTTGTATATGTAATTTTAAAGTATAATTAACACTTACTAAATAGAAACGATATCATAATTTGGTACCAACAAAAAAATGAAGTAGAACCATTTTTATGGTACGGATGGAGAGTATATATTTTCTAAATCTTGAAAATAATATATCTCAAACATAAACCAAATATCAACAGTTCTAAATTACTAATGTTCTGAAAGTCAATCCTATAATTTTTTTTGTAGAGTGAGTGCATGTTTCACATCAATTTTTTTTGTTACTTTTTTAACTTTTTACTTTTAAAAGCCAATTGCGTTTGCTATTACTGTTTTTTTTTTATCTTTTAAAAATTTATATTTTCGAGAAACATAACTAAAAAAGCTAAAATAAAAAAAATCCACACATTTGGAGATTTTAGTAGCTTTCTTATAAGTCAATTTTGATTGAAAAAACAAAAAGATATTAGCTAATACCGAACATCAATGCGTTGAAAGTTAGATTTTTAAAGTTTTTACCAAACATTCCTTACATGTTTTTTAAAACAATCTTTTTTCCTACTGGTTGTTAATCAAAAAAATTGATGTCAAACGGAACATGAGTGTAAACGGAGTGGAATCTAGACGTTTAGTGTATTAGGTAAGGATTAAAAAATTAAACGGGAAGTAAACGAAATGAGGCAAAATTAGGCACTAATCCTGTAACCGGTGTAACCGGGTAAGACTACGCGTAATAAATAATCATCATATGGTGTCATTTACCGTTTGACTCTTGACCAACTATTCATTTTCGGTACAAAATAAGATATTGTATTTTTCGACTGCAAAATGTCTATTATGATGCCAAAACCGTAAATCCGAATTAAAACCCTCATTCATATTTAAACTAAAAATCCAGCCTTATAAAATAAGTATTTTTATCTCCCTCCTCTCTCTCTCTCTATAAAAAACCCCAATCAATTACCGGAGAATTACTCCAGCGGGGGTGATTCTCAATCGCCGCCGTGTAATCCAAACCCCAATGGATTATACGGAGGAGAGCGAGAGGGAGGATACCGTTACCCCTCGCGTGTCGTGCCTGGGTCTCTCTCTCATCCTCATTCTCTCTCTAACCTCCCTCGTCTCTCTACCTCTCATCCTCGGCTTCGCCTCTGTTTTCGCCGCTAGTAAATCGATATCAAACCCGATTGCAGTTCCGTCTCACTGCAAGATCGTATCCACCGGTAACTATTAATACTATTACTCTTATCTCACTCTAAAGTTAAAGTTTATGATTGGGAAAACAATAATTACAGACTTATTACATTATGTGCCTGTTTGGAAAAAAATAACATTTTTTCTCAGCTTTTTTATCAATAGTTATAGTACACAGTTCACGTTTTTTTTTTTGGTACATCAGTTGAAGAACTTAATGGCAGAATTTCATCGTAAAGTAAATTAATGATAGCGAAAAAATTATTACGAGCCTTAATTAATGGAGTAAAACATTTGTGAGGATAAGAGTTCATTTAGTTTTTATTTTCCAACTTTGTTGTTTCCAGAATATCCCTATCAAGCAAACTCGTGTGAGCGTATAGATGATAAATTGTATATTTTGCATGTAGAAGAATTCTAAGTTTTTTTTATCTCTTTCACAAACGAATGTAGGATATAGTAAGTAATTGATGTGGTGTGAGTATTGTATTCTTTGCATCCAAGTAGTTTGTTAATTTCGTTACAAAATATTAATCGTAAAAGATGTATTTGCGATAGATATGAAGTCATTCTCCGCTCTTTGTTTTCGGTTTTCTCTCACCTACGATGTATTAAACTTAAAACTGATAATCGATGCTATATACGTAAGGAAATTACGGTTTGGTTGCCGATATTTATTGAAATCAATTAAGATGGTCTGAGAACATTTAAAGTCGACCTTTAGGTACACACATGCAACGTCATGGATTTGTTTTTCGAAGGTAGTCGAGAACTAGTGGCAGAGGCAGAACCATGAATCTCTCGGGAAGAGAGACTGAAAATTATTTATGAAAGGGGTCCGACTACTATAATTGAAAAACATAAGACTTGAAATGATCAGAAAGTTTTTGCACTTTGTGGCATGATAGTTGAGATGAGTCTTGGTTTGACAAAGCGGGGAAGAGTCTATATAGCCAATCCTTGTTGGCTGAAAAAAAAAAGGTTTATTTAACTCTAGTTGGAGTAGGGAAATATATATCACTCTCTGGTAAATGCCATTTTAGTAAAATAAATGGCCTAGCTTCCCACAATTTGTTTGATATCTGGCTATTTGTAGCAAAATGATGACAAAGTTGATTCTTATTTTTTTTCTTCTTGTTGGATTGCAGGGATGAGAATTGAAAGAAAGTTAAATATACCTGGAAAAGAAAGTTAAAACAGAAAGAGTGGGATTTGTCGTTTCCTTGTTACAGAGTTAACTGAGGAAAGGGTAGTGTAAAGTGAAATTTTATAAGTTATAAGTATAACGGTTTTATCCTTCTGGTTCCTTCATTTTTTCGCAGAATACTTCGATCTGAGAAAGATGTTAGGGAAACGATTTAGAAACTTTTTAGAGTTTTCGTACATAAGAGGAGAGGTGAACCACTATGAAATAGAATTGTATCAATACGTATAGAGAAAAATAAACAGTACACTAAACCAGGATTGAAAATCCTACAACATAGCCAGTCCTCTATATTTATGCTCATTCATTGCCTTTCCTTTTGTGGTCTCACGGTCCGCATCATTCTGGATTCTTGACAAATGTTTGATGATTCTGACTGGTGTCATCTTTGTTAGCATTTCTATTTTCAAAATACTCTAAAATATAGTCCGTGTTGCTCCGTTTGTTCCATCCTTTGATACTTATTTTTGACAAAAGAAGATCATGCGGGATCCAATATTTATTGCCCAATAGGTTCATACCATGTGTAGCCTTAAAGATCTTCTGGAGAAACACATCTTTGTAAATGTAAAAGGGCCAGTCTACATATTTCATTTTTTGTTTTTAGGAGCTTTGCACTTCCCGTTTCAGGATCTTTCTTTCAGTTACTTGTAATAAGAAGTTAAACCCTATATTCTAAATATAATTTTGGATTGTGTTTTCTTCCTGATTTCATTTTCAAACAGTTGGTTCTAGAATTGCACATTAAAATTCCATGGTTTTACAAGCTATCATGTGGGCTTGATACCTTTCGTTTCACATTGTTAACAACAGTCATGCCCCCACTGCATTGGTATCCAGTGTTTGCACCACTTTTAAAGGGTTAATGGGTAATAAACGAAAGTTTTTTTTAGTGAACACATAGTAAAATTTCTTGGAATTCACTCTTCTTGGAACTTACTCCACCGCTGATGAAGTGCACGAGTGGAGAGCATTACATTTTCACTACAGATGTTTAGTATGACCAATGCAAATGCATGTTAAAAGTGCATTAATGAAGTCGTCTTTCCTGGACATAGTAGTAAATGTCACTCTTTTTTCCCTTCAGGTGTGGATCTTCGGTCATCAAAGGTTTGTGAACTTGGACTGTTGAACTATAAAGCAAAGCACGTGCTTTATCCATTTGAAAGAAAGAAATTTCGTTGTCGTCATGATTACTATTGGGCTTCAGTATTTAAGGTGAAGAAACCACGTGGTTAGTAATGGTATATAGGATTTTTTTTATTGTAAAAGAAATGTGACAACTTTACTGTGCGTGTCATGTAAGATTGTGTCATATCTTAATTGCCAGATGAACGGAAATCATGATTTGATTCTATAAATATTTGTTTTGTTTTCAACATTTTTCCTAGATTAAAGACTATTGCGTCTAGGCCTTGCTAAACCTTGAGACGTATTATGACTTTGTCGGCCCTAAGTGATCCACATCATATTCTGCTTCTTTCCACACGCCATAGAAAATACAGTTAGTTAATGTGGAATGCCATTAATAGACGAAGCATTATACTACCAGTTTTTTTCTTCTTAACTAAGAACATGCTTTGCATCTCAAATTATACTTGTGGGTTGTTCTGAAATTTAGGATCTCTTCTTTCTCTACCTCTTCTGCTCATAAGACATGCCTCTATTGGTATCTATGAATTCTTTAGAACTTATTGGGAGCATATTTGATAGCTATAAAGTTCTTAATTATGATTGACCTTTAAATTGATTTTTTTTTTCTGATTTGCTAATTTGTGTAAAGTATACTCTAGGTTGAATACAGAGATCATTTGGGTGAAATTCAGGTTGCTCTTGCCGAAGCGCCTAATGAGGCCCTTCCCCTTCACTGCAGACCTAGTTTTCCTGTTGCATGGTTAACCAAAGATAAATTTAAGGTAGTTTTCACATTATGCTTCTGTTGCTTCTATTTCTGGAAAGTATCATTGATCATGAATGATCATCTTATAACTTAAACGATTTAACACGATTACGAACTACCAAATAGCTCAATTCTTTCAAGGATATTGGTCTAAAGCAGTAGTAAACCAGAGTTTGTTCTCTTAAGCAGATCAAGTTATTTATAAATTTGACCTATTCAACTGGAAACTTAACTTTTCTTTACTGCAAGAATTGCATTTCCATATTTTCCTGGTAGTACAGTAGAACTATAATTTCATACTCAATAAATTTGTAACTGTGTTATTAGGTGATGTTTTTCGCATTGAAGTCTCAAATTGTTTGATGCACTTTCACATTAAATACTCTGGGCCAGTTTTAAAAACCAGTTTTGTAATTTTCTGAAATCTCTTGAACATTCTTGCATTGATTTTAATTGTTTCCCTTTTTTTGGTAAGACATTTTTATCTTCAAGAGAGCTTGTAATTTGCATCTCCTCTTGACTTTTGCAGTATCTGTATTGCATTGCAATTGATATTGTTTTTAATCGTATTGTACTGTATGCCTTATTATCAGCATCATTCAAAAAAAAAAATGCTAAAATTGAAAGTACTTTGTTCTTTCAGTTTTTTGGAATTGTTTAGGTTCTAATGATTTACTTATTTCTTTGTTGGTAGGTGAACCAAACTTATGATTGCTGGTATACCTTTGGCCTCTCCAAAGTAGACATTAGTCATGAGAGTTTATTCAGTTGTCAAGCTAAAGATCCGTCTGCACTTGAGATGCTGAAACGATACTTTATCCTGTGAGTGCAATAAGTACTTATATAGCATCACTGATTGTGCACTTTTTACTATTAAGGGAAAACAAACTTTTCTTTACTTTTGAAGCACTAAAAGAATCTTCCAGGAAAGAATGGAGAAGCCAAGAAGGACAATAGCTTTTACGTTTGATTGTTTGGATGATAGCATATACAGCCCTGGCTTCTGAATTGAACAGCGTTATCAATAAGGAAAAATAAGATTTTTGATAAAGTATACTAGGTTTTATATCTTACTTTGAGTTTTCAGAATATATGTCTGCATGCCACTCTAGGGTTATCAGCTCGATTTACCAAGTTTTATGATGTCATTATAAGTTGGGAACCATTGATTAAAAAATGTGTTATTGTCAGAGGTAAAAAAATTAAAACCGTAGGTCCATTATGTTTGATCCCTTGGTCACGAAAAGGGGGATCACATTTCTATATCCCCTTCTATGATTATACTAATTTGCTTGGGCCTTTAATGAATATAATCATGTATAAGAGAGTAGAACATTTTTTTAATCCGTAAGGGCTGTCTTATTGTCTTGGTAGATACTCTTGTGGTAATAATAGTTTTTACACTATTATAGATATCCCACTCACAGTAGAATTTTCTATCTGAGTCATCAATCCACAATATTTTTTTAAAGATTATGACCATGACTGTTGTTTCTTGGATTATAATTGGTAGGTCAAAAAGTATATTCGAGTCCTGGTATTTTAAGAGAAGACGGGCCTGGTACTGGAAATGGGAAGTTATTGCTGGACTTTTAACTGGCTGTTCAACTTCCTTGATCTCAATAAGCTTGTTTAGAATTATCGTATCTGCATATTCATCTTTCCTTAAAAGATTAAGAACGCCACCTCGCCCTTCGTTTGCGCGCTTGAGACGGGCATGTCTCTTTATAGCATATTTCTCGTTTATGGGTTGGGTGACCATCCAATATGCCAAAAGAATCGGCCTTGAAGAAATGTTATACCAGTGTAAGGTGTTTGCTTATAATTTTGTATTGGTTTGTGTTTGTTGTTCATTTCTTCTGGTCTCCTTTCTGTTTATGGTGAAGTCTTTTAGAAAGAAGAACAGAATTAATGAGAAAGTAAAAATGTAATGAAAGCTACCTGTGGTTGCAACCGAAATGGATTAGGCAGCTCAGGGAAATGTTGTGGAAAATAAATGTGTTGTTTAAATAGAGGTTTTTAGCATTGAGTAGGTAAATTATACGTAGTTTTTTGTATATGTAACTTAGCAGAGGATCCTTCCATTTTCAGCAGTTTTGCAACCGTGCAAGTGTAAAACAGAATTACTCTATGGAAGATCTTTATGCATAATATTGCTTTTGGCACAGATTTTCCCTATAATTTGTTATGAATCTTGAGTTGTTACATGACCTTTTGTTATGGCTTCCATATCTTTTCCTCAATGCTCTCGGGTACATGGAGAAAAGCAAAGGTTACAATCTCTTTTGGTGAGAAATTCTTTTAAACCGTAGATGTTTTTTGGAAAAGCGTATATGCATTATTACCTACTCCAACATTCACCGAATATATTTTATGATGCAATTTAGCTGCAGAACATTGAAGATGATTCAATATAATGCTTCTCAATCAACAAAAACATTTAATTGAATCTCCATAGGAAAAAAGAAGCATGTTAAATGAGAAGCTATGTCTTAAAGATAAACAATACTCATGCCGGGAACGTGGAAAAGATAATCAACACTCACTTGTCTGAAAAGCAAAAAGGGCCGATCATATCTATTTCGAAATTAAGTAGATATATAAGACTAGCAAATTCGAAAGAAAAAGAACTCAACAAACCAACCATCAAATGTTTTGAAGTTTACTACTCGCCTTGCATGATTAAAATACAGATAGAAGAAGGAATACTTTTGATCACATCTTCTCTGTATCTCCAAGAATTCTTTCTATCTCCCCGAGAAGACGCTCCTTTTCATCAGTTAACTCATCGTTCTGAGTTTGTAGCTCTTCTATCTGCTTCGTCTGTTCAGAATCCTTCCTGAAATTACCAGAGTAAAAGTTTTCGAATTATTTTAGGCAAAAAATAAGTGCAAGCTTGTACGGGTAGGTTTTTTAAAGGATGAAGGGCATATGGTATTTTTCTAAATAAATAGTGTCAAGTTGAAGACTGTTACTTAGTACATGTAATAAAGAAACCAAGGCTCACCCCTCTTAACTGAGAAACTAGAAAAGTAGTAAAAGCACATTAAGAGAAATCAAAAGCCAGGAACCTAATTAAATAATTACTATAAACTGGGGTAAAAAAGTGAAAGAGTTGCCCCATAACCCTGACAGAACTTCGATTTACTACTTGGATTATCATACAATGTTGATTTAATGCAATTATGTTTAGCTGCTTTCATGTCCGTTGAGTGTTAACACGTGATAGCAAGTAAATATTTTCGTCACTCGGAGGGATATACTTTCCACGCTTGTAAAATCTCCTTACCTAAAAGGATGTTGTGTGATAGCTTCTGAATTTAGAATTAATAGGTTATTCCCGTAATGTCGTAATAATAATAATAAAAAACAATAATATGATTTGGAACTCTAGTACCTCGAAATTTGCCTTTGCCATAGGGCATACAACACTTGCAAACGAAAACTAAATCAGCTACAAAATTTGATAAGCAATGATTTTATAACTTGAATAAGAGAAAGCATGTTATGCTTTGTTGTAGTACCTATTCATGAACGACAGGTTAAGTTTTAGAGACCTCACTTCCTTTTCAAGAATTTCACATCGTTTTAAAATAGATTGCATGTCGGAAGGGACTGGAGGTGTAAGAGTTTTCTCTTTTGCCTCTGCCATTCTGCAATCATAGACAATATTAGATACTCGAAAGATAATAAAATATTATAGTGTTCCAGAAAGGTGTATTCATTTTTGCATACACCATTGACCCTACAAGATATGATAATTTCATCTTCCGAGGACTAGGAACGAAACAACTTTGTTCATAAGCATATGTAAATGATAACATCAAGAATTTTAGAACTTCGGTAGGAAATAAAGCACTCTACTCTACTGTTTCAAGACAGTAATACGTACTTTCGGGTTCGCTCAACCCTTCGCTTTTTTGTTGGATCCCCTTTCTCCACTGCAAAAAGTTTGCATTATAGAATATTATAATACTTGAACTGAATTGTGGTTATCAGCTAGCATGAAACAAAATGGTTTTTCTTTTTCTTTTTTACAGATAGGAGACTTAGATTCTTAGAATACATGTCTTGAGGAAAGCTTTAATCTGAAAGTCCCTATGATTTTAACTCAGAAATTCAGAAAAGCTCTCTTTTGAAAAACTACCTTCAAAACTCAGAAAGCTCCTTCTTAATCATTTAGGCGAGAAAATGTGAATTTGTTGGAAATTTCAATAAGCTTACTCTTTACACGCTAGAAAAGTTTTCTTGCAAAAATTCTTCAGAATTTGAAACTTTATGAATTTATAATTAAACCTTCAAGATACTTATCACAGAAAGAAGAGGGGGAAAACATTGTTCGAAAGAAATTATGTGTCTGTTTACAATACAGTGTCGAAGAAAATGAAAAACATTTCAAGTAATAAATGTCTCAGAGCAGCAACTGCCCTTGAAGATAAGGTGAATGATACGGAAAACTCTTAATAAGGGTTCTGATCAGAAATCTGCAATTTTGGATCAGAACTTTCAAGTAAACTACGAACCAGAGGTTTTAAGATTTGTTTTTGGGAATATACTCTAGATACACAGCTTTATAGCAAATTTAATTATTCTACTCGTAATATCAAGGAAAACTTAAGGTAATATAAGTCCGGATTCAAAAGAAAGAAAGAAAAGGCATGGATATTACAGCTCCTAAGACAGTTATTACCTGAATCAGATGTCACGGAGCCATATCGAACAACGCTTCCTTTCTGTTGATAAAAGTAAGTAATACACCTCAGTTTAATGCTTATCTCAAGTTACATTAAGCTGTTGGAAGTTCTTCATTATAGCAAAACTTAAGACCTGAGGCTGAGTGAGATATACCTTCTTTTCCTCTTTCTGATTGGAACCTATCCCGTCCTTGATATCTGTCGTTCAAAAAGTAAATACTTGAAGTAAAAGAATAAACTACAGTTGCTCGTTTTCTAACAAAACATATGAATTTTGCTTATTACAACAAGTAATAAGCGCCAGCAATGGAGCAGGAAAGGCTATGTATTGAGCTCCAGTTCTCAAGTTTCTTTTAGAAACTCATAAGAAAATAAAAAAGGTTCTAGACTTCTACCTCATAAGCCACTTCTATTACCATGCTATCAAAAAGTGTCACTTTAATTTCTTTAAGAGTTCCACTATTAACTTTTTTGTCTAATAGACTAATACTAACACAGAAAACAAGAATGAAAGCTCTAAGAACACATAAACTCTGTTCTTAGGAATAAAATCATCACCTCAACTCAACTGCATATTTAAGTATATTTCATTACCTTTGGACCCATTGTCTGTTTGTCTCCTTGAATTCTCGCTCATTGTTTGACACGAATTAGTGGGCCCATCACACACCTCATTAAAACCAAATGTTACAGCAGCTGAAGATTCGGATTGGGAATTCTCTCTAGTATAAGACCCTTGTAAAGTCATAGGCGTGGCAAAATGGCCTATGTCCATATTATAGGGCCCTTGTAATGTTTGCATAAATGTTGGAACATCAACTTGCATCGAAGAAACATCTTGAAAAGTTCTATATGTCTCATGGGTTTGACTTCCTTGCCCTTGGTTTAAACTCGTGTCACCGAAAACTTCCTGATTATTAATTTTTTTTCGCTCCAAGGTATCTTTCAACATGCTCACTACCGAAGTGACTCTGTCTATATTATTATAAGATGGTGGGGTGTTGAAAGGGGTTGATGATGAATTTGATGGAGATATAAATGAGTTAAATTGGTTTGGAATTTCACACATAGAAACATCTCCAAAACTATTTTGATTTATTATCTCGGGGTCTGTACTTTCGACATGGTGTGTTGATAAATTGCTAAGGTTATGCATACCAGAATTTTGCATGGCGACATACCTCCTCCTGCAAAGTAGTATTTCAAAAGAAAAATGGAAAAACAAAACTACAAGTCATTTGTATGATGTTTTTGTTGGGAAGAAACTTAGATTGTTCCAAAAATTATCTTTGTATCATAAAGTCAGGAAGAAGTACCACAAAAAAACACGAAAGTTTGGTTAAATCTTTTGAAATGTAGGAAACTGAACTCTCACTTATATTCTTTTAAAGCGTCTTGGTCAACACCAAAAGACAATAAAGAACTGGGATACATTTCTGTTTCATTGTAAATTTGTGGAAGCAACAAAAGCAATTTTCTTAGGTCTCTAGACGATTGTTGACTGGAAAGATATAAAACTGTTTGGAATCAATTTACCAATCATGCCTCATTTAGAGTTTCTCTGTTTAGAACAAGAAAACGAGTTCTGCATGCCCTAACCACAGCAAATCTTCAGTTTTCAGTAAGAGATTTCAGAAGAAAAAGAAAACAATAAAAAACTTCTGCAAATATCGTCTGGACAGTTTGTAAATTTAAAGAAAAAGGATCTACTACCGAGAGTACCCTATGCCCGTTTATTACTTTTAAATAAAAATTTCTTTCTAGCAGAGACTGTGTATGATGAAAACGTAAAAGGTACCTTAGTTCAGAGGATCGACTTCTTGTCATTGGCTGAGAACTCTGAAACCATGCCTGCATAAAAATTCAACACTGAGATTTTCGTTATACTAGCAAAGATAGTATTTGTGCAACTACCTCAATAAATACATACCTTCGCCAAAAAAAGATTACTAGCTTGTAGCGCACTTTCACCCACATAACTGACAAAAAACAAGAGAGAAATTCCGTCATCGACATTTTTAAAAGATAGATACAGCTTTAAGTAAATAAGCTGGCTTATTTGAGAAAGGAAAACAATACTTGGTCAAGTTAGCTTAAACTTCTAGCTTAGTAGCTTAGTTATTAAGTTGGCCAACCAAATACATTGTAGCTTATGATAAATAAAACAACTAACCTGAGATTAAAGCTGCAACCAAACTAGGACTAGATAAGTTTATGTTTTCAAATTTAAATCTTTCAGGGTCATGGTAATTTGAACAGCAAAAGCTAAACATTTCTAATCAGTGGAGTTGCTCAGAGGAGAAAAGACTAACCGAAGACCTTGAAATCCCAATTATAGAAGCATGTAAATTGGAATAAGACGAGACTAAATAAATTTACCTGGTTTTATTTTGATTGGGATCATTAATATCATTGAATGGCTCTTCAGGCACAGGCGTAGGTTGTGGAAATAAAGTCTCATTGCTTAGTATTCTCTGAAGTGGACTTGCAAGATGATGACCAGTTAATCCCGCTAATTCTCTCGACATCCTGTATGTATGGTGGATTACGAGTTTATAAATAATATACACTTTAATTATGATGTCCAGTTCCTTTTTACTAAATGAAAGCAACAACTAGTGGCGTGATAAATAAAATTTTAAAAACCAAGATATCAACAAATTGAAATTCCTTATAACTGAACAAGCTAACCTTCGGGATGCTTGTCGAGGATGGTGTTGGATGCCTGTAGAATTATAACCATTCTGAATAACATAAGAGTATCAAGTTAAAAAGAGAAATCAGTCCAAGTGTAAGAAAAATAGCAACTGAAGAACATTCCAAATCAGTAAATGAAAATGTGGAAATATCACTTGCAAAAACTCTAACTAGACAGAACTTTGTAATATGAATTGCTATTATTTAGTCCGATTCACCTTTTCTGATCACATGGTTAATTAAAAAAAACTGAGACATTTAGAAAAAGAACCGCAAACCCAATTTATTATTATAAGCCCTGTAGATTAATTAAATTTTTGTAAACTGCGATGCTAGATAGGTTCGATTCCCAGGGACAGTTCTTTTAAGCTACAGCTGGTTTGTGTAATGAACTGATGCTCGAAAATAAAATGAGGCACAAAATATGGTGCCTGTAATTGAAAACGAGATAAAAGAAAAAAAAAACATTTCAACACCTCAGGTTTTTTTCCATATCATTAGAGAAATTTCTGAACAAGATAAATATTTGCAACAAACCAACTCATGGGGCTAATTCTTTGAGTTTGGGATGAGGGTGATAAGTGATAACTCTTAAAACGAAAACGAAAAACGGGCAGTTTAATGCAGCGTCGAATAGACACGGAAAATTGCAATGATCCCTCGGAAATTAGAAAAATCATACCACAAGAAATGAATGAGATAAGGAATTTGAAACTGGAAAAATGTTAAAGACACTAAAAATCATTATAGCATCACTAAATTTTCGTCAACCTGGTCATTAATGGACTAAAATGTTTAAGAAGAGAAAAATATTTTATAGGTATGCTTGGCTACTAATCAGGATCACTTAATCCGACGTAAACATGGATATCCAACTAGGATCAATACACAAAGGATCTAAGAGAAAACATATTGAAAGCCTTGCCTCTCCATTAGTTAGCCAGTTCTTAAAGATCTCTTCGCTGTCTGTTCGACCAGTTTGCATCAGATTCTTGAATCCCAACATTTCCATGGTTGGAACAGGTATTCCAACCGACCCCTCCATCAAAGTTTTCAAAAATATCTCATCAGTCGTATTCCTATATATCTCCGAGAAGCTCCTTCCTTCCGCTTCCATTTTTGTGAGATTTCGACCAATCTAGTACCCTAAAAAATTAATATAATCCCCTGAAATCTAGTAAATTATTTGATGGAACAATTTCTAACGCGCACTGCTATTTATGCTAAACAATTTGTATCCACTGATCAACGAGTTAACTGGGGCATGTATCCTCTACCAAGAGACCTTCGGATTACAAAAGATCCTTTTTAACCTCAGAAGATGAACCAAGTGTTCATCTAAAGAAATGAGAAGTGAAAATCATGAACTGACATTTGAGTTTTTTTACAAAGTGTTTTTGTTGATAAATATGTCTCTAACAGTCGACACCTTCCCCAATAAAGATAATTATGCACTTGCTTAGCAAATAGAGTTAGATGAATGACTCTTCGCTAACACCCTATTGGTAGGTTATGAATAAAGGGACAAGTTTTTAACAAAAACCAACGTAAGAAAGCAATGTGAAGATTGAAGTTATAAGCTTCAAACAAATCCAAGATATTTAAATCTCTATATAAACAAAGAAAATGTACACATCACTTTCATGGGTAAGTTTTGCTGTCAGTGAAATTTTTAAAAAACAGGTTGTGGCCAGATTAAAGTCAAGGAATCAAGTGAACATAAGGTTGTTTCTAGATACCACATACCAAATGTTTGTCCTATTCTCAATCCTTCACATACTTAGCTAATTTACTTGAATATTTTAATTTTTAATCTGCAACGCATGATTTTTTTTCCCGAACCAAACTATACAAATTCTAAATGTAACATACTTATTGCAGTTAATCATACGAACTGTGTAGGGTTTATCAAAGAGTGTCTCAGTACAGCTACCTAGTTGTTCTTATCAATAAACAAACCAAAATACCTATCTTTTAAATTTTACATTTTACATGATGTATTAATCTTTTAGCTGAAATATAATCTCCACTATAGTTAGAATTCTGGATCCATTAGGGTATCAATGCAAATGTATTTATTTTCACACTAAATAAAGTTCTTTTAAAATATTCACATAGACCCAAGTAGAGGGAACAAGAATAATTGAGTTTTACTTAAGAAGGGGTCGTGAGATGACGAAACTTAACTGCCACAAGAAAGTGACATATCCAAATTAGGAATAGGGAAAATTATTATTTAATACATCAAATCTATTGTTGATTAACAATTTACATACTTATTTTACAATATTAACAATTTACATACTCACCTATAAAATATCTATCAATCAACATACTTTAGTTGATTTATGTTAACTTTTTAGCCGATTTTTAGTCATATGCGATGTTAATTTTACCTTTAAATCATAATTGGAAACGGTAACGTGATCATACGTGACCAAACTTCTCTTAAAAAATTAACATAAATTAACTAAGTGTGTTGATTGATAGGTTTTTTATAGGTGAGTATGTAAATTGTTAATATTGAAAGATGAGTATGTAAATTATTAACCACCAATAAATTGGTGAAATAAATTATAATTATCTAGGAATATGCCTCTAATTTTTTATTAAATAAAAAAAAACCAAAAATGCAGCCGTTGAAATAATAATAAAAAAAAGTATACATCAGTTACAGGCTTTGTTATAGCAGAATCCAATAGGAGCTTGCCACGTAACTCGATCATAAATAGACGGGCCTGTTGAGTCAAACTAATTTTAAAGGTTATTTCGGTGGAAACAAAATGTCATGAAAAACAATTTTTTGATTTTTTTTCGTGGAATCATATTTTACTTTTTCCTTAGAAATTTATTTTCCAAGTGTCTGGAAGCTCTATCAATATAATTCGGAAACCTTTTTTCGAGTTTTAAAATCCGGCATGGCAAGCTTACTAACAACCCTCTTCCAAACTTCGCCCACGATAATGGGTCTTAAACTCACCCTTCTTTACAAAAGGAATAACATGAGTGATAGCTACCCATCAAGTTAGAAAATATGAAACTAGTCCGTCAAGAAAATAGTAATAAGTCCCACCATTCTATACCGTAAAAGACACGCTTTCACGTGTCCCAAGGCTCCAACCAGATCATCCACTAGAAGTAGATGTTTGAAACCGTCTCGACATCCAGAAAAGCCGTGAGGGAAATAACGCAAGGCAACAAAAATAGCAATACAATCTGGCTAAAGAGTGTGGTTGAATGAGCCTTAAAAGAGGACTATCGTTAAATTGTACCATTTCAGTATGAGGTTTTTGTTTAATTATAACTTTAACTCAAAATAGTTGACTTACTATGACTAAGAGTTGGCAGATAAAACAAACTATGAACGGCATATAATTTGTCTTGATGTGTCCGAAACTAACCCAACACTCTGAGCCGGTAGAAATTGATTTATGCACGAAAGCAGAAATAAAGTGAGTATTTTACTTTATTCTTCCTTAAAGGCACATAATAGATTGACGATATATACTTAACCAGTTATATAATTATCAGGCTTTATAATTAATAATTAGTTGTTGGACTAGTAAGCGGTGGAGTGTATTTAGATTGTGGTCGAAAACCAAAATAATACTTCAATTCCGTTTAGATTGGTATCTTCAGGAATATTAGCTTATAAATTTAATTTAATTAAGATTTAGCAATAACTAGGGGAATGTTTTATTATGAAAGAGTCAAACATACTACTAAGTATTTCTATATACATAAAAGATATTTCTACTAACAGATCATGCACCTTCAAACAAAATAAGTTGAAATATTCCAGCATAGATGCTCTTCAAACAAAAACAACTTCAAATGTATCAAACTACTAAAATTCATCGAGTTATATATCAAAAAAAATGTAGACTTTCATCTTTCTTCATTTTCTAGGAAGATAATTTGGAGACCCTTTTCTATACTGTATGTTTTAGTTTCATTACAAGTTACAACCGGCATAACTTATCTTAAAATGGAATTATCTATTGTAACGTATATATTAATCATTTCAACAAGAAAAACTGATAGCTACGTACGCATGACATGTTCCCTCCTTGAGCAATTAGTGCAATTTAAAATTCGACGGCAATAATTTACCAATTATATATTTACCTGAAGTATGACTTTCAAAGTAAGAACTTTTTCTCTAATTTAGTCAATTTACTCCAATTTAATTGAAAGAAGAGCTGCAATTGCATTATTGCCCAAATCATTTTGTCTCAGAGTCCCTCTTTAAAAAGCCGGCAGCAATCGACTTATATAATTAAGAAATTCGGTATGAAGTATATATTTAACAAATAACGTTTAAGCAGGCATGAAGCCAAAGTTGTAAAGCTTATACAAAAGAAAAGGAAATTTCGCATTTAAGAGAACATTTTCTACACCTTAGTTTCAATAGTTGAAACGCTTCGAGGAGTACAATTTACTTGAAAGATAGTGATTTGAGAAAAACTAAATACTTGCAGGTTGTTGTCACAACATCATCCATAACTAAATGTTTTTAAATATAGTTTTGAATTTACAATGCTATTTGCTCAACATAGTAATTAATTGGCACAACCCAAAACAAAAACAAAAAATCATTTATTTTTCTCTTTTCTATTTTGAGTTCCCGAAGCTCTCCTATATTATTTCTGGTTCCGCCATTGCTTAGAAGTTGTAAAACAAATGTCTCTGTTGCCTTTCAAATAATAATGAAACTGGAAATGGGTAATAGTATGTCTAATAGATGCATGGTAAATTACAGCATGTATAGAAGTAGTTGCTGTGTATCTCAAGGCTCAAGCGAGCTTAGATTTGTGTAACCTGGTCAGTTAAGAGCTTAGTTCACATTTGACACAGTCACTTAGTGGCTCAACGGTTGTGAACATGTGTCTATCTTGGTGGTACATCTTCGAGAAAATTTACCAAAATAAGTTGTATCAAGGAAAGTTTCTAAATATATCTGATACAGTACATGAAGTGAACCTATTTACTTGAATGAATCAAACTTGCAAGGTCATTGAACCATTAATGTAACCCTTCATGGATGTTTTTCTACCACATATAATTTTCTTTAGGGATTTCTCCCCGGACATGTTTTGATAGAATAAAACTACAATTTCCAAATACAGTATCCATCTAAACGAAGTGTTTTCGCTTTTCCAAGATCTTTCGCGTATAGCTTTCATCTAATAATTACCGACAAATTTAAACGTTATGGATAACTGAATATTGCGAACCAACAAGATTTGAATAAACAAAGCATACACCAGCGATAGCAAATTTTGGCTACCGGTTATGCATAAAATCTACAATAGTAATCATACATAATAGTCACAAAAAATACATCTTGCTAAACATGGTAAAATATTTTCTAAAAACATCTATTAATGGTAATAATACAATCATTTTAAACCCGCCAAAGTTTCCTCTGGTTATACTCATCTGCAACATAACTCTCAACGACTGGAGCATGGAATTGTAAACACAGATGATCTGATAATGGGAAAGGGTTATTTCCTGATAAGAAGAAAAGGAAAGAATTACGTTGAAAATCGACTGACAATTAAACTAACAAAAGGAAACAGCATTATACAAATTTAACATACAAGTAGCACTAAAAGAACATTAAACAAACGTTACCAGTTCAATATTAATTAGTGAAGAAGAAAAGAAATGCAATCCCCCTAGTAGTACATAATAATTGTTCAGGAGGGTCTCGATAGCATTAATCCCACTCTTGTAAACGCGAAAGGTCTAGAGTCATACCCAGATAGTGAAAAAATATAAGAAATTGCTGAAAACACTGATTAACGTTTTGTACATTTATAACGAATGGATAAAAACATACATAAACACACCCACACACATGCTGAAGAGTGAAGACACAGAGACATACTGGTCATGATATGCGGAAAGGGTAGAATAACCTACTTCTCCCCAACACAAATGCAGGAGCCATTAATTAGCAAGTAAATAGAAACCTCAGAACTATCTTTTCCTTCTAAAAAGGATTTTTCTTTAATAAAAAAGTTCAGATAAAGGAAAGAGTAAGCTGAAATAAGATGGTTCAAATTCACAAGAGATATGGATAACTTGAAAGAGGCTCTATTAACTAATAATCTATAAGAGAAAGAAAGCAACATAAATAACTTAAAACAACTAAATAACCAAAAAAATTGAGGTCATACAAAACGTTCCAACTTGCTATTAAGAAATGGTCTTAAGAAAGATTACCTGTAGGGAAGCCACTTATCAATAAATTTCGTCATCGGGGATATCTGGGGTCAAAAATTTCTTCGGGTCTTTGCTAATCTCTTGATAATTAAGTGTCGATTTAACCCGATCTGGAACAGGCATGAGCGGAATAATACTACCTCTATCAATAACTCCATCAATTAATCCGTATTCAACAGCTTCAATAGGGGACATATACCTATCTCTATCCATGTCTTTCAGAACCTGTTCAAACGAGCGACCAGTACAAGCCGATATAATCCTCGTTATGTTTTCTTTACTATGCATTATTTCACGAGCTTGAATTTCCACGTCAATAGCTTGGCCACTAGCACCACCAAGAGGTTGGTGCATCATTATTCTAGTGTTGGGCATAGCTAGGCGTTTGCCTTTTGTGCCGCCACCTAAGATTATGGAGGCTGTTGATGCTGCTATACCGAGGGCGATTGTAGACACGTCAGCCCTGACAAGCTGGACTACATCGAAAATAGCCATTGTAGCACTGGTATACACAATGAGCAACAAAAATTAACCAAAATATTACATACAAACAGGATGTATTATGGTTTTGTACAGTAAACTACTGTGAATTTAGTTTTGAACACCATATTGTAAAAGTTGACTAAATGTAGTGAATAACAATTTATTTTCAATTTATTAAACTGCTATTAGTTTTGTACCCCCAACTTAACACGGTTTTGAAATTTGTACACTGAACTAGAGAACTACCATGATTTTGAGGTACTTATGTTACCTATATGGTAATGCAGCGTACATGACTGTAACGCCCATAAGTTGAAGGTCCAGAACTGACGAGTGACGACACAGTACTTAATCAAATAACTACCAAAGTTTTCATAGTCTGGTGTGGGAAATTGACGTTACATAACAGGCAAGTGTACTAAACCTCTATAAACCCGAAGACAACATGAATCAATGTTACCATTACTTGATTTAGACTTCAATATCAACATAAATAGTAGACTCATTTATTCAAACATAAGGCAAATACAGTAGGAAATCAGAGAAAGCTTTCTAATGGATCAACAAAAAGTAGAACCACCTTTCCAGCCTGTATTTGAAGAGGATTGAGGTTTTAAATTAAAAAGCCTATATGTGCTGAATCTAAATTAACAGCCGTAGTATTGTCATATAGTTTAAATCCCAAGAAGAAGAAGAAATGTGATTCTTCTGTATAAGCTTGTGTAATTTAACAGAATCTTGGAAGAACTGACAAGATAGAAAAGTAAAGGGAATTCAAGTGATAGAGAGTTATACCTATGGGTTTGAACAGTAAGACTAATATCCATTAGTCCTTGCCTCAAGCGAACTCTCCCCTTAAAGACTAACTATTGCAGGAAGGAAAGGTGTATAAACAGAAGATCAATATTCCATATTGGTCATGTTGCATCCCATGAAGGAGTTCATGGAGTTGGGTATGTGGTACTTAATTTCCCTCGGTACATGATTTGAACATTGATGACAGAGGAGGCCAGTCCTTAGCAAGGGAACATACTTATAAAAAGCCTTTTGCCTGTCAGTTAGTCAATTTTTGCTTTCAGGGCAAAGAATGCAAGAGCATAAGTACTAGAGTTAGAAGTTTCCTTTTGAGGAGACAGGTTGATCCACTAAGCTAAACTTAGGGACTACAGGGTTTTCCATTGAATAATTAAAAAGTACAGTCCACGTAAACAGGTCTAAAGTACTTCTTAACTCTGAATGAAATAATCTACATATTCGGTAAGATCTATGAGGTTACATCTTCTAGTGCTGGTATTTTAGTCATGTCATGATGGCAATGGCATTACACAGACTGCTTCATAATAAACTTTGAACTTCGAAATTCAAAATGGTTACTAATAACAGCACTAATTTATTACTATATATGATTATTGACACGCTAAGACATATATAACTTATTACCTTCGACACGCTAAGACATATATAGCTTATTACCTTCAATAGAGCACCCATGTTTCTTTTTGTACCAACAGATGGAAACTGGTCTTGCTATTCTGATACTAATACTAATAGTAATATGATATCATACAGCCAAAGACTTCCAGAATATAACGGGATTGAATAAAAAATTATTCACCGACAGCATCTATACGGTTAAGGACTTTTTCCTTCTTAAAGAGGAGATCCAGGACTCTAGTATGTAAAAAAAATCAGTTCAAGAGAGGATAAACGTCTTCACAAAATTTCAAACACAGAAGAGAACAAATTTGCCCAATATTTTTGCCCTCCGACACTAATTTTAACAGAAAACTTGAAAGCTCTTGAGAGACAACTTCTTCTCAGATACTATAGATCTTTCCAGGTCATAAGCATGCTCGGATTGTTCAATACAAGCAAAACAAACTCAAAAGAAAGAAAGGACCCAAAACAATCATTCCTTCTACATAAAAATGCCTTGAATTTTTTCCAAACAGAGCTGCCATATAAGCAGTACAAGTATTTCTGGGATATATGAGGGGAGGATCCAGGACATTTATTCAGTGGAGGGAAAAGTAACACTTAGGGGAAAACAAGCATAGATGTATATTTATTATTTAATCACTAAAAGTCAAAGTTGTTCAATAGTTCTTTTGCAAAATCTTTTAATTAGTAGCTCTAATTTAGAACACCCAAATCTGCATGAAACCTGTTAACCATTTGATGTAATTCCTCAAATTCACTATACTACATGTGATTTAACAACGATAACCAATCATACTATCTCGCATTACATCTACATGTGTGTGATGAACCGCTCCTAAGCAAGGTTATAGAAGTCGCTCCACGTTCCTCGGTCGTTCTACCTCAGAGTATCCAACTAATCGTCGACTACTTCCGACTTCTTGCCGGCATTTTTTTTAAACATGTAAATTACTCAAA
Source organism: Primula vulgaris (assembly GCA_963920805.1). Taxonomy (NCBI): domain Eukaryota; kingdom Viridiplantae; phylum Streptophyta; class Magnoliopsida; order Ericales; family Primulaceae; genus Primula; species Primula vulgaris. Next base: position 30,336,821 of record OY987213.1, read on the forward strand.
TAGCTTTCAAGTTCAATCGCTGGTTTGACCCGACTAATCAGACAAATAGCTTTCCAACTAATTGGTTTGACCCGACTAATCTGACTAATCACCAACTAATCGCTGGGTAGACTGTCGTGACTTCTCCAACCACTAAATTAGCCCGACTACCATTAGTCGAGTCGGATGGGGAACGACCGGCGACTACTCACCGATTAATCGGGTGCCCAAAACAATTTTTAGAACACTGCTTCGAAGTCGTCCAAATTTTTAAAGAACTTCCCTGCAGCTAAGGAGATCAAAACAGATGACATCTGCCCTACTTGGGGAAGCTACCTACTGTGTGAACGCACCGATGTTGTAGCAAGTCAATTTCTTGGGCAGGCTTCTCTCTGGCTATTCTTAAATTTGAAATGCATTCTTAATCAAGAAAATAATTCAAGAAATAAATGGAGGTATGGTATGATCATAGAACCTAAGCCACTACAGAAAGACCAAAACTGTACAATGAAAACAAGGGTCTTATTCATACAAGATTCAAGGCGAAAGAGTAAATTCTCATAACAAATCAATATAAATTATAAATGTTCAAACACATGGCAATCCTAACTTCTAAATAAAAGTCAAAAACAGTCACAACTGATATATGTCCCAATGGTGAATAGTAGCCGAGGGTGGAAAATAACGATTTTTCATCTTAACACTTCTCATTCTTTCAATATAAAAGTAAGGACCTAAGAAGCAAATCAGTCTAGGCTAAATAACAGGAAGGAAAAACGAGTCATAAGTTGATCAACCAAACAATACATAAACTATAAGCAATAATGCTGAGCTACAACCAAACAGCCCTCTATATCTTTTGTAATCTGAAAAAAAATGTTTCTAGTGCTTCTAGTCCATACATAATCAACAGGGGAGGCCCTATAGGTTACCGCGCTCGAGGAGCAAATTAAAATTTTAAAAAAAATCCGCCCTTTTAATAAAATAAGGAGGCGATTAGAATTTTTTAAAATTTAAAACTGCTTAAAAATATTAAGTGGAGGGATTGACTCAAACATCCTTGTAGCTAAGTTGGTAAAATGCTTCCATACTTTGTGAGGGTCGGGTGTCCGAACCCTCCGCCTAATTTTTTTTGGGAAATAAGCGTGAGGAGTGGGGGTCGAGTCGAACCCATGACGCTAACGCAGTGTAAACGCTAAAGATAGTACGTTCAACCACTCCTATAGAGGCGCTACATCTGAGTTATATTGACTTATATAATATATATCTAAATAAATATTTACATATATATGCTACCGACTATTTTTTCTACGCCCTCGGAGAAGTGCGCCCCAAATTCCAGTCTGACTTGTCTTCCATTAGGACCACCACTGATAATCAAACAGACAATCTTCTAACTAAATTTCAAAAAGTAATCAACAACTGACAAATGTTCCTATGGTAATTTAGTATCAATCAAAATAGTACCCGAGGATGGAAAATGAACGATTTTTCAACTTGAATTTTCTCATTCTTTCAATCTAAAAATAAGAAGAATCTACAAAGCTAAACGGCAGTATAATTTAGATCAGATAACAAGGATAAAAATAGAATTAAGCTGATCAACAAAACACAACATAAACTAAAAGCAAGAAAGCTGAGATTCAAAGCTACAACCAAACAGCCCTCAGTAACTTCCATAATCTTGATGGATGCTTTTAGAGCTGCTTTTGGCTAAATATGTTCAATACACATTGCAATCCTAACTCTGTACCGAGCTCGTACCAGTACCAAATTCATACTGGGTACCGGTACGAGGCCAATTTTGGCGTACCGGTGCTTCATAGAGCCCCTTCCATGTATTTTGATTAAAATCTCTAAAAATTAGCGTAAGTCCTTTCAACACTATGAAATAAATTCATACAAAATAGCAGTCCCTACCATTTGAGTTTCCTAGTTCCGTCACTACTAATAAACAAAACACAACATAATCTATAAGCAAAAAAGTTGAGCTTGAACGTTACAACCTACAGCCCTCAGTATATTCCCTAATCTCAAGTTCTTAGTGTTTCTTTTTGAGTTATGAATTTCCTAATACATTGCAATCTTAACCTTTAACTAAATTTTGAAAAATTAATCAAACTGGTATATAAGGTCTCGTGGTGGCTTAGTATAGATCAAAACCAAAATAAGCAAAAAAGCTGAACTCCAAAGCTACAACCAAACAGCCCTCGGCATCTCTTGTAATCCGGAGCTGATGCATTTAGTGCTTCTTTCGGCTATAAACTTCCTTAGACGTAGCAATCCTACCTTTTAACAATTTTTTTTAAGCAATCAATGATTGACATATAAGGTTCCATTGTGTTTTAGTATCAATCAAAACCAAAATGAACTCGAAAGCTACAACCAAACAGCCCAAAAATGTCCTGTAATCTCAAGCGGATGCTTCTAGTGCTTGTTTCAGCTATAACTTTTCTAACACAATGCAATCCTAACTTCTAAATAAAATTTTGTGGTTTGGTATCAATCAAAACAAAAACGTTGAGCTCCAAAGCGACAACCACACAGCCTCTCTATAATCTCGAGCGGAATACATTTAGTTCTTCTTCTGGCTATAAACATCCAACAACCAACATCTGTGTGTAAATGACATAAGCTACTAGTTTATTCTAGGTTTGTTGATTTTTCTAGTTGATTTTTTTCATGTAAATGTTCTAAAATGCAAGCCTAGGCGGAGCCTAAGTGCATGTTTGGAAACAACTTTTTTTTCTTAGCCTTTTGATCCAAAAAAATCCACGGATGTTTGGTATGTCAGCTTTTTGAACTTTTAAAATCTAGCGTTTGGATAAAAAACCTAAAAAAAAGTTCAAAAGCACAGAAGCTAGGAGGTTGCAGTTTTTTTTTTTAACTTTTTCACATTAAAGTTTCCAATGAATTATCAATCAAAATAAGTTATACGTCAATTATAAGTAAAAAAGTTATAGCGGTGCCAAACACTACACGGCAGCTTTTTTTCATTGTTCATTAAAAGCAGCTTTCTGACCCAAAAAAAACTAATGCCAAACAGGCCTAAGAGCTTAGGTGATTAGGCAGGATTAGTCAGTTATTAAGCAGAATTAAGAGGAATTAGGCGTTAAGCGACCTGGTAAGCCACCTACTTTCTCTTAGAACTCGCCTTGGACCTTTTTATAGCATGCTTGCATTTATCAGTTACATTAAAACTATTACAATTTACTAGTACTAAATTAAATTAAATTAAATTAAAGAGATATATAACCTGAGGGATCCGCCAGGGGAATTAATAAACAACCGAATATCCGTCTTCGGGTCCTGCGCATCCAACAGCAAAAGCTGGCTAATAATTGCATCCGCAGCGAAATCATTAATCTCGTTCCCTAAAAACACGATTCGGTCACGTAAAAGCAGACCCATAGCGTCGCTCTCAGCCCCCCTCATCGCCGTCGCCGGCGTCTGTGACCGGATTACCGATCTCAGGGATTGGGTGGGGGAAAGTGTGAGTTTTTGGGATTGGGTGGGGCGAAAGTGGGATAAAGTGGAAGTTTGGGGGGTTTTAAGAAGTTTGGGGAAGGAGGAGAAAGATGAGATGGTGGATAGGCTTAGCATATCCATTGTTGTTGGGTTTTTCGAGCTCAGCTGAAGAGAGAGAGAGAGAGAGAAGAGGTTGGGTTTTTCATAGGCATATGATAATTACAGTTTGGTCCATAAATGTAAGGTAGTAGTTTCATTTTGTCCCCAAAGGCCCGATTAATGTTAAGTTCACTCTACTTCTTGCTTGTGATTACGAGACAACTGAGCATGAAAACGTCACATTATAAAACTAAAACTGTAATTTTTGTCCTCACTCTTCGAGTGTAATTAGAAGCGTAACAGGGGTGAAAATGTCTTTACGTATTTATCCCCTCAGGCCTATTATGTTCGTTCCGATTTACAATTTCACTAATTAGAAATCTCACTCAACATAATATGATTAAATTGTTTTTATATTTTTTTTTCAAGTTTTCTTATCACCATTTCCACACCTGATTTAAGTTAAAAGATATAATCATAAATATATAAAATTATTTAATAAATTGCTTCTATTTATGAAATTGGACAATTAACCCAAAATAGTGACATTATAATTTGGAAATTTTTAAATTGAAATTAGAAAAATGTAAATCATATGTATTTGATTTTTGATAGACTTGTTTGCTTGCCTCGGCTACTCAAAATGATTGTTCACGCTCGCCACGAATCTAAAGAAACAATTTCAAACTCCGATCGTGACTTATTTGAAAACTTCAGATTAGTGATATTAGACTCGTTAAACTCTAATAATCACGGTTCGACGACCGAACAACCTATTACTCATACTTAATTCAAATATTAAACTGGTCTTATATTTTCGCCTCACTTTGTTTCGATTATAACTAGATGAACACGAGACGATAACTTGTTCTTCAAGGTCTCGATTAAAATTAAATTAAATATGAAGGAGAAGATGGTAGTTTCCAAAATGAAATAATCTTCTAAAAGTTGTATCCCTGTCTTTCTATCACACACACAAACATGGGTTTTCTCTGAGCTTCAAAAATAGAAAAAAATGGCGTCTATGTCGACATGCTTCATATTCCCCTACTCGAGACCCAAATCCATCCCAACCCTAACTCCCCTCTCTCTCCCTCTCTCTTTCCTCCCTCGCCGCAGGCTATACCGAGACACGGTTCTCAACGCGAGCAGTGGTGACTTGTCGCTGGCGGATATCAGGCCGGGCGGAGTCATAGAGAGCGATAAACTCCCGGGAGACGTGAGGAGAAGGACGATGGAGGCTGTGGACGCTTCAGGAGGGAGGGTTACCGTGGGTGACGTGGCGAGCAAGGCCGGGTTGAAGATGTCCGAGGCTCAGAAAGCCTTGCAGGCCCTTGCTGCCGATACTTCCGGATTCTTGGAGGTTTATTTATTTATCTATCTATCTATCTAATCTGTACTAGTAACAGTTGTGACATAAATCTCGTAAATGTATTCTACTTTTATGCGGGTTAAAACGAATTGTTAATTAAATTAGGGTACATCGGTAGTTAGGAAAATAGAGTGAGGGTATTTTTGGGAAAAAAATGAAATTTTTTGGCAGCCTCCAATTCTTGGGTTGGCTTATTATAATAGTATGATATGTGTGTGTATGTGTGCATGTGTGTGTGTATGTATGTATGTATTTGTGCGCGCGCGTGTGCGTGTGTGTGTGTGTGTGTGTTGAATTGGTTGTAGCTTAATATTTGAAAATTGTTTCGTTTAAGAAAACAGAAAGGTAGAGCTTAAAGTTGGAAAGCCAAATGTGCACCAGGGGAGGCTTATATGTGTGTGTATGTATGTATGTTTGTGTGTTTAGTCATGGAAGCCTAAAAGTTTGGAGATTGTTTAGTTTAAGACAGGGAAGTAACTAGGTGAAGACAGTCCAATTTTGATTTAAAAAAAATTAATAACAAAGTGATTTTGCTCTATGTATTCTTATTGAATTCTTTAGTGTTTGAGGCTTTGATCCCCTCACATATTTGGTTAGGAAGCACCGAAAGGCTTTTGATGTATGCTACCTTTTTTCCCCCTCTCTTTCTTCTACACCTTCTTCTTGTTATACTGTAAGATTTAGCAAGAAGGTGTGATGCAAGTAAGAAGAAAATGATCTTACCAGGGAGAATAGAGGCAGTATTGAAGTAGTCCGCAAAATAATAAGCTCTTTGACCACATGTATTTTTACCAATTTGTGTTATATTTCTGAATTGAACCATGTGTTCTTAATAAAAAGGAACTTTAATTCTTGACATACTTGTTGTATTCCTGATTCTTTCTTGTTCTTGTTATGGTTATAGTTACGATTTACTCCTGATATTGGCTTTTGAAAGAAGTGAATATAATATGATTAGGAAAACACAGAGTATTTAGTTTATTAGATATCTGTCAATCTGTACAATGATGAATGATTTTTGAACGCGGGTTTTCCTAATTAGCCTTATTAGGGTAATCAGACATTGAGTTGCTATCTTGTTTCTTGATGTTTGTTATAATTGTGCCACGTTGAAGTATTTATTATATTTAATTTTAAATTTGGAGAAACTAAACATTTTATTTTTGGTCTCTTTGCCAGCTGTTCTTGCTTCAGATCAACAATTCACACATCTTTTCGTACTTGTACTAGTCACATTTGAAGTTCTTAATTTCTTGAGTCGGATCATTATCAATATTGTTTTATCAGGTTTCAGATGAAGGTGATGTTCTGTATGTTTTTGAGAAAGATTACCGGTCAAAGCTTGCTGGAAAATCACTCAGGCTTAAAATTGAACCACTTATTGAAAAGGCAAAGGTAACTTTTCTTCTCCACATCATATTTACTAGTGAAAGACGATTAGTTTCTTTGGGTGTTTAAAAACTATACTTGTCTATTGAAGTATAAAATCCTCTTTCACCCTGAAAAGTTCACTTTGGATCTGAAGGAAGTACAGTAAACTCTTGATTACATAAGCCTTTTCTACCCTTTACTTTTCTACGTTGCGCAAGATTTGAATTATTGGCAAGTCATATGACTCAATAATCACGATTATCCTACACACCTAAAGTACCCACTTTTTTTTTTTACTTTCCAGTCAGCAGGTGAGTATGTAGTGAGGGTTTCCTTCGGAACGGCATTGATTGCTTCAATTGTGATTGTTTATACTGCAATCCTTGCTCTCATCTCTAGTAGTCGGTACTTTTTCTTATTATTATAAAAGGCCTCATTGTTTCCCCTATTGGATTTAATCACATCGAAGTTTGTCATTTGACAAGCTGTTTTTGTAAAGTAATTTTTTCTTATTAGCGCTGTTGGTGACAGAGATGAGGACAATCGTGGGAGGCGAGGTGGCAGATCATTTGATTCCGGCTTTTCATTTTACCTCCGACCAACTGACTTGTTTTGGTATTGCTTCTAATTTTCTAGTGACCATGTCTTAAAAGCCCTTTTTTTTGTATAAATTTTTTACAATTTGGGTCTTGCACCTATTTATCTGTTGTCTATAAAGAAGGTACCTGCAGATGGTTGAATTAAAGGATATTTGTACTGTAAAGGGATTCTTCCATACTTATAACTTTCACCTGATTATTTGTTTGCAATTTATATTTATATTTATATTTATCGTCGGGGAAATAACTAGGAAATAACTAAATTCACATGTGTTTGCTATATTTAAATGGGATCATTTTAAAGTATTATGAACTGAATCTCTATGTTCCAGTAAGATTGATGCGCTCATGAAGCTAAATATGCTATAAAATTGGAGCTGTTGAAGCAGTACCTTTTACATATAGATTATGTTTCTAGATCATTTACATATTGAATGTTGACCACAAAGATTCACTATCTATTAGTTTCCTACTCCTAAGTTCGTCATTGTTTGTCCTTTATTTTAACTTCAACACTGGAATGCTTTCATCTCACTCTATTCTTCTGTTAATTTAAAATTATTACAGGTATTGGGATCCTTATTACTATAGGAGGCGGCAGTCACGAGTTGAAAGTGATGGAATGAACTTTATCGAATCTGTACGTCCATTAACTGAATTATAACTTGTAAATGATTGATTTTATCATGAGTATTCCACGTCTTACGGGAATATTATAAAATTTGTTTTTACAGGTTTTCTCATTTGTATTTGGAGATGGTGACCCAAACCTAGGTCTGGAAGAGAAGCGGTGGAAGTTGGTAATAATGGAGCACTGAGTTCAGTGGTCCGTTGTTTTTGTTAATTAAATTTTAATTTCAGATATTGCCTATTTAATGTCATTACGTTTACCTTTCATGTGCCGTACACTTATTTCTTAAAACCAGAACTCTGCTCATATAACAAAGACGGTTATTCTTGTTGCTATACCTTTGAGCCCTAATCTCTAAAACATAAAAGCTTTATGTTAAAGTGAGCAAATTTATGGCTGTTTTTTCAATATATGAATTTTCTGTTTCTTCGTAGCATCCTTACATCTCTGTCTAATTTGTGTCTTTGTTTCCTTGATTATCCCCTCTCTCTGCAAAAATATTGTCCGTTTGGTCTTGCATAATTATACTTGTGTATTTTCTTGTCAAGATCACTTTTTTCTGGTTAATTTTTGTATTGCATTTTTAGTACTTGTGTTTTTGCAGATTGGAGAGTATATAGCAACCAATGGTGGAGTTGTCACCGCAGAAGAACTTGCTCCGTATCTTGACATTGAGACTACAGACACAATGGTAATCTTGTTTTTGTTGTGGTCTAGACTACTGTAATAGCCTCTTTTCTTGTTTTCTGACATTTTATAGTATTTTAGTGTTTGTCATCATCTTCAGCTGGAATAATATTAAACTACGCAGATCTAGAATAGTTTATCCTTTCATTTTTACTGAAATTTTTAAGAGCTTGCAGGAGCCCTCTTTAAGTGTGTATTGACAATCGATAGTTTAAATATATTGTTCTTTTATATTAGAGGAAAGTTGACCTTTCTTTTTACAGTCTCAAGTTTTGTCCACTAATTAATTTTTGGGTCGAGGTTTTTCACTTTGAAGTTTGAATTGTTCTCCACGTGAATAAGGTTTCAGAGTTGAAGTTAAAAGAAGTGAATATTAACTATCCACGTTATAATTTTTTTTATTTTGCGGCGGGGGGTTGGTGGTGGTGGTGGTTTACAAGATCTTGGTTACTGTATATATATGCCATCTGTTGCTATTGTGCTAAAACTCCCTTACCTCATCTGTGTTTAAATTTTAAAGTACACTGCAGATCCCATTCTCGTCATTATTCGCTTATTGATCTTGATGTACGCTTCTATTACTGTTTACTCAATTTTAGGATGATGATTCTTATATCTTACCTGTTCTCCTACGGTTTGATGGTCAGCCAGAAGTGAACGAGGAGGTGAGTTATAGCCATACTTTATCAAATAGATTGACTTTTGTTTTAAGATAGATTCTTGTGGATCTACCCTCATTGACATTGAGTTGGCGAATTCAATCCAAATTTGATTTATACAATGGTGTCCAAAGAAACTACTTCAGAGAAAAGAACTAGTACTGAGATATAGAAATACTACGGAACTACATTATTATCAGATATTGTGGAAAAATTTACAGTACTAAGCAAATTTCCAACTCAAAAAATAACTACTTGTGGTGTACAACTCCAAAGAAACAACCTCAGGGAAAAAAACGAGTACCCAGATAAAGATATACTATAGACCTACATAATATTCAAATATACTGCCTAATGATGATTTACAGTATTAAGTAATTTTCCAACTCAAAAGAGAACTATGATAGCTTGATAAACCAGCATCCCTGTTATGCAACTAAAGTTCATTAGAAGATTTGGGTTTCTGATTTTTGACTACAAGCACTGTTACTCTTGCTATTATGATCGCTTTTGCCAAGATAAAAGAACACCAAAACTCTATGTAGAACTAAAAAAGGATCTCGGGATTTATTTCGAAATCCTAATTTTGTCCCTTAATTCTTTCTCAATCTTACTGCATTTTGCAGGGAAATATTTTGTACATATTTCCATCTCTACAACGTACAGCTTCTCCTCGGAGGCGTGGTAGAAAGGAATATGTGGGGAAAAAGTGGGAAGATTTTGTTGGAGGGGTTGAGAAATCTTTTAATGAGAATAGATGGGAATTCAGGTGTTATTCATGTTTTGTTGATATACTATGGTTTTTGAATTTATATTTGTTGATCTTGTGTTTGAATGACATTGTATTTATTATGTTATTATTGCTTGTGCAGCAAGGCAAGCATGTCGGAGAGAGCTATGGTCGTAGGATTGGGAGCATTCAATCTTTTCGGAGTTATTACTCTTGGAACAATGTTAAAGTATTGCCCTCTATACCATGCCTTGTTTTTGTTTTTGCTTTTCAGTACATTTTAATTAGGTCTAACAATTTATTTGTTTCTCATCTGGAAGGAATACTACAGTCACCCCAGCTGGATTCCTTACATTTGTATCTGATATATTCCCGTTACTACAGGTGAGCAAGTTATTTCGTTGAACCAAGTATTATGTTGATCTTTGTTTAATGTAGACTGAAGTCTTAAATATATTTTATAATTGGTTCGTTTTTCCGGTAAAAAAAAATCATCTTAGTGAGTTAGGGAAATAAATTAAATGTATGGAAATATTAAATCGATTTATAGGAATCAAGTAATGATCATTAATTTCTCTTTTAGTTGCATTTGATGTTAATGAAAAAAATAGTAGAGCTGTGGCCTGCTATTTAGGAAAATTTTGGAAGATATTACTAGGAAAATCTTTTGGTCTGACTGAGACAGACTGACCAAAGGACTTCTCCCTGTTACTCCAGTCATTCAAAGTCCGGACACCTTGCAAATATATTGGGAGTTAAGCAATTTCATTCAAGATCTTGGCTGTGATAATATTCCAAAGAAGAGGTGCAACATTTCTAACAAGTCTTCCAACTAAGCAATTTTTCGTATGTCTAAAAGAATGTCCTGATTTTTTTATTTTTTTTAGAATGTCTAGTAGCATAGGAAACCTATCTGCCATTAACATCGGTGACGTTGAGATCACCAATTTGGCGTAATGGAATGATAACAGGAAAGAACTTCCATATTAAATTTTACATCCCTGGATCTTGCTACATAATATACCCAAATCGCATACACACCCAACATCCAGATGACTAAGCGGTCATCATTTTAAAACACTTCTATATTTTTAAGTTTTCTGGATGTGTGGGGTTTCCAGTTAAGTTTATTTAATTGAAGAAAGTTTTGATTTATCTTTCAAGGAGGTGATCATCATTTATTAAAAAACTTATGCTAAATGTGCTATTGAACCCAACTTTTTTTACTCGCTATTTTCTTGTTGAACCCATATCAATACTGAATTTGTCAGTATAATTTATTACCTATCTTTCTCAAAAACGATGAACACACTAGTCTCGTTTATCAGGTTGTACTATACTTTAAATTATGTAGCATTACGCTTTGCCTTGTTTATATACCTGTACGGTCACTTTGCAGATCTACGCCGCTTCTTTTTTTGCAATTCCGTTGGTCCGATGGTTTATAGTTAACAAAAGAAATAAGGAAATAGAGAAGAGGAATTTTGCAAGGGAAATACGGGCTCGAGCACTTGAATTGCCAGAACCTTCTCTCCGGCAGAAGGTAAATTTTTGAAGGTGTCTTTTAATTTCAATTTTACTATTTAAGTCCCCCCTCCGTTACAGTTTGGAACACAGTCATTAAACCTTTTTTTCATAACATTGACAAGAGTTTGTTACTTTGAAATTAATGATCGGTAAATCTTTTTTTGAAATTAGTTGTGAGAACCTTTTAAGACCGACTTAGAAGTTCTCACTCTGGTGTATGAGTTGCAATTGCGTCCCGATATTACTTGTTGATTGGATAGTCAGGATGATAACTTTTCTGAATTTCGCATAGCTAACTTTCTAAATTGTGATGTATGTTCAGATATCGAGTGCTCGTGATATGGCCCAGAGGATAAGCATTGGACAAGATCGCATAGTATACAGTACAGAAAACGATAAATATGAGAAAGAATTTGAAACACAAGAGTGGGATCGGAGATTTCGAGAAACTGAGAAATCGGAGTGATGAGCCTTTTTTTTTGTTTTTACTCAATTGACCCTCTCTCCATAAATTATACATGAAGAGAAGCCGACCAATGATCTCAACGTCTACTTTTGCAAGAGAGAGATTTTACCATGTTTAATTATTAAAAAAAGGGGGGGAAAGGTGCAGGGGTGTAGTTCCAAGTGACAAAGCTGCGTGTACAGGAGTTATATTCATATATCATCATTTTGTTAATTAGTTGTTTGAATATTGTACAAGCCTAATGTATGCTATTAAGTAGTTAACATTTACTCTGGTGTCGTTTTTACTCCTTGGCATGATTTATAAGTGAAGAACTTTGACATGAACCAGTTACCAGTCCATGTGTATGTGCATGTCCAATCTCCAATGACTCGTGTCTCCATATGTATTACCCATTGGCTACGTAAAGTTATTGCAGTTTGTTGGATCAACAAAAATGTGAAGGATAATACCCGGAATTTCCAGTTGTCCTTTATGTTCCGGAAGAGCAGTAAAATGATTACATCAAACAACTCTCTAAAATATGAGAAGCTATTGTACTCTCACAGTCTGTAAAAGAAGAAAGGCAAAAAAGAATGCCTCATGCCGCCATTCTCTTTTGATGGGATGGTCAAACCATAGTTGGCGCGAAGCGAAACAGAATGGGGAAGAAAAATGGAAATAAAATACATGAAACGTGAAAATTGATAATATTGTAAGATTTACATGTGAAATGATGAAAAACTAAACACAAAAAGCGGAAAGTGGAGAATGAGACATTTGAAAAGAGAAACTCGCATCTCAATTACTATATTGTACAAACACTTTCTTTCTCTGTTAAACTCTAATGTTCTTTTATGTGTATCTTTTATTCACCACTATCTACTAATATTGCCGTATTACTCTTGTTACCTTTGTTTGTCGTCTGGCTCTATTTCAACCTTTTCGATATTTGATCATTCTTTCTTGATTTGGTCTACAATAGTATCAAAATTGAAGCTTGCACAGAGCGTCCCTCGACATTACATTAGACTGCAGCTTAGCAGCTATTTCGACTGGGGAGAGCATAACATTTGACAGCAAGATTTTGTAGTCGCTGAAACTTGGTTTGATAAAGCCGTTGAGTGTTTGGAAGCAGACTGACTGTACGCTTACTCTTATAGACCTTTGGAGCTAGGTCATTGAGCTTCTTTCTACAAGTTACTCCACTAGTATACACTTCGAGTCTTTGACTAAATCCGTAATTCCCCACTAGACCACCGTCCTTAAAAAATACAACGAAAGATGTCACGAACCGCGGAAATCCTGTAACGGTAACGTGTATTTTTCAATTTTATATAAAATTCATGGTTGAAAACATTTTTTGACAAAAAAATATAATTTTAACACCGTACGTATTAAGAGAAATACTTACTATATCATCGAATCTCTTATTTATTTTATACATTGATATGTCAATACACTTGTACCAATCATCATTTCGGGTTTACTGAATTCAATGTCCAACTATATGATTGGTACACCTACACAGCAATGCGGTACATGTTAGCCGACAAGATTTTCAGGTAAGTTTCTTAGGTCGGTATAGCAACACGTCGTACTGGTTACCCCTTATCTTAATTTGTTTCAATTTTCTACAAAAATAAAATAAAAATAGACTCATGTCCTTACTATTTATATCTACCTTGATGGAAATTACTTGATTATAATGATTTTCCTGTGTTTGAAATTTATCTTATTGATTATGATCACTTCCCATGACCATGAAGGAAGCATGTATCAAATGGTGTCAATATTGGATCAGTAATTCTAAATTTATGTAAGCTTTGTACATCATTTGCATTTTGTGACATTTCCTAGACCTTGGAAGGCCCTTAGTACTCGTAATGATTAAATATGTACATATTTCTTGCTAGTCATTATATCGTCATGAGACAAATTGTCGAAACATTATCATCTATTGTATAGTTCTTGTTGGAAAGTTGACTATATATTTTACATATATTGATAAAGATATGTACCATCTTTAGAGTATATAATTAGATATTAGGAAGATTTATTTTGTTTCCTTGTATATATGATTGAGTATCTTTCTGTGTGTATATATTCACCAGTACGTGATCAATGGAATATTACTTCTACATCATAAATATTTCTCTCTTTTTATTCTTCTCATGGTATCAAGAGCAGGTTTTTGATCCAATAATTTTGTTTTTCCTACTATATCGTCACAAATTCTTTGTTCTTTTCTCTGTATTTTTTTTTTTCTTTCGAAAGAGCACCATACCTTTACTCTGCTCATTATTTCTCAAGCAAAAATTTTCTCCTATCACCATGGAAAACACAGCCATAGTCAATGTGTCTAATCCCTATTTTCTCCATCACTCCGACAATCCTGGTTTGATTCTTGTCTCCAAACCCTTGACTGGTGATAACTACTCATCATGGCATCGAGCCATGTTAAAATCTCTAAACGCCAAGAATAAGCTTGGATTTATTGATGGATCTGTCACAGCTCCGTCCGAAGACGATGGCACCGACAACCATGCTTCATGGTCTAGGTGCAATGATATGGTACACTCATGGATCGTTAACTCTGTCGCACCTGAGATTTCGGATAGCATTATATATTATGCCACGACTAAGGAAATCTGGGAGGATCTCCGGGAGCGCTTTTCTCAAAGCAACGCACCTCGAATCTATGAAATCCAACGCGACATCGCCTATCTTAGGCAAGATCAGCTGTCTATTTCCTCGTATTATACCAAACTAAAGGTTATCTGGGACGAGCTTTCTTCATATTCGGGCTCCTGTCAGTGTGGGGCATCGCAAGACCGTTAGAAACTAATGCAATTTCTCATGGGACTCAACGATTCCTACAGCGCGGCGCGGGGGCAAATATTACTTATGAACCCACTTCCATCGGTTCGCCAAGCATACTCGTCAATATCTGGGGAGGAGAGACAAAGAGCAATCGCCATGGTTATGCCACAAAATCAGGAGCTAACAGCAGCTATGGCTGTTCGGAATAATACTCGTGATCGAATGAATATTAGTCAGCCATATCGACATGATAACAGCCGTGACAGGGTGAACAATAGTCATGAAAATCGACAATATAATTTCAACCGCAACAAAGGAGATCGAGAAGGGCGACGTGTTGGGTCTTCATATCGACGCCCTCATTGTACCCATTGTGATAACCCCGGTCATTACATGGAGACTTGCTATCTGCTACACGGTTTTCCACCAGGGCACCCTAAATACAAGTCTAATCGATCAAATAATGAGAACAATCAAACCAATTGGTCTCCGGCAGCCAATAACATCAGTGAAGCTACGCTACGACGTGATGGAGACAAAAGCTATTGTAAAAACAATGGGGAAAACGGATCAGCTATACCGGGTTTGTCAGAAGCCCAAATGTCTCAGATAATGTCAATAATCAATGATAAGGGTAGTAAGGGTGTCATGCCCCAAGCAAATAGTGCACATACTCCAGGTTTGTTCAAAATTATTCCTAACCGTTGGATCATTGACAGCGGTGCGACAGATCACATTATTTCTTCTTCAAAATTATTGAAGCGTAATTATGAACAATATTCAAAACCTCCTGTTTTATTACCGAATGGAGATAAGACACCAATTGATTCTGTTGGAACTGTTCCTTTAAATTCTGATTATCAATTAAGTGATGTATTATGTGTACCAAGATTTAAGGTTGATCTAATGTCAGTTGGAAAGCTTACAAGTGAATTGAACTGTTCGATAACTTTGACTGTATTATCAATTGGACTGTATTATCTGGTAGCATTGACTCCAAAGCCATATTCCAAATCATACCCTCGTTGCAACATGTCAACCTCAACTACTGACCTTTGGCATCGACGTTTGGGACATGTCTCTTTTTCACGATTACGGTTTATCGCAGAACAATTTTTAAATATTCATGTTAATTTCGATAATGCTTGCAACATTTGTCCTTTGGCAAAGCAAACTCGTCTTCCATTTGGTTTAAGCAATATTTCTTCTATTAAGCCTTTTGATATTATTCATTGTGATATATGGGGTCCATATAAGCATGCTTCTATCTCTGGGGCACATTATTTTCTCACCATTGTGGATGACTTTTCTCGTTATACATGGATTTTTTTGATGTGATATAAACATGAATGTCCACCCCTCTTAAAAAATTTCTTTTCCTTCGTTAATAATCAATTTGCATCCTCCATAAAAGTTATTCGTAGTGATAATGGTAGTGAATTTATTTCTCTTCGAAGTTTCTTTCAAGAAAATGGGGTTGTAATTCAACGGTCTTGTGTTGACACCCCTCAACAAAATGGGGTAGTGGAACGCAAGCATCGCCACATATTAGAAATCGCCCGATCATTAAGGTTTCATGCAAATTTGCCAAAAAGCTTTTTGGGGGAATGTGTTTTGACTGCTGTTCATTTAATAAATCGATTGCCAACACCAATTTTATCTTTAAAAACACCTTTCGAGCACCTTTATTCAAAGCCACCAGCATTTTATCATCTTCGAGTCTTTGGTTGTTTGGCATATGCAAAAAATACTTCCATTTCTCACAAATTTGCCCCTCGTGAATCTAAATGTATTTTTATCGGATACCCAGCTGGTCAAAAGGCATATAAACTGTATGAAATTTCAACACATAGATTATTTACTAGTCGAGACGTAGTTTTTCACGAAACCGTTTTTCCATTCTCTAATGCGTCCGATTCCAGTCACCTTGAACAACCTGACGACCATGTCAACCAAAGTGACCCTTATCAACCTGTTAGATCTGTAGTTCAACCAAATTTTTCAGAGAATGAACCTCAACACGATAAAGAACCAGCTTTCAATAGCCCATTAGGTATTCAGATCGAACCACCGCAACAACAAGATAATGATCCAAATCCAGTCGCAAACCCGACACCTCATTCGCAATCCCTTCCTTCTGAAATACTACCAGACTCGTCGAACTCTTACGAGCAGCCTCTTCGACGTTCCACTCGACACACTGTCCCTACAATAAAATTAAATGATTACTTGTGGAAGCTGCTTACGCATCTGCACTCAAACCATTTGTCTTTGTCGTGTTCAGGTCATGGCAAAGGAACCAGGTATCCCATGTCCAATTATATTTCCTACCATCGTTATACTCCATCAAATAAATATTTTGTTGCACAGATTTCTAAGGGACATGAGCCTCAAACTTATAGTGAAGCCGTCTCACATCCTGAATGGCGAAATGCCATGGAAACTGAACTAACAACACTTGAGGAAAACAATACATGGTCATTAACTCATTTACCAGTTGGTAAGAATCCAATAGGGTGTCGATGGGTTTATAAAATCAAGTATCGGTCCGATGGCACTGTTGAGCGATATAAGGCCCGTCTTGTCGCAAAAGGTTTTACACAAATGGAAGGCATCGATTATCATGACACGTTTTCTCCTACTGCAAAAATTATTTCTGTTCGTTGTCTTTTAGCTATAGCTGCAGCTAAGAATTGGCCCCTTCATCAATTAGACGTTAACAACGCTTTTTTACACGGTGATCTTGACGAGGAGATTTATATGTCACCTCCTCTTGGTCTTAGGCGACAGGGGGAGAATGTTGTATGTCGCCTTCATAAGTCGCTATATGGATTAAAACAAGCTTCACGGCAGTGGTTTGCTAAATTTTCAGTAGCAATTCGATCCGCGGGATATACTCAATCAAAATCTGACTACTCATTGTTTACGCGAAAACAAAGAAAGTCTTTCACAGCTCTCCTCATATATGTCGATGATATATTAATAACTGGCAATGATCGTGCTAGTATTCTTGCACTTAAAAGTTTTCTTCATAAAAATTTTCGCATCAAAGACCTAGGAGAACTTAAATACTTTTTGAGTATAGAAGTTTCAAGGTCTAAGGCAGGGGTTTTTATCTCACAACGCAAATATGCGTTAGAAATTGTTAATGATACAGGACTACTAGGGGGCGCACCTGTTGACCATCCTATGGAAAGTAATCTTAAACTTTCTGATAATGGGGAGTTATTAAAAGATCCTTCTCGTTATCGGCGGTTGGTGGGAAGACTGATATATTTAACCATCACCCGGCCTGATATAACATTTTCAGTTCATGTACTTAGTAGATTCATGCATGAACCAAGAAAGCCTCACATGGATGCAGCACTTCGCGTCATTCGTTATCTTAAAGGTGCACCAGGAAAGGGGCTATTTTTCTCTTCTCTTAGTGACCTTAGGCTACGAGCCTATTGTGACTCCGATTGGGCCGGTTGCCCAATCACACGACGATCTACATCGGGTTATTGTGTATTCTTTGGCTCATCATTAGTTTCTTGGCGATCCAAAAGGTAGAAAATTGTTTCTCTTTCATCCGCGGAAGCCGAATATAGAGCTATGACTGGCGCTTGTTGTGAATTGACGTGGTTGCGAAGTCTTCTTATAGATTTAGGTGTGATTCATCCTGAACCAGCCTTGCTTTATTGCGACAATAAGGCTGCTATACACATTGCAGCGAATCCTATTTTTCATGAAAGGACACGACATATAGAGATTGATTGTCATTTCATCCGAGATAAAATCCAAGAAGGCCTAGTAGCTACCAAGCATGTTACTTCTTCTAGTCAAGTGGCCGATGTCCTTACGAAGCCTTTGGGACGTGAAGTTTTCAGTTCCATGGTTTACAAGTTGGGAGTTCGCGATGTTCACTCACCAACTTAAGGGGGAGTGTTGGAAAGTTGACTATATATTTTACATATATTGATAAAGATATGTACCATCTTTAGAGTATATAATTAGATATTAGGAAGATTTATTTTGTTTCCTTGTATATATGATTGAGTATCTTTCTGTGTGTATATATTCACCAGTACGTGATCAATGGAATATTACTTCTACATCATAAATATTTCTCTCTTTTTATTCTTCTCAGTTCTTTTTATATGTTTATTTGTCATTGTTGACTAGCAAAGAGTTTTAGCATCCTTTTATTTAAACCAAGTGATATATTTATTGATAAAACCAAGAGTGGGATCGGAGATTCAGGAAAACTGAGATGTCGTAGTACAGAGCCGTAATCTATATGCGATTGTCACTCTTGCCATGAATTAAGTTGAAGAAAAGGGAACCAGTTAATCAGTATAATGGGGGTATGCTAGAGTTGTACTCGTAGGTCATATTGTTTTTTATTTTTTTATGGAAATTTGTGGCCAATTGGAGTATTATTGCGACATAATTTAGATTCATATTACTCAAAGGTCACTCTCGTTTACACTTTATATTGGCTAAATATCAATTTGTTGTAACTTCATAAATATCTTAATATACTTTATGAATATATTAATTTTGACAAATTTGATCATTGTCGACATGTAGCTGCGTTGGAGCTTTCATGTGTTGTTCAATAGGATTGGACACTTAAAATGTATTGAAAATCGTGACCTGCTCTAGTTAATCCCAGGCTTTACATATTTCACTTTATAATTTATAGTCGCTCCGTTTCAAAATATTAGAGTTCTATGTATTTACGTGCAACTTTCACCAACAAATATATCGTCTTTAAATTATTAAAATGTAAATTTTTAAATTTTGTTCATATAATTTAACATTTGAACTGTGTTATTAACTTTTGAAAAATTCGATTTTGACAACTTAAATATAAGTTATTTGTCGATCAAAATTACACGTAGTTTCATACATATCCAATAATTTGGGACGGACGGAGTATTAGAAGTATATGTATCAATCAAGAACCTTCATCTCAAGTAAAGATCTATCAAATTTTGGGAAAAATTACACTGCCTTATGTTTACATAAGATTTTGATTTGATGTACTCATGAAACTATATCAGGCAGATATTTTTGGAAGTTCAAAACTAGATGGGTCATCTGCATTGTGCGTAAAAGAACAATTGTGTTCACTCATCACACTTTTTAAAAGTTTGTGTAATTTCAAATACAAATCATAATTTATGAACGGATGGAATATTAAAAATATTTTTTTTCGAAAAGTAATTATGGTTACCGAGAACTCGTTTCTCATTTGAAAATTCGCATTTCGGATGTGTTTGCAACATGAAAAATGCAGGGGAAAATTAAAATGATTTCTTAATAAAACATTTTTTTGTATTTAGTTACATAGGAAAACCCATAAAAAAGAAAATGAAACAAATTATGGAAAAAAAAATTGTGTGTGTAATTGTTTTTCTTTCAAAAGTGAGAGAAAAAGTAAAACAAATGATAAAATTAGTGCCATCTCTCAACCCTTTCTTTTCATAATTTTTCAATGATTTCGGGATAATTTTCATTTCTTTTCTTTTTTCATTTTTTTTTTCCACTACATTTCCGGGTTACAAACACATCCTTCACCTGCTTCCCGACTCATTTTTTTCTTCCCCGAGTGTAATCATCCTTTTTTCGCCGTTTCACATTTTCGTTAACTATTTTCGTTTCCGTAGCTATAACTATGAGAGTGAACACTGTTTACCTAGTCCCTCATTTCTTAATAAATACTACTTCTGTTCCGAATTATTTGTCCATCATCGAAAATACAAATTCTGTTATACATACAATTATTGTTTTTTCTAATAGCTCGAATACCAACTAAATTAGAATATTTGTTAAATCTTTAGTTAAGTTTTATAAAAGTGACAAACTATATGTAACCTCCTACGATGGGTTCAAATTTGATAAGTTAGATTGGTCAAGTTTTGGTCATGTTATCATTTTTTTGATATGTATTTGTAAAAAAAATTCAATTTTTTTCTTAAATCAACGTTTTATTTTATTTATAAAATGTTTGTTCAAAAAAATATGTAAAATTTGACCTTTTATATTTATTTTTATGTTTAATTGTTTGTTTGACAATTTATAAGTTAGTATTACTAATAAATACCAAAATAGTTAAATCTTACATATTTTTTTAAACAAACACTTTATAAATAAAACAAAACTTTGATTAAAGAAAAAAAAAGATTTTTTTATAAATAGATACAAAAAAACCGATAATATGACCAAAACTTAACCTATCCAAATATGAAGCCGGCTAAAATTGAAAATATGGACTAACTTTAATTAATTTTAGTTTCCATACGAAAATACTAAGAGCATCCATATTACACTTCATAAATTTGACTATCTAACTCGAAGAAGCAATCATTAACTTACATTAGATTCCAAATCTTCTATCTCATATTCTCTACTCCCTTCCGTACCCCCTTCCTTATTTTCACTCAAATTTTAAATTTTCACAACTTATACCGCAACTTTATAAACTTTTATATTATATTGTATTCAAATTTTAAAACATTTGAACATAATATTGTTTTATACAATTTTTTTAATATTCAATGTTTAATTTACACTAATTTATACATTTATTTCAAAATAAATTTTGTGTGGATTTTCTTTTAAAAATAATTATTGAAATGTATTGATACATGTATTATAGTAATTGTACAATTTTTTTCAAGTTTTTTAGAATTTTTTTTTTGGATAAAATAAGCAATAAGGCATGAAAGTGGTAGAGAAATGAGGTACAAGATTTGGACTTCTTACGTACGTTCATACATGCTAACTTTAATTTGCATTTTTTGTATAGTTGGACTAACTAGTTTTTGCTAGTAAGTGTAAACTTTATTAATATATTGATATTAATTAATGTGATAAGTAATACCTATCATTATTAAATAATTTAAAATAAAATAATAAAAATAACAACTATATTGGAACATATACATCACATTTTAATATCATTTATTATATAGAATATGATATTTTGATCACGTTATGAAATGATGTTGGCAATTGTATGATAGAGTGATATATTAGTCGATGTAGTTGATCTAACACCTAGGTTTTGGGATTCGATCAGTATATATATATATATATATATAAAAGTATATACATATTTCAGGCGGTTGGCATGCATAAAACGACATGGAATCCATTTGCCTCTCCCATTCCACACCACCTTCTAGAACCTTCCACACCCTTAAACCCTTCCAAACCACCCCCAAACCCCTCTCTCTCTCTCTACCTTTCTTACCATCTCGTCGAGCTACGGTTTTTTTAACTACGAGTCATATTAATAATGCGGTTATTTCGACGGCCGATATCAAGTCAGGTGGCATGGTAGAGAGCGATAAGATTCCGGGAGACGTGAGGAGGAGGGCGATGGAGGCCGTGGATGCTTCTGGAAGGAGGGTGACGGTTGGTGACGTGGCATGCAAGGCGGGTTTGAAGATCGACCAGGCTCATATGGCCTTACAAGCCCTTGCTACCGATACTTCCGGCTTCTTGGAGGTTTATTTATATACATATATATATTTGTATGTCTTGTAATATGTACGTATATGTGTCGTGTTTTAACAACGTAGCAAGATATAGTGTTTAGCAAAGTGAAAATGCCTAGGCGATTTCACTATTGGCGGTGGTAAAGCGGAAAAAGCAAGATTTTAGGGACTAAAGTGTGGAAAACGCACTACCTTGTGCCACATAGCGTAAACAAAGTATCAATAATTCCATGGCGCGATATAGAGCTTAGCGAAATAAAAATGCCTCAGAGATTTCCCTATAGGTGGTGGTAAAGTGCAAAAGGTGAGATTTTAGGGACTAAAGCGTAAAAAACGCACTGTTTTGGGGCAGATAGCGTAAATGGAGAGATTTTCTTGTTTTTACGAAAAAATTTGGGATGAAACTACTCCGTTTTGGACAAAGTATCAACAATTCAAAATGTTATTTTTAGAAAGTAACAAATAGAAATCAAGCCCTAGCATGAATTATTTCCAATATTATTTGCAAGATTGTAATATTGTATTGGATTTATATTTGCGAAGTTGTTACACATTCGTTGTTTTTAACTTTTAAGTGTATTAACATAATTAGCATGAATTATATTGTTATATTTATTAGGTAATTATTTTTACACCGCAAAGAGCGCTTTGATGCTATGCTACTACCGCTTTTAGCGTATTTCTCAGAAAATAGCTATATTAACGACATCGCTTTTTAAGACATTGAAATATACACTACTGTAGTTGGTGACTAGTGGAGGAGCTAGACTTCCTACCCTGCTTTTGACCATGTAATCAAACAATATTTTAGAGATTCTAGGTTTTCAACACCCCGCATAACAAAATAAAGTCCGTGTGGAATTCAGTCCATTTCATACCAGAGACCTAGATCTGCCGTTGTTGGAGATAGTCGGGACTGTAGCCCCTCCTATTATGATAAAAAATGACGTTTTTTTAATGTATTTTGATTGAAATATCACCTTTAATGATATGGGGAAAAAATCATATCGAAAGTCGTCTTGTTTGGCCTTCCTAGTTTTATTCATGGTGGCAGGAGTTGAATTTTATTATTATTTGGGGTGCTAAAATTCTAAAATCGGCGGTAGTTTGTTAGAAAAATAGTAAAAAAGTCGCTCTTCTCTATATATTGTGGTGTTATATCCCCTGTGAGCCTACTTCTATCCATCTCTGTATATATACATATACATTTACCAATTTCACCATCCGATAACCCGACAGTCTCGTTTTGTTAGTGTATTATTCTGTTTTATGAAGTTTTAAAATGTTATTCGAATTGGTAATTCGGCAGATGGTGGTCCTAAGCAGGGCAGAAAGGATGACCGCCCAATTCCTTACAGCTCAAGAGCCACACAAAAAGCGAGTAGTTTATACATAAAAGCACGTCGAAAAAAACATGTAGTGATAAACATATAGGACGTGTTACCTACTTAGATCATGCAAAGCCATAACAAAAAACACAATGCCTACATGAGTGAGTATACACAATACTTTACACAATTACTATATTCAAAGACCAGTACTCCACTTGAAAACAATATCACGGATACAATCTGTAAAATAAGGATTTTTATTTGGCCCAGAGCCTCAAAAACCATAGGGCCAGCCCTGGTTTGTTGTCAAGGAAGACTAGATTTAGCAAAGTTCTTAAGAATATGGGACCTATGCATATTTTTACAGAGTTTGTATTTATTCGATGAAGAAAGACAGCCGGAATGTAATGAGAAGTGCTTTGTACTTGCCATCAATTAGCATGCTATGTACATAATAGTGCCACTATGGCGTTTTTGTAATTTGATGCATCTTTATAGGGTCTTTCTATACATATGAATGGATAAGTCTTGTACCAACTAAATATGTCAATCATTAATTATGTGCGCGTAGAACTGCTTAACCATAAGTTGGTGTTGAGTATTAGACTGGTAATGATGTGTTGATAAGTTTTAATTATTAAGTATGATACTCAGGGCTCTTGGGATCATAGGTTGCTTCAGTCAGTTAGTACTTTTAGTGTCCTTTAATTCTATTGAAAAGGCAATACTAAGAACCGAAGACACATCTTAACAAAACAAAGAAAGTTTGAGGTCCTAAATTCTCATTAAGTTTCGGGGTAAATTTTCATTAGTCCATCCCCCTTCTTTTGAAGTTTTACGTCATAGTTGAGTGCCATTTTCGCGGAATAGGGCCTCTGCTGGAAAACCTAGTAAGGGAGTAGTTATAGTTTAGAAAGAGTTGCATGTGTGTTTTAAAAGAAAAAAATAGTAGGATGGAAGAACTACTGCACTTGAGGTCCTCAATGACCAAGTATAATATCTAATTCCGAAATATTCCAATGTCCATACGCTGATTTATTGGATGTGCCTTTCCTGGTAGCCTTGTTGAGGAAGTAGATTTGAGCTGCTATCACCTTTCTTGTTGTTCTGATTGTTTGATTATTTCATACTGAATTATTTGTTAAATACTTTCTTTTTAATCGAGGAAATTTAACATGTTCTCTTCACTCTCTTTCCTTGCTTCAATTCAGCATCTAAGACAGATTTTCTTACTTTTGCTAATTGCTATTATCATGGATTCTCCAGGTTTCTGATGAAGGTGATGTTCTTTATGTTTTTGAGAAAGATTATCGGTCAAAGCTTGTTGGTAAATCGTTGAGGTTTAAAGTTGAACCTTTTTTTGGAAAGGCAAAGGTACGAATTCATTGACTTTTTCTCCTTTCTTCTTTAGGAGACTAGGAGTACGCAGTGAGGTTGTTTGGGTGAACAAGAAAAACTAGACTTTCTTACTCAAAAATTGTGAAGTTTAGGACCCGTTTACACAATGTAAAATAATAATTTTTGGAATTTAAGTACAAGTTAATGTACTCTATATATATGGTAAGCTTTTTAATAGTTTTGCTAATTCTACATTTTCACTATGACAAAATTTGGAATTCTTGGTTTGTCAGATGACTCGCCTTGGGTTAAAAATGATTTACCATTTCTATATAAAGACCTTGTACTATTACTGTTGAGATCCCATATTTCGAGTTGAAAATTTCCACGTCTTCCTTTTTTCAATAGTTTTTATTATGATATTATTACTTGTGACAAAACTATGTTCCTATACTTTTGCAGTCAGGTGGTGAGTATTTAGTGCGAGTTTTATTTGGAACAACCCTTTTTGCTTCAGTTGTGATTGTTTTCACTGCAATCGTTGTTATCATTTTTGCTCTCCTCGCTAGTCGGTACTTCATCTTATCCTTACCATGACATTCTGTTTCCC
Source organism: Primula vulgaris (assembly GCA_963920805.1). NCBI lineage: Eukaryota > Viridiplantae > Streptophyta > Magnoliopsida > Ericales > Primulaceae > Primula > Primula vulgaris. Next base: position 30,361,980 of record OY987213.1, read on the forward strand.
TTAGTTTGATTCGGTCACATCTAATGTTGAGATATGACAATATATTGACCTAAAATATTTTCTGTACTTTCTATTTTAGCAGCAGTGAGGATGAAGACAGTGAGAAGAAAAGTAGCAGTTTCAAGTTTAGTTTTGCATCCGACTTATTTTGGTATAGCTTCTAAAGCTCTGTTTACCATGTCTTGGAGATTGTGTTTGAAGTGAATCCAAAATGGTGCCACATCGCTGTAAACTAAGTTTATATTCTATGTTGGTGACAGTGATGTGTTTAGTAGTAGCTGGAGGCAAAGTGGCTCATCGTTTAATTCCGGCGTTTCATCAAATTCTAATTCATGGGGAATGTTTTGGTATTGCTTCTAAAGTTTTGTTGATCTTGTCTTTAAATTTCTTTTGAACTCATTTCAGACCGCCCTTAAAGTTTGCACCCTGTTATCTGCTTATTGTCTTAATATGTATATATGTTAGTAATTTTCCTTGCACTTTTGTCTTGACCTTCATCAGTTTTATGCTTAGTGGTCTTATCGTTTTCCAAATCCATTATTATTATGAGTAGTTGTTGTTCGAAAGAGAACTTCTTTCACTTCTCTAGAGTGAATTTACACCGACTTCTAGAGGAAATGTTAATTTTAACTTTTTTGTTTATCAAGCCGACCTTATTGCGTTGGAAAATCTATGTTGCTTGTTTCCATTATTTCTTCTCCATTACTCTGTCTTTGGACTGGACATACTGTTTGTACCTACTTGATGGAAATTACTTGACTATAACGCTATTTCTATGTCTAAATAGTATTATCTTTTCTAAAATCTATGAACTGTAATCTGTATGTACTTTAGCTTGCCGGAAAAAAAAAACCTGTATGTACTTTATATGATCGGTACTAACAAACTAAGGAGGTAGAACAGTTGTTATGCAATTATCTTTTACGTTTCTCTAATATGTATCATTTGCATTTCATGACATCTATTGGACTTCATAATCCCATTGTTCATAATTGATTTGACGTGTACGCGTAGTTCCTAGTCCTGATATCGTCATTATACATATTTTCTAAATCTTGTCAGTTATCCTATGACTCGCTTCCTATAATTTATTTTTATCAATATTAACCAACAAAAAGTTTCTCTCATCCTATTCCGTCTTTATATATTTTCCAACCTCGCAGGTACTGTGATCCTAATTACTACAGGAGGCGGAAAATGCAAGCGAAAAATGATGATATGAACTTCCTTGAATCTGTAAATTAAGGAATTAAATTATATGTTCATAATTTTTATTAGACGTTTTCCAAACTTTTTTTTCAAGGAACATACAATTAAGACTGTTTTTGCAGGTTTTCTCATATGTATTTGGAGATGGTGATCCAAATATAGGGTTGGAAGAGAGGCGCTGGAAATTGGTAATAATGGAGCTGCTTGTGTTGATTTTTATTTAACTCCATAGTTATTTTTGTGTGTGTGTGTGTGTTTTATTCTTCGTTCTTTTAAATTATTCATACATAACCTTTAAATTATTCTTCGTTCTTTGTGTGGGGGGGGGGGGGGGTATGAATTTCATACATAACCTTTAAATTATTCTTCGTTCTTTTATCAATTTTAACCTTCGTTCTTGTCAAACTTCATAGAACAAAGAGACGCGTTCTTGTATTTTACTTTCATCTTGTCAAAAAAATCTTTTATACACTCTCGAGTTTTCTCTAATTGATGCTTGTTTATTTTACTTTTGCTTCCATTGGGGCAAGAATTAGAAAGTACTAAAAACCCCAGGTTGTCTAAAACTGTAAATAGCAAGTACCAATACCAAATATAAAAATGCGCGAGTTTTTCTTGGGTTTTCCCTCTCGTTTTAGAATTCTCATATTTTATTAGTGTCACCTTTTTTGGGATTTTAGTTTAGCACATTTTTGTACTTTTTCTTTTCACAGATTGGAGAATACTTAGCAACGAATGGTGGAGTTGTTACAGCGGAAGAACTTGCTCCATATCTTGATCTTGAGTTAACAAAGGTGCATGTGCTGATACTTTTGTTTTTCATTATTATACTTATACCTTATTTTTAGGCTTACATTTGTGCTGCTTGTTTTTCATCTTCGGCTGCCAATGATGTTAAAGCGATCAGATTTTGACTGGTTAAATCTTTTCATTTCGCTAGATTATTTTGGAAAATCTATTGCATGTTTTAAGTTGTCATATTAAGCGAGGTTTACTGCTGTTACAATGAAGAATAAAAAGTTAAACTAGCTCTTTTACTCTGTCCACATTTTCATATATTCCCATCATCCTACATATTGACCAAGGTTTCTCAGTTTTCGTACTTTTGCATTTTATACCCCTGTTTTGCTATGATAAACTTCAAATTTGAAGATGTGCTTATTAGCTAACATATAATTTTATTTTGATTTTAATTCGGATTTATTTAGTTTCTATGTTTAAAGATTTTCAAGATTGAAGCTATATGCAAGTAGAACACTGTACACCCCGTTCTATATTATAGTATTGAAAGTCTAGTATCCAACTTAATATAACTCGGATATAACATAATATAGAATCTGGATTGTATGAATATGGACACCTAGTCGGGAATCGTGATTGTGTTAGGACGACCAGACATTAAATATGAAGTGACATCTGAACATCTGTGCTCGCAATACTGGTATATCTTTCTATTTGTCATTTTCGCTCTTCTACACACCATCAACTGGAGAATTACCGTATGACTGAAGATTCCATTTTTGTCACATCAAGCTATTGATCCTGATAGACTTCTTTTTTACTATCGCTTCCAGGGTGATGAATCATATATATTACCTGTGCTCTTACGGTTTAACGGGCTTCCGGAAGTGAATGAGGAGGTTTGTGTTCAAACTTCTTCAACAAATGAAGTTATTTACGATTTGAAAAAAGGTCTGTGTAAGATTTAGTTCGACGAGCTATCCAGATTTGATATGTTTTGTAACTTTTCTGATGGCAGCAAGTAGTTACGAGATATAGAATAATTATCTCGTTATTACTCAACTTATTTATATATTTTTAGGCCCAAAGAGACCTGGCCCCTCCCTAGACACCGTGCATAGCGGGAGTTTTAGCACCGGGTTCACCTTGGAAGTGTTAAGAGACCTAAGAACACAAATCTTGCAACTTTGGTTACTAGAAGAATGTTTTTCTCCGGGACTAAAGAATACCAAAACTACTTGTAGAACTAACTAAGATCTGGGATATCTAGTCTGAAATCTTTTTTTGTCTGTTGGTAACTGTATAGTTTAATTGGTCATCAATCGTAACTCTTCTTTCTATAAACTTAGACTTTTTTGGCAGGGAAATATTCTGTATAGATTCCCTTCTTTACAACGTACAGCTTCAGGGAAAAAGCGGACCCGTGGTCAAAAGGGATATGTGGGGCGAAATGGAGCTGTTTTTGTTCAAGGGGTTGAGAATTTCTTGAAGGAGAATAAATTGGACTTCAGGTTTCTTTTATTTATAATTTTATCTTAATATTGGCATGCATCTTAAGTGTCATTGTTTTTATATAAGCTTACTGTTGTTGTGTAGCAAGGCAAGCTCATCCCAGAGAGTTATGACCGTAGGGTTGGGAGGATTAAATCTTGCTGGTGTTATTACTCTTGGAATAATGTTACAGTATGGACCTTTACGTGATGCTTTTATGATTTTGTTTTTTGGATGGTTTTGAGTCTTTTGACTATGCCTAATCACTTGAGTTTCTTTCTTTCCTTTGGAAGGGATTCTGCTGTCATCCAAGCAGTAAACCAGTCTGGATTCCTTACATTTGTTTCCAACATATTTCCTTTACTTCAGGTGTGCGGAATAAATTAAGTATTGTCTACTTTGTTTGCAAAAATATTTTGAGTTTTGTTTATAAAGTTACAAATACTGCAAGTCTTTTACGGAATCCTAGTGTAACCTACATGTAATTTAGACGTATATAAACCAAACACAAACATTTTCTTATTTAGCACCCAACTTCTATTGAATCGACTACTTTGTACACATCCACAAGCTTTAGTGAATGGAAGAGGGTATTTACTAAAGTACCACCACATTCGTACATTTCTGATGCCATATCAGCACTTTCTCTACGTCAATTGTTATTCCAACAATGTTTCACTAACCCCGGGAATCCCATAGATTATTCCAACCAACCGATTTTTGTTTTCTTGGAAAGCATTTATGTAACAGCAATAGGAAAATCTATCTGCCATTAAATTGGTGTCGATCGGAAACTGTGAGATCACATCTTTGCTTAGTAGAATGAGCTTAAAAATTATAAAACTAAAATCATAATCGGTGACCCTTCCAAGTTAATACATTATTATAATAATTTTTTCCAAAAACCTATAGCGACTCACCCACATCCAGAGGAGTAGGGGACTATAAAGCCATCGATGGACAATTGTGATCTATATTGAATTGGTTTCTGTTGAGCGTGCTTAATAATAGTAGCAAAGCATTTTGTTATCACCAATATTTATAATATTTTGACAGTGGCAATTCTTAGAGGTTGAAAGATGCATTAGTTATTAGATATGCACTTTGCGTATTTACCCTCATAAGGTTACTTTGCAGATGTATGCTGCTTGTTTCTTTGTAATTCCATTGGTCCGTTGGTTCATTGTTAACAAAAGAAACAAGGAAATAGATAAGAGAAATCTGGCGAGGGAAAGGAGTTTCCGAGCACTTGAATTGCCAGAGCCTTCTCTTCGACTGAAGGTAAATGATCTGGAGGTTTATCATTTATTTAATAATTTATTATTTAGTCTCCTCCCAGTTAACTTCTCAGACGTTGAATGTTGAATCCTGTCCTTTTTTCTTGTTGCATTGACAAAGAGCTTTTTAGTTGTTACGTAAGTACTCCCTCCATTTCAAATAATAAGTTTATCTTTCTATTTTGAGGTGTTCCATTTTAATTGTCTACTTTTCATAAATAGAACCAACTTATTAGGTAATTTTACATATTTGTCATTCTTACATTAATATTACTATAAGAGCATCCACAATGATACACTTATCTTTCTTGTTATATAAAAATATTAGTTAACAAGCATTTTTTCCTCTACATTAGTGGTGTTAAACTATCAATTAGCTTTAACCTTGTTAAGAACCTTGTTAAATTTAACAAGCTATTTAGTTGATGATGTGGCAAAACTAATTGAGTATTTCTATAATTAATCATTCCACAATATTAGCTCTATCTTTATTTCTCCATCTCCTACTATATTATAAATAAATAACGTTGTTAAATAGCACACCAATGTGAGAGAAAAATATAACATAGACACATGGGACTTAACATGTTAACTAAATGATTATGTGGCACTATTTTACATGTTAAAACTGTGTAAAAAAGTAATGTACAAATTTGGGAAGTAAGTGCAAAACTAGAGCAATTGTTATGTCCCCCTAAATTAGGAATCTACCGTGATGGAGTTATAAATCGGAACAGAGGGAGTATTAAGTAATTACAATCTTTAAAAAGGAAAATGATTGTTCTGTCCATATATACCCTGGAAAAATGGCACTTGCTATGATCCAACCGATTTTTTTTTTGCAATTGAAGTTAAACTATAGGGACCAAAGTGCAAACTTTGACTTGCACTTGCACCATTCGGGGTAAAATGCGGAGTAAACTTTTGGGGAGAAACCTTTGCTCTTTTTGAAATGGTTCTAGGATTGTTTATGCATTCGTAGCTGGACTGAGAAGTGAAAATACGAAGTTGCGAATATCACTGATAAATTTGACTCTTACAACTTGTGCTCTAAGTTTTGTGTTTTAAGAATGACGTTAGATGTATCGGTGTGGTGTATAGTTTGCTATTCGCATCTCTATATTACATGTTGATTCTTTAATTTTGACTATACTATGCATGTTACTCAGAATAGGAGAAACTAATTTTCTAATTATGATATTTATCCAGATGTTGAGTGCCCGTGATATGGCCCAGAAGATGAGCATCGGACAAGATAAGATAATATATAGTACAAAAAACGATAAGTTTGAGAAAGAATTTGACACAAAAGAGTGGGATCGGAAATACCGGGAGAGTGAGATGACGTAATTAGGAGTGTTGATTCTGTACAATTTAAGACCTGAAGTAAAAGGATATCAGTAGAAATGGGGTATTTTAGAGAAGTTGTACTCATATGTTGTAATTTGGTGGATTGGTTGTACACTTGTACTGATATTTTACAAGCCTGAAGATAATGCTAACAGTTTTATCTTTTTCTCACTGTGGTGTTGTACGTGGCATAACATAATCTAGGTTGAGATTTCCTGAGAAAGTAAATGCGATTCTATGGCTTTCTAGCCCGTCTAACTGCAATGTGTATGTTTGTGTCAAAACAGACATGCTACTTGGTACATGAAACTGAATTAGTATTTTGATAAATTGTCAAGAATAGTTAGCAGACCGGTGAAAGTGCATGTCCTTGGTGGATACTAATATCGTGCACAGACCAAATTGCGGTCACTCATGATACTCTGCCAGTATTTCCTTCAATGTTGCCTTTCCCTTTTAGCCTTCTTTTGCATCGGTAAAAAAATAAAATTATATAATTGCAGTACTACAGAAGAATTTATCTCATCTGTCCGAGTTGAGATCAATCCTTACTGTTGTACTTTTTTACAAGTAAATTTCTGCACGTTATAGTATATTAAGAGCAGGCACATCTCTTCCCCCATATCATGCCAAGGTCATCTTAAGCGAAGTTTAATCTAAAATTCGACATACATCGTCTTCCTTATCCCTTACTTAAATACACAAACTCAATCTCTCCTCAAATACAAGGGGTATCCAATTATTTTTTTTAAAAAGTCTCACTTACTTTTCTCTAATTTCTCTGACCCTTTGTTGAGTTATATACCAATGTTCCAGATTGAACATTTAAAAAAAAAAGTTCCAGATTGAACAAAGTAGTCAGGATTTGAAAAAGAATATAAAGATCACTGAAAATGACATGTCAAAGACCAAGTTGAGATCGGATAAAATTAAAGAACGGACGTTTTATAAAACTAACACAACTGCAGTTTAAGATCAGACCTTACTGTTGTACCTGGTTACATGTAAATTTCTGTCCGGGGTTGAGATCAAGCCTTACTGTTGTTCTCTGTTATATGTAAAAGAAAACCCTTAAATATACCAATGTTCCAGATTGAACATTTTCAACAAAAATAAAAAAGGTTCAAGATTGAACATTGAACAAGTAGTCAGGATTTGAAAAAGAATAAAAAGATCACTGAAAATGACATGTCAAAGACAAATTGAGGTTAGATAAAATTATAGAAAGGACATCTTATAAAAAAAAAAACTAACACAACTGCAGTTGAAGATCAGACTGGAGCAAGACACTCGATAAATGGGTGGAAACGTCTACTAATCTCTTCCCAAGATAACGAATCCCACGAACATGGTGATTCCCAGAGCACCTTTATATGCCTAGGAACATTGTCTTTCTTAACTTCACACATGACAATCTTGCTACGTACAGAAACATGTCGTGAAACATTAAGCAGACACTAGCAACTAGTGCTACTCTTGTAACCAAAGGAAACAAAATGAAATAAGATACATTAAATCTATGAGTTCTAAAGCCGCAGAGGTTGGAAAAATAATCACATCCTTGGTAAACTTCGAGCCCTGACTGATCTAGTTGTTCTTTGTTAAAGCAAGCATAACATTTGCTCACTTTCCCAGAGATAGCCATTTCTAGTGGTTTTTGAACAAACCTCGGATAACCAGTTTCACACCAAACCTGACCCAAAATCATAGAAGCTTAGTTAGAACTCGAGAGGTTACTGATATAAATAATTTGCAAGTTAATTAACCAACTCTTGTGCAAATTCATTATATGCAAGGGAGGAGTTATAGACAACTTATTGTCATATGCATTTGACTATAGTTTGTTTAAAAGAGCGATTTGGTAGTTCGTACCCCCATACTTTTTTAGTTGTATCATTTTTTTTTTTGAATTTTCATCACCCACATTAACAACTCATGGTTTGCTGCTCTTTATATGCTACATTTGGAGGCAATTTTTTTAACAAAAAGTAAATCATGAAGACAGCGTATAAGAGAAAAAAATTACAAGAAGAAACATACATTGATTCGGTTATATCCATATTTTGTACTCAACGATTACTTGGTTAAAAACCGCTTCTGTTTTTAAACGGTATAAAACTAAAAGTTACTGATATTTGGTTGGATTCTTTTTAACTTTTCAGGACTTGCTCTCGCCTTTATTTCTCGTATTTATATGAGATAATCTTCGAACAAGACTTGGCCTTTAAGGGCTTACATATAACTTCCTTCCTGCTTTGAAGGTTTCTGTAAATAAAATGGTACTTCCCTCTTTTAGTAAAATGTTTAATTCCTTTGCTTCCATCTTCTCACAAGTCTTAAAACACCATCAGCAAGTTATAAACAGCATTTCACAATTCTTTAGTAACACCATTATGACTATATATGTAATAGCACACTTTGCTATTTTAAGAAAATAAACACAATGATAATAGTATAATAAGTTAATGAGGTATACCTCTGAACCTTCATTTTGACTCCATCTCGAATTACATGTTGGCAATTTAATTAGCTTCTTCCACTTTTTGTTTCTCCAGAAGCTGTGCAGCCCTAGCAGCCTTGGCTTCGGCTCCTTTTAAATATTTGATGGGGGTACATACCTTCATTGTCGTAGTACCGACCCACTAACTTTCCCGTAAATCTGAGACTGACAAATCAAATGCCGCCGGAATACAAATCAAGTGCTCTTTCTCTTAAATTCTATAGATGGAGATACACAAGGTTAATTACAATTTTGTAAACCTAAGTATCGACAAAATTTAGTCTTGTACATTAAAGTGCAATGATTAGTCTATTATTACATTTTTCAATGATTTCATACCCTTGTGTACCAAGTAGGAAAAAAATCCATAGGTTGGAATACTAATTAGTTAACAAATTAAATTATCTCATATGCTCTTGTTGTATCTTGTAGTTTATATCGCTACACTATCACTCTATCATTTATTCCCACTTTAGCCACCAATCCATGATTTCTTTTCTATGTACGTAGGCTACACAAGCAAAAATGTTGTTTGTAGTAATCGTTGTAATTTGTAAATTGGTTAGACTCAAAACTGCTGATTTCTTGGTGTACAAAACTAACCCGAGTTGGATGAGTTCCTTTACACAGACATTAGGTCGTTTAATGCTTCTGTTGTTACAAGAATTTATGGATGAGGAGAGAAGGGTATTATTGTTATGTCACGATGATATAGCAAATTAGAAATATACAAATATAAAAATCACTGAAAATGACATGTCAAAAACAAGTTGAAATTACTTTAAAAAATTACAAGTTGGGCTTGGATAAAATTATAGAAAGGACATCTTTATAAATAAAACTAACACAATTGCAGTTTAAGATCAGACTGGAGCAAGACACTCAATAAATGGGTGGGAAAGTCTACTAATCTCTTCCCAAGATAACGAAGCCCACAAGCATGGTGATTCCCAGAGCACGTTTATATGCCTAGGAACTTTGCCTTTTTTCACTTCACACATGACAATCTTGCTACGTAGAGCTAACACCAAACGAAAGCTTTTCATATCAACCCCGCTTTTGACGTGCAACACAGAATAATTACGCTCTTTGGAAAAATGTATGCGGTGCATCTCTGGGAACTTTAACAATAGAGGGCTAAGATTGACCATGTGTTTTATGGTCCAACAATTGGTGTTTGTATCTAACTCTAACATACAGAACCATAAAGCCCTCTTCTTACGAATATACTGAATGAGAAACAAGCAACCACTGCTTGTTTCAAAATACGTATTGTGATGACGATATAAATTTCTAGGTTGTGGAGGCAAAGAAGTTTCTATAACCTTTTCTGAGTCAACATCAAATTTCAGGTGTAACCTATCGTTATTCCGCCAATGAATAGCTCCGTTCCAAAAGATTTTACCACTTGTATAATAACAACCCCGTAAGTCATTGATTTGAACAAATTTCCAAGATCCGCTCTGTGAAGAGTAGATATAAACATGTAAACCATTACGAAAAAGGGGTTTTCCTTACGAGTAAAAGGTTTTTTTTTTATTAGAAGTACCACTTTGTAGTGATGAGACATTAACGGCTCAAAAGCTAGAAATAACCCAGTGTTTAATGAGCTTATATTTTTGAATTGGTGAGGTTGTATAGGCGGTGGCGGAAGTTTTCTGTAATCCTGGGTGGTTGGGTTAAATACGATAATACGCTTACTATTTATATGATGAAAGAGGAACAACCCATTGCATGAGTGTACCATCATGGGGCTCTGTACGACGCCATCTTTCCCAACAATATTAAGGCACGTTATCTTTGGAAGACTTGAGAGGCCATGAACGGAAATAATATTATTTTCACGACTTTCATAACCGTAATAATCAGAAACCTCACGACTTTCATAACTGTAAAAACCAGAAACCTGAGAGTTGACAAAGTTGCGGCAAGTGTGAGCGATGGCGAATTCCGGGACGGAGATGAGAGAGAACCAAGCTTTGGACATGGATTTGAGTCTGATGAGTGGCTTTGGAGGGATATGTAGCAGGATAAGATTCAACAGGTCTATGTTATTGATCACTACTTCCATTTTTTTTCCTTTCAAGATTTCTTTTTTTGTTTGTACGTACTGTGGGGATGAAACTACAAGTAGAAACCCTAAAACAATAATGTGTAGTTATTTCTAAACTCTTAATAAAATGAAGATACCTCAGAAAATCTTTTAAGTAAATGATATAAATGGGATCTCCTCGCAAAATTAACGGTGCATGCCTACCAAGAGTTTCTATCTTTTATTTTATATATCGATTTTGCAACAATGTAAAACTCAATTCTGTGTACAAATGATACAATCTCACTATAAAATTAGTAAAGTTATTCTAAAATTTGACAGAATTTAAAAAACATTGAGTATTAGTAACATAATCAATGGTATTTTTTTCATGATAAAGTTATAATATCTTCTAATAAAGAAATAAAAACATTTTTTTCCTGATTATTTGAATGTTTTAAATAAAACAAACCATGAAGAACTCGTATTCACCTCGTAAAGCGTTGCCAAACATTCAGTTGGTGATTGAAAGCTTTCCAATGAAACAAGAACAAACTTTTGAATAAGTAAACATAAACATAGCCTTGTTAGATTCGTTTCGGATCATTTACAGCCCTATTTCATGAGCGTTAATAAACTATCTAGAGTGGTTATAAATTACGAAAATATGGTATAGTCTATATAAACATCTCTGGGGTGGGGGGACTCTAGAAAATTTCCAAGCCTTTACGTTAACATGTTTGATCCTTTAGTAAACTATTTAGAGTGGTTGATAAACTATCTAGAGTGGTTATAACCCAAAATACTTATTTAAAAGGTTAAGAAAAATTCTACTATTACTATTAAACATGTATAAATACATTGCAACAAGTAGAGCGGATAAACCCTAAAAAAACATTAGAGAGAGAGAGAGTACAGGCGGCGCATCTATTTCTCCCAAATCTCTCCAATCCCACACCTAAAAACCTCATTATACTATACATATTTCTTCACTGATCTTTCCCTATGGGGTAGATCTATCTTCATCGAAGTTTTCCTCTTGACGAAAGTTTAGGGTTTTGGATTGGTTGTTTACTATGGCAACCCAGACTGGTAATAAGGGAGGCGAGGTCTCTAAACCTAGCTATGTTGCTGTTGTATCAGGTAAATCATCTGGGTCTCCTTCTTTAGATAGTAAGGTTGATCTAAATTCCATTGAGGTTAATGATATCCAGTTGCCACTTAGACAAAGTAGTAATAAGGGATCGGAGCCTGCTGTTATTTTCTCTCATTTAGAGTTACAAAGATCAGAGGTTCCCCTACAACTAGGGCTTATTGCTAAATTTAGTAAGGGTAGACCTAAAATTGAAAATATTAGAGAACATATTGCTAAAAATTGGGGACTACAGCAGATGCCCATTATTGGACTCATTGACTATAGACATGTTTTTATTAAAATGTTTAATAACAATGATTATAATAAGGCCTGGACTAGAACTTCTCATGAGATGGAAGGGGCTTTATATAGACTTTTTAAATGGACAAGTGATTTTTCACTGTTTAGGGAATCAGCTATTGCACCTGTTTGGGTGAGACTTCCGTTATTGCCCTTAAACTTTTGTGTTTTATCTTACCTAAAAGCTATTACCCAATCTCTAGGTGGTTTTCTAGAAGCAGATATAGCTACACTCACACATGTAAGACCTATGTATGCTAGGGTTTGTATTGAAATGGATTTGTCAAAACCTAGGGTTAATAGAATATGGATTGGCTCCTCTGTAGAGGAGGAATATGGGTATTGGCAAAGGGTGGATTATGAAAAATCCCCAAAGTATTGTGATTTTTGCTGCCTTCAAGGACATGAAAAATTTGAATGCAAAAGAGTAAGAAGTGATGCAGGATACAGTAAACAAGGAATCAATGAAAAAGAGGCAAATGCTAAAAAAAGTGAAAGTAAGACTGAAATAGTTGGTAATCAGGGGAAAAAAGTGGTTTTAAAGCAGGTCTATATGGCAAAACAAAACAATAATGAAAGAGTGACTGATGATACAGGATCAAAAAAGAAATTTTTGAGAAAAGAAAAGGGTAAATGGGTAGAAGTCAACAGTGAGGAAGAAAAGAGTAAATGGGTAGAAGTCAACAGTGAGGAAGAAAAAGAGCTTTCTAATAACATAAATATCTCTAATGAAAAAGCTGAACCCTCTAACATTGATAGTATAATGGTTGAACAACCAAAGATGCTTACATGAAAAGAAATTCCAGAAACAAGTATAGAGACTATCTTAGAAACTCCTAAGGTCAGTAATAGTTACAGAGATGCTCTAGAAACTGGGGGGTTAGGTTTAACAGGTGATACCATTGGTCCATATAAGGTGGACAGGGAGGAAAAGAATCAAAGTCAGTCAACTGACCTGTTTCTTAATAGCCAAAGGTCTGTAAAAGCTAAGAAAAATGCAAGGAATAAGGCTAACAAGAAGGCAAAATTCACACTGATGAACACAATTGAACCCATAGAGAGCACTGTGGGTTCACATGAGATTGAGGTACTTCTTTCAGCTACCAAAATGATGGACTCTCTACATCTGGACTTCTGTGTGGGGGTGTCAAGAGAGCAAGAGGAAATGGGATACTACTTTGATGTTCCACCAAGAAAAAGAGGAGGGAAGCCACCACAAAGATACTCACCTGAAGGTAAAGTTACCAAGAAGGTACACTTTAATACTTTAAATGCATAATTATCTTATTTGGAATGTCAGGGGTATAGCAAATGCCCTGTCTCAGGCACAACTTATTAAATACATTAAGAAGTTTAAATTAGATTTTTTTGCTTTATTAGAACCTATGTTATTTTTTGATAAGGCTCCCCCACTTGCCAACAAATTTAAAATGGATTCTGTGATATCCAATACTAATGAAGGGGGGAAATTTGGTTTTTTCATAATAATAATATTAATATTAGTGTTATACTCATGACTTCCCAATCTATAACTATTAACATTAATGCCCTTAAGCCTTCTTTTCTGACCATTGTCTATGCTAAATGCACTTATCTAGCTAGAAGAGAATTATGGTATGATTTGACTAACTTAGCTTTGCATAATGAACCATGGCAGGTTATAGGGGATTTCAATACTATTAGATATGATGATGAAAAGTTAGGTGGAAAACCTAAATCTAATGCTGATAAAAGTGATTTCCTTGATTTCATTTCCAATAATACTTTAATTAATATGTCTCACTCTGGATCTATTTATACTTGGAGTAGAATTAATCTGGGAAAGGTTATGTTTGAACAATTAGATAGGGCCTTAGTAACTCCTGTTTGGGAAGCTATTTTTACTAATATGAGACTTACTGTAGCAGAAAGAAATGTCTCAGATCATTCTCCTTTAATTCTCACCACCATTTCAGATAAAGCACCTGGTCCTACTAACTTTAAATTTTTCAGGATGTGGACTACACATGAGGGTTTCAGTGAAATGGTTGCCAACAACTGGAGTATACAGAGCCATTTAGAGGGACTGGACAATTTTTGTTTTAAGCTAAAAAGATTAAAAAATTGTATTAAAAAATGGAATAAGGAAGTTTTTGGTAATATACATGGCAATTTGGCCAAAGCTAAAGATGAATTGGTTTTTGCTGAAAACCAACTAGTTTCTATAGGGAACAATTTTTGTGGAGAATACAGTAAAATTCTTACTAATTATAATACTTTAATTCTTCAAGAGGAAATTTTCTACAAACAAAAAGCTAGGATTAAATGGTTAAAAGAGGGAGACAAGAATTCTAAGTTTTTCCATCAAATGCTCAGACACAAAAGAGCCAAAAGCAAGATTTTAAGTATCAAACTGGCTGATGGTACCACTACTGAAGATTTCAAGGTAATTCAAGGAGAGGCTGAATTTTTTTTTTACATCACACTTTGCCTTTTCTGATACCAATATGGATTCTGCTCTATTTTCTCTTATTCCTAAGTTGATTACTGATACTGATAATTTTATGCTTACTCTTCTTCCTAGTGAAGAGGAGATTAAAAATGCTACTTTTGATATACCTAGTGATTCTGCACCTGGACCTGATGGTTTTTCATCTGCTTTTTATATAACTTGTTGGGAGATTATTAAAAATGATTTGATTACAGCAGTTCATAGTTTTTTTAATGACAGCCCTTTACCTTTGGCTGCTATCTCCTCTCTTATTGTGCTTATTCCTAAAGTGGATAACCCCACTGATTTTACACAGTTTAGACCCATTAGTTTATGTCAGGTTCTTTATAAAGTGGTTTCCAAAATTCTTACTTCTAGGTTGGCTACAGTCTTACCTAAAATTATTTCTAGCCCTCAAAGTGGTTTTGTTGAAGGGAGACTTATAACTGATGCTATTTTACTTGCTCAAGAGCTTTTTAAACACCTTGGAGAGACTGTTAGGGGTGGTAATGTGGTTTTTAAACTTGGTATGGCTAAGGCTTTTGATAGATTAAGCTGGTCTTTTCTTATAAAAGTGCTGGTATCTTTTGGCTTTAGTAATGTATGGATTGACTTAATAATGAAATGTGTGGCCAATGCTAGATACTCCATTTGTTTGAATGGGGTTTCTTCTGGTTACTTCACCTCTGGAAAAGGTTTAAAACAAGGTGATCCTCTCTCTCCACTCCTTTTCATTATTGCTGAAGAAGTTTTAAGCAGGGGTTTGAGTGATCTAATGGATAGGGGCAGTCTTTTGCCTTATAAAACCTGTACACATGTGAATCCTATATCTCATATCTTATTTGCAGATGATGTTTTAATTTTTGCTAATGGTAGCAAGTCTAATCTGGAAACCTTAATGTTTTTTATTAATAAATATGAAATGGCCTCTGGTCAATTGTTAAATAAAACTAAGAGTGTTTTTTTGACCTATAATGCTAAACATGGAAAAAAGAATATTATTGCTAGAACCACAGGTTTCAGTGAGGGTCCTCTGCCCACCAAATATCTGGGTATTCCTTTACATTACACTAGACTCACCTCTGCTATGTATGATCCTTTGGTTGACAAAATTGGTAAGAAAGTAGCTAGCTGGAAAGCTAATTTCTTATCACCTGGAGCTAAGCTTACTCTTATTAAACATGTTCTATCTTCTGTTCCACTAGATACTTTGCTGTTTTAAATCCCCCTAAAATAGTCATTGATAAAATTGAAAAAATATTTGCTAATTTTTTCTGGGGAGAGACTGATGGACAAGTTAAACATCACTGACTTAGGTGGGGTAGATTAGCTTGTCCTGTGAATGAGGGGGGCATAGGTATAAGAAGTTTAGAGGAATTTATGAATGCTTTACATGCTAAAATGAGTTGGAGATTGCTTGTGATTGATTCTCCCTGGACTATCTTCATGGATCAAACGTATTTCAGAAATAATCTCAATTGAAGTAATCCTATTGTTAATGCTAAATCTTCTTGTGTATGGAAAATGATTAACCCTTTTTTCAAAATTTTGGTGAATAACAGTTTATGAAACATCAATGAAGGATCAATCAGCTTCTGGTATGAAAACTGGTTAGGTGATGGTCCTCTCTGTAACTCTTTTAATGTTGTTTTCCCCAATGTGCTTTTAAATCAAGTCATCTCTTCTGGGGGATGGGATTCTAATATGCTGTATCACATGGGGGGGAATGAACTTCTGCTCAAAGTTACCAGGAAAAGACTTTACCTTAGAAAGGGGGAAGATGTTAGATACTGGCCTTTCTCTTTTAATGACATTTTTACCTCTAAAAACTCTTATAACTTCATTAGAGATAAGAAACCTATTTTTAATATGGCCAAATATATTTGGAACTCTATTTTGCCTACTAAAATTAGCATTTTCTCTTGGAAACTTTGGCATGATGCTATTAAACTGGATGAAGATCTTAAAAAGGTTGGAATTTGTTTAGTTTCTATGTGTTCTTGCTGTGATAATCATGTTCTTGATACAGCTAACCATCTGTTTGGACATAGTGATATTAGCACCCAGGTTTGGACTTATTTCATTAAAGTTTTTGGTTATAATATTTGCTTAACAAGTTGCTGGAAACAGAATATGGTGAAATGGTGTAACTTAAGTGACCAATCTCAAACAGGTATGTTGGCTTCTCTAGTTCCTTTCCTTATTGTTTGGGAAATCTGGTTAAGTAAAAATAAAAATGGGTTTGATAATGAGAAAATGAATGTTGATAATATCATTAATAAAGTGATTAAGTGGCTTAGAGCTCAAACCTAAAACTCCTGCTAATAATTTTCATTACTTAACCCTTGGTAACTTAAATGTTCAGCCTATTTTTTGTAAAAGGAAAAAAGCTTTTTTGGTACGGTGGAATTGTCCACCTTCTGGTAGACTGAAACTTAATCTAGATGGTTCATCACTTGGTGATAAATCTAGTGGATGTGGTGGTATTTTAAGAGATAATAATGGTAGGCTTATTCTAGTTTTTTCTTGTTATACTGGAAATAATACTAATACTTATGCTGAACTCATGGCCCTTAAAAATGGTCTGTTTATTTGCTACACTGTTGGGATGACTAACATACTTGTGGAAACAGATTCTGAGATGATTGTAAAATGGTGGAATAGTAAATCCTCTCCTGGCATTAAATTTTCAAATTTATGGGAAGATATTACTCTTTTAATGGACTATGTTTGTTTAACCATTAAGCATGTTTTTAGAGAACAGAATGAAGTTGCTGATGGACTGGCAAAACTGGGTTCAAATGGTAAGGATTTGATGATGTTCAGGGCTATGGATCTATCCAAGAGTTTCTATGCTGCTTATTACTTGGATCAAAAAAACACCCCTTGTTTGAGGGGTACTTATTTTAAAATATAGAAGGGTATGACTTGGTCTACCCCAATCTTTTCTAACCTATGAGGATATTTTTCTGAGGTTTTGTGCTCTAAAAAGGCAACTTTTCAAGGAGGACTTGGTCTGAGAAAATGTTGTGCTTTGTTTTTATGCTAACTAGCTTTATTTTAGATTCAGGTATGAGATAAAAATGTTATGCTGGGTGAACTGCTGAGCAAAACAGTATAAGTTGTTTGGATTCTGAGTTTCTTTGGACCTTTCTGAGTTTCTTTGATCTGAAAAGTTTTCTTTATGATATCTAGTTTTTTCATCCTTTGAATAGATGTGATGCTAACATAGCAAGCTGTCTACCATATGAAGTTCTGGTTTTTTGAATTACTAATAGCTCTTTTTGGGATTTTGCTGTTTCAAATAGCTAGATTTTATTGTCCTAGGGTTGAGGCAATTGATTATAAATCTTATGCTTTTGATCATTTCGATCGTAGTTATAAGGGGCGAGATAAGGATAGGAGTTATAAGGAGAAAAGCTGAGATTGTAATCAACTCCCTTTGCTTAGGCTTTAGGATTTGGTTATTTGTTTTACGGCCTTGTACCCCAAAAAAATATGATGCTATTTAGGACCTTGTAGTTTCTATGTAATTCGATATGTTTTGTCATCAGTAGACCACTATGGGGGTTTGTCCCATGGTTTAAACACTTTGTTCTGTTTTTAATAAATTTTTTGTTTGATTGAAAAAAAAAAAAAAAAAAAAAAAAAAAACATTGCAACAAGTATTCTTAAAAAGTTGCTCATGTTTTAATTTGATATGAATATAAAACTAGTATAAAATAAACATTAAATCGAAAAAAAGAGGTTGGATTTTTATACTACACTTTTTCTGAAAAAACGCACAAACCGTACATTTAATTTACGGTTTACAGAAATTACATGCAAACCGTACATTTAATGTACGGTTTGCAAAAATTACATGCAAACCGTACATTTAATGTACGGTTTGCATGTAATTTTTTTTTTTTTTTTTTTGTGTAATTTCAATTTGTAAAATAGAAAAAATATATAAAATATGCAAATCCATAATTCACTTAGCTATATATAATTGTTTGTTGTTTGTTTATATTAATTATAGAAATTATAATAATTGTTGATATTTGTCCCATTTTTGCATTATTTTTTTTTTGGTGTAATTTCAATTTGTAAAAATAGGAAAAAATATATAAAATATGTAAATCCATAATTCACTTAGCTATATATAATTGTTTGTTGTTTGTTTATATTAAGGATAAATTAACAAAACATACTACTTTTTAAACTAAATTACAAAAAACATACCCTTACAACTTTTCATTATAAAAAACATACCAAACAAATTTAAATTTAATACTGTTTATTCTTTTATTACTCTCTCTCTCCTTCATTATTCTTTCTCACCAATTCTTCTATGTATTCATTTTTATCTCTCACCAATTTTTCTCTTTATATCTCTCTGATCTTACTCTCTCTCTCCTCCATTCTTCAATGTATCTTTCTTTAATATACCACTCTATCTCTCTCCCTTACTCCATCACGAAAACTCATCACTAACTACCGAACAACATCTAGATTATATAGATATCCATATACATATAAATACATATATATACATACGTAATACACAAATATTACATTATTTGATACCCCGTAATATATGAAAAATATATGAAATTGGTGAGATTGTTTTCTATTTTTTGAGTTTTGATACTATTGTAAACATTGTGGGTTTCAAGTTGAAAGAGAATAATCCATATGTAGAATATTTGAGAGAAATTCAGGGTATGAAGTTTTAAAATTAGGGTATGAAGTTTTGAAATTAGGGTATGAAGTTTTAAAATTAGGGTATGAAATTTTGAAATTAGGATATGAAATTTTGAAACTAGGGTATGAAGTTTTAAAATTAGGGTATGAAATTTTGAAATTAGGATATGAAGTTTTAAAATTAGGGTATGAAGTTTTGAAATTAGGGTATGAAGTTTTAAAATTATGGTATTACGTTTTATAATTATCATATGCATATTTTGTGAGTTTTTAATCATTTTTAGAGACAGATGGGTGATTAGCACGTGTTAGAAATAGGTGTGATTATCGTGTGTTAGAGAGATAGATGCGATTAGAGAGAGATATGTTAGGTTAGAGATATATGTTATATTAGAGAGAGATGTTAGGTGAGAGAGATATATGTTAAGTTGGAGAGATAGATTAGATTAAGAAATAATAAGTATATATAGGTATGTTTTTGGTAATTTAAATTATTAGGGTATGTTTTTTGTAATATAATAGGGGTAAGGTATGTTTTTGTTAATTGCCCCTTATATTAATTATAGAAATTATAATAATTGTTGATATTTGTCCCATTTTTTCATGATTTATATTTTTTGTGTAATTTCAATTTGTAAAATAGGAAAAAATATATAAAATATGCAAATCCATAATTCACTTAGCTATATATAATTGTTTGTTGTTTGTTTATATTAATTATAGAAATTATAATAATTGTTGATATTTGTCCCATTTAATAAAAAAATTAGGGTTTTTATTCAAATTTGTGTTATTTAGATATTTATTACTAATGGTTTGGTTATGATGTTAAAATTGTTTGGTTTGATTAAATCTAAGGTTTACAGCGTTTTTAAAAATTTTAATACATGTTATAAACCGATCAAAATTACACATAATTTCGTAATGAATAATTAAATGGGAACGGAAATAAAGCTTAGATTTTTCTTATGAGCTAAAAGTAAACACATGTAGTATTTTATGATTGTTGTGGTTGCTATCTTGTTATTTTTTGTATACTAGTGTTCAATTATTGAAGAGAAGAAGGTGGGTTGATCCTACCCAAACTCTTACAGTTGAAGCAAACGGAACCAAAATAAAATCTTTGTTCAACTAAACCATACGGTATCTTACGACATCCGCAACATCAATCATTTTCTTAAATTTAACACATTTTATAGATTTTTTAAAACCGTTTACATTTACACAAAATTCCATCTTTCTTATTAATTTCCTTATAATAACCTTATATTATTATTTATTATTTTTTTATTATTTTTTAATAATCATAACAATATTGCAAACACAAAAATGTGGACTCATGATAGTTTATTAATATTATACTCCCTCTGTCCCTAAACAAATATCCCCTACGAAAATACATACAACTTTGACCATCAAAATTTTCATATCAAAATTACCGAAATGAAATAATTGAAAATTTCATCATATAGTTCTAACCATAAACTACGTGATTAACTTTTGAAATATTTTTTTCCGGCAATCTAAATATGAAAAAATTATCGGTCAAAATTGTACGTAATTTCGTATGAGACATTTGTTTATGGACGGATAGAATATTAATCTAGGGAATCATATGCATTTCTCATATATGCATTTCTTATTTTTTTATAGCATAATTATCAAATTTTAGAAAAAAATATGTTTTAAGGAATCACATCCGGAATGGTTAAAGTATGAAGTACATGTGTTTGCTTGGTTATGCATTCATTGATTTGATTCTTGTATATAAAGTATAGATTATAATAATATGAATATTTATTTAACAAAAGGATAACCAAAACATTAAACATGTATCATTGACTTGCACTTTGGCTTTTGGATAATATGAGAACAACTGCAAAATTACTTTGTTTGATGTGCTGGATAACCAAATTTATAAGCTTGATTGTTTGAGTATGAGAAAGAAGTCAGGGTTTTTAGCTTGATGTTTTACTACTACTTTTATATGCTAGAACAAACAAAAAAAAACATCAAAGTGTTATTTTGTTATCAATCTTTTTCACACATTTGATATCCACCTGGAAAAATATTTGTCACACTTGGAAATATATTTAATTGTAAAGCTTTCTTTGCATTTTAAAGAGCACTGTACCCTGTTCATGTTTTTTGACTTGGTTGCTGACTGTTTTTCAATCAAACACGTTTCAAATTAATATATCAACAATTATTATAATTTCTATAATTAATATAAACAAACAACAAACAATTATATATAGCTAAGTGAATTATGGATTTGCATATTTTATATATTTTTTCCTATTTTACAAATTGAAATTACACAAAAAATATAAATCATGAAAAAATGAGACAAATATCAACAATTATTATAATTTCTATAATTAATATAAACAAACAACAAACAATTATATATAGCTAAGTGAATTATGGATTTGCATATTTTATATATTTTTCCTATTTTACAAATTGAAATTACACAAAAAAAAAATTTACATGCAAACCGTACATTTAATGTACGGTTTGCAAAAATTACATGCAAACCGTACATTAAATGTACGGTTTGCATGTAATTTCTGTAAACCGTAAATTAAATGTACGGTTTGTGCATTTTTTCAGAAAAAGTGTAGTATAAAAATCCAACCTCCGAAAAAAAATCGCCCAGACTAATATTATGTCCAAATATTATGAAATTTTATCTATAATATATTATAAAAGTTCATAAACGTAAAAATCAAGTCGTAAAAATTTATAATTTTAGCAAAAAAAACCGAGGGAGCTCAAAAGGAGCACAAAAAAGAGTACACCGTCCAGACTCTTATAAATTACATATTCGCAAAACATATAAACCCATGAAGTCATGAATTAAATAAAAAAAATAACTACCCAATGATGAATGTGTATAAATATCCTCGAGTTTAGAGTTAAAAAAAAAAACTTGATGAAACTTAATTTACAGAAGGGGCCCTTCTACATAATCTGATAATCTCCTTGAGATTGCAAACCGTTCCCAGCAAAGCGAAGTCGCCAAATACAAACATGAAAAAGAATACATATTTAAGATGTGGTACAGAAAGACATCGTGAAACATTAAGCAGACACTAGCAACTAGTGCCACTCTTGTAAGTTTGTAACCAAGGAAACAAAACGAAATAAGCTAAATATACAATAAATCTATGAGTTCTAAAGCCGGCAGAGGTTGGAAAAATAATCACATCCTTGGTAAACTTCGAGTCCTGACTGATCTAGTTGTTCTTTGTTAAAGCAAGCACAACGTTTGCTCACTTTCCCAGAGATAGCCATTTCTAGTGGTTTTTGAACCAACCTCGGATAACCAGTTTCACACCAAACCTGGTCCAAAATCATAGAAGCTTAGTTAGAACTCGAGAGGTTACTGATATAGATAATTTGCTAGTTAATTAACCAACTCTTGTGCGCATTTGACTATAGTTTGTTTAAAAGAGCGATTTGGTAGTTCGTACCCCCATGCTTTTTTTTAGCTGTATCATTTTTTTATTGGATTTTCAGCACCCACATTAACAATTCATGGTTTGTTGCTCTTTATATGCTACATTTGGAGGCAATTTTTTTAATAAAGGTAGATCATGAAGACAACGTATAAGAGAGGAGAGGAGGGAGAGACGGGGTGGATGGGGGGGTGGATTACAAGAAGAAACATGCATTGATTCGGTTATATCCATGTTTCTTACTCAACTACTTGGCTAAGAATTCCAAGCTCCTGTTTTCAAACGGCATAAAACTAAAAGTTCCTGATATTTGGTTAGATTTTCCACATCTTCCAGAACTTACACTCGCCTTTATTTCTCATGTCTACATAAGATGGTTTTCGAACAAGACTTGGCCTTTTAAAATGGTACTTCCCTCTTTAAAAAAATGTTTGATTCCTTTGCTTCTATCTTCTCACAAGTCTTTAAAACACCATCAGTAAGTTAGCACTTCACAATTCTTTGGTAACACCATTATGACTATATTATAGCACTTCGCTATTCGGAGAAAATAAAACAAATAAACCCATGATGCATTAGTATACAAGGTAAATTTGTAAGGTATACCTCTGAACCTTCATCTTGACTCCATCTTGAATTACATGTTGGTAATTTAGATTCTTCAACTTTTTGTTTCTCCAGAAGCTGTGCACCCCTGGCAGCCTTAGCTTCGGCTCCTTTTAAATATTTTGTGGGGGTACCTCCATTGTCGTAGTACCGACCCACTAGCTTTCCCGTAAATCTGAGTATGACAAATTAAATGCCACCGAAATACAAATCAAGTGGTTTTTGCCCTTAAATTCTATAGATGGAGATACACGAGCTTAATAACAGTTTTTTAAACCTAAGTATCAACATAATTTAGTCTTGTACACTAAGTACGATGATTGGCCTATAATTACATTTTTAAATGATTTCATACCCTTGTGTACCAACTACCAAGTAGGGAAAAAACATAGGGTGGAATACTAACTAGTTAACAAATTAAATTATCTTATACACTCTTGTCGTATTGTA
Source organism: Primula vulgaris (assembly GCA_963920805.1). NCBI lineage: Eukaryota > Viridiplantae > Streptophyta > Magnoliopsida > Ericales > Primulaceae > Primula > Primula vulgaris. The sequence continues at coordinate 30,385,691 of OY987213.1, forward strand.
TCGTGTTGTTTATATTTCTACACTATTATTCTATCATTTATTCCCATTCTAGCCACCAATCCATGATTTCTTTTCTATGTAGGCTACACAAGCAAAAATGTTGTTTGATGTAGTAATTGTTGTAATTTGTAGTAAATTGGTTAGACCAAAACAAAGTCTGCTAATCTCGTGGTGTACAAAACTAATCCGAGTTGGATGAGTTCCCTTACACAGACACACACATTAGGTCATTTAATGCTTCTGTTGTTCTAAGTATATATGGATGATTAGAAGGGCATTATTGTTATGTCATGATGATATAGCAAATAACAGATTACAAATATAAAATAACAAACTTGAAAATATTTCTACTAGTTTACAATCGATATTCGATAGTGAAGTATTAGAACATTCATATCATGAGACAATGCAACTTACATGTACGTTTTAGCGTAGAATTCTCTCCAATCAACAACACTCTTCACCTGAAAGCGAAATGAAAACAATATAAGGAAGGTATAAGTAGCATTTTCCCAATTATAGTATGTTAACAGAAAGAAACAGATAACATGTGTTGACCTCACTACTGGATAAGCCATGCAGGGAGTCTGTAAGTCCATCTCCTGTAATCACAGATTTATGTATAGATAATTACGAGATTGTTCATACAATAAACCAGAAAAATTTATCGTAGAAAAAACAATCAGTTAATCCGAAATTCTATATGATCATTTTATATATTAATAGATGTGGAAAGCATACAGCAAGTGACAAAAAGGGTTGGAAAAAGGCAGAGACAACTAAAATAAAGGGTGGATTTCCTTTAATAAAAATCTCAACAAACGAACTCCAAATCCACCAGTTTACTACATCCGATGTGAGACAAATCATAGGGGACTATCACGCTGTGATACTTGGATAAGGAAAAAGTAAATTCTAGAGGTAAAGAAGAGCCACTGTGTGCTATATCAAAATGTTTAAAACGTGTAATTAAGTCAACCCTGCAGTAATAAGAAAAGAACATATACAGCTAGCTGGTCATACCTGTAAAATTTCCAGAAACAAATGCACGCGATGCATCTCTGTATTAATCAACAATTTTGCACGACAAAAAACTCGAGTTACATTCAAGAATGGGTCAAAATTAATAAAAATGAACATGAAGTGAAAGAGAATATATTATAGAGGTCGAACGGGTAATTGTTTACGTAACCTTATCACATGCCATGTTGTTTTATATAACTTATATAAGGAGTTAAGAGGAAGATAATCACATCTAACTTGTGTTTCACAACATGGTGCAAACTTAAAAAGAATCAAATGACCATATCAAGATTTTGGCTATTAGTAAATTCTATAGGTAAATAAGTCCTAAATTTGCAACCATATCCAGACAAGTTACATCTCATGACTTGGCATATGGGTAGAGGAAGGGTACCATGCGCCCAAAGTAAAAAGTTAACTTAAAAATCAATTAACCCTAAGGTAAACATGGGATTAAGTGCATTGAGTTCCAATAATATATTCTTACGTGCTAATTGGTAAATTCTTTTAGTTACATAGTAAAATGTTTAGGGTAAGCAAACACAAAACATGATGGATAAGAACACCTATGCATGTAACAAAGACGAAACGAAAGATAAAAGGGTACTCCTAAAATTTGCAGAGATACCTCTAAGTTAAACTAAGATGAATTAAGACTGAGCGACAATACTTTTAATCGAGACAAAAAAAGTCGCTGAATCAATGGATTAGAAAAGTACAATGCATATGAGAGGTAACAATAACTACATTAACGCTCTTTTGGTTGCTATTCTGTGCTTTTTACCCTGTTAATAGATCATTAGTAATGACAAACTGGAATAGGAAATACACTTTTTAAGAAAAGCGTTTGAAGTTTTAAACAGTTTTAACATTGTGTACAGCAATAAACTGGGACTCGTTTACTAATTAAAATGTATTGCGAGTCAAATGAGGACTTGAAATCATGCACACACAAAAATCTTTAAGATAAATATTGAAATGGAAATCAAATTCTTGAACACCATAGATCACTAATTAGTATCGTTTCTTTATATTTTCCAGGACATGTTTAAATTTTCCTATATCAACAGCTTCACTAACATGGCAAGTGATTTTTTGGATGAGGGATATATGCTGGCAGATTGGGGCTGAAAAAAGAACTTTGTTCTTTCATAATAAATTCTGGCTATTTCAGCGCAGAAAGAAAAAATCTCAACTATCAAGATGCAAAAAACAAGCCCAAAAACTATGCGAATGAGACCTTATTAAAAAGAGTAGTATGTTTCAATTCTCAGAATAAAGTTATAAAAAGAATGACAAAACTTAGAAATAAATTGGGAAAACACAACGAACCTTCCAGAGAAGTGATGGTAACCTCCTCCGACTCCGTAGTGACTTTTCCCCTTTGATACATCAAACACAGAGCTGATCATTTCCTTCCCCACAAAAAAACACATAAATTTCACATATATTACTACACCAAAATCAAAATTCATGAAAAAAATATTGGATCAATTTTTTGGCTTGAGAATAGTATGCTGCCAAACAACTTTTAAGCTAATTATTAGTCATACTTGAAGATGAGAGCTTAAAACACCTAGTTTTTTTAGGGAACTAAAACCCAAAAAGAATAACGAAAATAATGTAAGCTTATGAAACACAAGAAATTACAAATCATAAGCAGAAAATGGGGGGAAAGACCGAGCTTAACAGCTGAAAAAAAACAATTCGGAGATCTTATTTCTCTTGAGAATTGTTTGGCTGTACTTTTGAGGTAATTATTTGTCAGACTCGATGCTGAGAAAACACCTAGCTTTTTCAGGGTAACAAAACCACACATGCACAAACACAAAACTCAAACTTTAAGTTCAGGAAACACAAGAAAATACAAATCTTAAGCAGAAGAGGAATCGAAAGACGGAGCTTAAATGCTGAAATCAAACAATCCAGAGATCTTATTTGTTTTGAGAAATGTTTGGCTGCACTTTTAGCTGAATTTTTTTCTTAATTGAAACCGAGAGCTTAAAGTACCTAACTTTATCAGGGGACCAAAACAAAAACAAAAAAAATCAACTCAAAATTGAAGTTTGGGAAACACAAGAACAGACAAATGAGCGATCTTAGTTGTATTGAGAACTGTTTGGCTGCACTTTTAAGCTAATTATTAGTTATAACGAAGCTGGCATCTTAAAACACCGAACTTTTTCAGGGACACCGAAACAAAACTTAAAAGTCATTTTTTAATGGGTAACACATTAAAATACGATACTATACTACAAATGATAAGCAGAAAAAGGGCAAAAAGACTGAGCTAAAAAGCTGAAACCAAACAATCCAGAGATCGTATTTGTCTTGATATATGTTTGAGTACACTTTTAAGCTAATATTTTCTCTTACATAAAACTGAGAACTTAATAAACCTAGCTTTTTCAATGGACCCAAACTAAAAACAAAAAACAAACCAAAGAAAAGACTCATTTTTTTAAGCTGGGTAACAAAGAAACTTTGAAGTGTTGTATGTTTTGGTAATATGTTTTGGTTAATTGTATGTTTTGGACATTATCCCTACAATAAATAATATAAGCAGAATAGGGGCAAAAAGACCGAGCTTAAAAGCTGATACCGAACAGTCCAAAGATCATATTTGTCTTGAGAAATGTTTGGCTGCACTTTTAAGCTAATAATTAGTCTTACTTGAAACTAAGAGCTTAAAACACTTCGCTTTTTCAGTGGATCAAAACGAAAAACGAAAAACAAAAAAAAAACTCGATTTTTTAAGCTGGGTAACACAATACAATACAATACAATAGATAATATAAGCAGAAAAACAAATAAACTGAGCTTTAAAAGGTGCAAACAAAACAATAAAGAGAGGTTGTTAAAAAGAGAAAAAGTACCCAAGAATAGCTAAAAGGATTGGCAAAGAATTATCAGTCCCATTATATATAGCCATTTCTTCTGCTGTGAAAAGCCTCTGTACAAATTGCAAATTAAATAAGTGTTATTTATACAACAAAGTTGTTAATGTAAAAATATTAAAGTATGTTTAAACAAAAAATATATAGAAATGAACGAACCGGTGGTGGAGATGGTGGTGAATTCAGAGGAAATAATCTGAAGATGATTAGAGAGATTAATAGCATAGTAGCTGAACCTATTAACCCAGCTAATGAATAATTCGCCATTTTTTATGACCTTTTTTTAAGTGAGAGAGATATATATCAAACTCTGTTGTTTTTTCTCAAAATTAGAGCATTGTATTTTATATTTTTGTTTGTTAAATGTTGATACATGACCAAAAAACTGTATTTTACAGTTAGATCGATTTTTCACTGTTAACTTTATATATAAAAATTATAACTAAATAAAATATGAGTTATAAAAGTTATATATATTGAATAGTATAAATATTTAAATTATTCAACAGCGCATAACCCACATATTAATTGTTAACTCTATTGCTAACATAAAACGTATAGAGATAAAAAGTTGACACATCAGCATGGCTAACATGACCAATGTAGTAGAGGTAAAAGTTACATTTTGCTAACTTATACACTAAAATTATTTCTAATATATACATCTGATGCTCCAAGTCTTTTTCTGCTGATTTTTAACATACTCATAAACAATTACAATAATATTTCCGTCCCGATATAATTTTTTTGTTTTTAGAAGTCCAATTTTTTCATTTTTCTTTTTAAAATGTTTCTTTTTGGTAGTTGGATTATATTAAATTTACAACTATAATCTCATATTCTAAGAACGAATTTACTTTTGTTTGAAAATTTGAACTTTTTATTAAATATTAAGTGAAATTGGAACAAATTCTTAAATATCACAGTTTTCGAAGTAATACACATATTTCGGAGCGGAGTGAGGAGATGCTACTATGCTGCATGACCAGAATATCACAGTTTTAGATTATAAGGTATGTTTAGTGACTTTAGTCCGGTTTGGAAATAAATATGGTTATAATGTTCGGTTATGTTACCTATGCAGCTTCGGGTACATAGGTTTTTACGGTGATCATGTTCGGATATGTTGTCTCGAGACGACACATCTTTGTACAAGTGAGAGTAGGTGGCATGCTAGTTTAAAGTTTAAGGTGTGTTTATGTGCCGGAAATAATTGACTTATCTGTTTATCAATAACAGAAATCACTTTGTACATAATATAATAAGTCGTTTAAGTTTTAACTTTTAGCTTTGAATAAGGTTTTCAAAGGGGCAGTTTTGCTTCGAGACAACCTGAAAAGTAGGACTAGATACCGTTTCGTTTACATCGGAAATGTCTCCCGCTCTACCAAATACACATATCCCATATTAGTTGAAATGCGAAAAAATAGATTATGCATTTGCCTTCTTTGAGGGATACTAAGAGAAACGTATTGTAGTACTAGAGTTAACTGTTGTTTCAACTTCGAAGACCTCCAGTAACATGTTTACTCGTTGAATTTCGTTCGTTTCATACTTCAGTTTTGGTTTGAGTACCAACATGACATTGCATTTGATTTTATAAACTTTTTGCCTGCTTGTGATATTATCTAATAATAACATGCGAACTGCCGAAAACCGAGCTCTATTGACTTTCATTATGAGATCAAACATCAGTCGTGTGGTTATCAATATCTATAATCTTCCTACATAATTTTTGAAATACAGAAAACAAGCGAGTGTACATGTTCTCAGAGTCAATAAGATGTTCACATTACTAACAATAAAAGATGGTGAGAACGAAAATTCCCTCATATTAACATGAGCAGCACTTCGTGGCTATAGATCTGAACACCAATAAGTAGCTTGAAACCAAAAACCGTACAAACGACATAAAGTGAAGTATTCGTGTAAACATATTCCACTTGATTTAATAAAACAACCAGCTCTTAAACACAAAACAGAAGTTTATTGCTATCATTAATAAACTAAATCTGTAAAATCCCTCTCCATAAATATAAAAAGTTGATTACAGAAAAGCATACAACAATATACAGATAACCAAATCACCAAAACATACATTTTGTCACCCACTAAGCCCTTTTCAAAGACTATACTCCCCCATAAAACCCTCTCTTCTCATCTCAAATCAACTCTAAAGAGTTAACCCTTCACAATAAGAGAAACAAGTTTATTAAATTAGTCTCTTACTAAATTAAAGTCTCGGACCTCTCTTGAGCACCACCATGAAGATCCGGTAAATCAGGGCTCTCTGAAAACTTAACCCATTTCTTCTTCTCAACATGCTTAAGACAAGGGTGCAATACCAGCCCAATCAGAACAGCACATAAACTCACTATCATAACTTTCAAAGAAGAAAGTGCCAACACAACACAGATCAAAATAGTGGGTGGAATACACATTAAAATTGAACCCCTAGTTCCCAATGGAATCTTATAAGGCCGAGAAGCAGCTGGGTATTTCATTCTCAACCTCACAAACGCGAAAAACTCCAAAATCATACCAAAACAATATAAAAAGTTCTCAGCTGCTACTATTTCCTGAAAACTCAACCACGAGAGTAAAATGACACCAGAAGCTGAAAATAAAATACCAATATGGGGTGTTCCATATTTAGATCTTTTCCCAAAAAATTCAGGGAGCATTCCTCTCTCTGCCATACCCAAAAGTTGAAACGAATCACTGCTCATTTCAGCTACAAACATACCCATGTTCGACAAAGCAGCTGCTCCTTGTACCCAAACTCTCAACCAAACACCACCCACCATTTTTGCAATATCCGCAAAATACCCATCTGTCCAAAGTTTTTGGTCTAGAGGTACAGCCCCAGTTCCGATTAATAATGGAAATACATACCCACAGACGACTATTATCAATGCGTAGAATAAAGATTTCGGTAGGGTCTTTTTCGGGTTTTCCACCTCACCCGCGAGAGTACTTATCGAATCCCAATAGTTTAAGTTCCAAAACAAGGTGTTGAGGTACAAATTCCAGTTCACGTTCGGTAGATCCACCACTAACCACTGTGCGGGTTTTAATTTCGGTATAGAAATAAAACCCATGACGATAAATGGGAGGAGAGAAAGGATCCCTAAAAGAACAGCTATAGAACCTACGATTGTTAACCCTCTAAAATTCATGTATGTCAAGAGAGCTGTTAAAACCAGAATCGCAACAACCCTCCAAACACCATCAGCTAATTGTGGAATAGCTGATTTTAAATAGTCGAGAAATAAAACTGGGTAAAGGGCATTATCGATGACCCCACTAAGCCATTTCATCCACCCTTGTTGAAAACCCCAATATTCTCCTAAAGCCGATGTGACCCAAATTACGTATCCACCATCTTCAGGGAACATGGTACCCATTTCGGCAGTTATTAGTGCTTCAGGAACACTCCAAATAAGGGGAAATACTAAAAACCCGAGAATGGCCAATAGGGGACCGGCTGCTTGAACACTATCTTCAACACCAAATGGACCTCCGGATACTTCGTAAAAGATGAGGAAAACTAGGGGCAAAACCGATATTTTTCTTACATTAGTACTTGATCTAGGAGAAGGCACTTCATCTATCCTTACGTACGCTTCACCCTCGATTTCCCCCATTGTATCAGATGTTGGCCTATTAGCCGTGTTTCTCAGTTTCTGCAATCAAAATGAGAACGTAAACATTTCTGGGGTTTAAACACTTACCAAATTCGTTATTGAGCAGATTTAAGTACCTGAGTCCTAGTCAGAATTAAATTCTTACTTTCATATTCACTTCAGGACTTGTCGGGTTGCAGCTTTTAAGCTCAGCTTACAGCTTTCGCTTATGAGTTGCAATGACTTTGGTTTATTAGCTTCTAATCTAGGTTATTTGGTTTGAAAAGGCTAGAAGCTAGAAGTAAAACAACAACAAAAAATTGTACTCTCCAATAAGAGACCGTATTTATCTGAAAACTGCACCCTAACCAGCCCTGTAACTTATATAAATGATGTAATACAAGCTTGTTCGCGGCTTTCAATCCACAATCTTATGTACCTTAAAACATGGGAAAACACATCAGACAAGTAAATTTCCCATATCTAATTTCAAAGCTTATTTAACTAGTATATACATGCTAGAAATCAGAAAAAAAAATTACACAACATTAGGGGCAGAAAAACAATATTTTTCTGACATTACCGCTCGAAATAGGAGAAGGCACAGCAACTATACATACGTAATACGTTTCGCCCTCAAATTCCCCCATCCGAAAGGTTTTAGCCTATTATTCTTTCACTTAAAACAGTTCCCGTTCACTATTATTAACAAAATTCACATAGGTTAGCAAATGAGCATGGTCTGAGTCCTATTCACAACTAAATTCACACATTTTAAGTAACATTAAAAGGTGCTTCATTGCAGCACCTAAGTCGGCTTATTATATACCAAATAAGTTGCATATTCACAATGATTGAAAGTTTAAAATATTTCTACTCGAAACAAAAAGGAAGTACTATAAGTTTTAAGCTAAACAAAACAGCAATTTTCTAAACCTCAACTATATCAGCTTATTAGTTAAATGAACTAACAAATCTTGTTTACGAATACTTTTTTATCAACAATTTTATGCATCCAATGAGGATAAATTCAAGAATAAGTAAAATTACGTCGCGAAATTCTGCTTATTTATTTAATATCATCAACTAATAAGTGTTTAGATTACATGCTAGCCCATTTTCACCTAGAATGGTACTAATATTTACACATTAATTCACACAAATGTTCAATTTGAGCCCTAATATCAAGACTATGCAGATAAATTGACTGAACAAAAACAATCCAAGAAAATAAAATAAAAAATGGGCAATTAAATAGATCTGGAAACAAAGAACCGAATATAGGAACAAAAGAAGGAAAACAATAATAAGTGTTACTTATTTATCATTATTATTATCAACTAATGAGTGTTTACATGCTCGACTATTTTCACCTAGAATAGTACTAATATTTACACATTAATTCACACAAATGTTCAACTCAAAACTAGGTAGATAAAAACAATTCAAGCTAACTCAATCAGAATGAGTAATTAAATAGATCTGAAAACAAGGAACCGAATATAGCGAAAAAAGAAGGAAAACAATGAGAACGAAAAATTATAAAAACCCTGACTGGACTATTATTGTACTCCCTCCGTTCCCAATTGACTGTCTTCTACGAAATTACGTTCAATTTTGAACGGCTTATAACATGTATCAAAATAAAAAAAAACTAAATCATACGAGGATAATTTAATGTTTGAACTATATGATTAACTCTTGAAAATTTTAATTATGATAATTTTGATCCAAGTTATTGGCCGGATAAAATTGCACGTAGTTTCGTAGTGAACAATTAATTAGGAACTGATGGAGTATTTATTTATTATTATCAACTAACGAGTGTTTATTTCACCTAGAAATTAGAAAATATTTACAGTACACACAAAAGTTCAATTCTAGCCCAAAAATCAAAATAACGCCGATAAATTGATTGAAACAAAAACAATTCAATTTAACAGATCTGAAAAACAAGAAGGGGAAAAAAAGAATAAAAAGAAAAAGAATGAAAAATGTAAATGACAAACCATAAACGAGGAGAGATTCAGTTAAGGAGGAGCGAGAATTGGAATATCTGCACGTATATACGCGCCGCAGGGAGATATATATAGATGCATATACCTATATATACGTATATATATATATATATAGAGAGAGAGAGAGACGATTGCTAGTGTTATTAAAATGTGTGCCAACATATGACGTGGTGGGTTTTCGGGAAAAAACACAAAACACTGGAACACTGCAAATTGACCCGAACCTTTGGATTTGAGGACCCTACATAAATCAATCACCTAAGGCCGAAGTTGGTTGATTATCGCATAATACCACCTTATTTCGCTTGATTACTGTATAATTCGCTTAATCTTGTCTAATTTATAGGTCTTTTAGGCTCCGTCTAATTTCCGTCTAGCCGTGTCTTTTATAAGACCGATACAACTATCGCAACCAACAAAACAGATCAGTAATCGGTTTGGTTCAGTTTCGTGTATTTTCTCCATTAAAATTCAAACCGATATATCGAACCAGACCGGCGATGATTTGGTTTGGTTCAGTTTTGATAAATCTTTAAGTAAAAAACAAGTGAACTGTTTTTTTTTTTTTTTAATTAGTTAGGTTTGTATTTTTCTTAAAACTGATACCGTGAACTTCTCTAATTCCATCTCATCTGATGAGCTCATATTTTGGATCGGATTTGGGTATAATTTTAGAGGAACAAGATAAAACAGGTTTTAATAGTAATAAGAACAATTTGACAAACTATTTAGTTTTTAGTTCAATAATGTTTAGAGTCGCAGTTTTGGGTTAACAAATGATATTTACATTTCATCACATAAAATATGGTTTGATAGATCAGATTTGGATGTAATATATAAGCTAGCTAGGATCCTTGACGTGAGATTCAAGTCGGGAAGCCTTATGAAAGACTCATTTTTTAAGTACAGCGTCAAGGCCAAACTAGAATAGAACCGGAAAAAGGGATGCACCGGCAATAATTGGATTTCGAGCTGTAGGACCAAAAAAAGGACAGGTCTCGCTCCAACGATTGTTTAATTGCAACTGGGTTCTTAAAACTCAAACTCCAGACCTTTGTTAAACTAGCACAACCCCTTTATAAATTGAGGTACGTGACTTGTTGATAAAAGTGTTGAACTGTTCAGATTTAAGCTGGTATATTTTGTCAAAAACAAATTTACCTAGTGTATTAGTAATTTTTCCTTAACATACTACCTATTTAACATGTGCTTACTGCTAATGTAGTAGCAAGATGATAGCACAGGAGACAACAACTTTACAAGCATACAGACATACAATTTTAGTAAGTAGGGAAAAGATAAGTGTGTTGTGTGAAATCAAGGAAAGTGTGATGACTTAGGACAAAGGTGAGGCAGCTTGATCATGCGTAATTATGATGTGAACAAGTTGGGTGCAAACAATCTTTTGGAAAAGTTATGTTTTCACAGTTTTTTTGGACATGTTAAAAAGGATAGTATTAAACTAAGATCATGTTACATCATTACATGTAATTAAAAACTTTAATTTATCATCTCCGGAGATTTAAAATGCTTATCCAAACCTCCAAAATACTAAAGAATTGTTCTTATTAATATTGGGGGTAGAAGTATTTGGTTTGGTTGCACAAATGGCCAATATAATGAACTTCTTATTTATAAACCTTTTTCATCATGACACTATTACTAATAATGACTGGAAATTTATACTAGCTACTAGCTAGCATGTTAGCGTTCAATAAATAGGCATGTGTATATATGAACTTTAGTCGACCCTCCCAAACAAATACTATAGCCTTCCACTATAATAGTTTCTACTTTTGCGCAATATGTTCAACCACATAAACACTACCGATAAGGCGATAATCATTAGAAAATTATACTTTACTCTATAAATACTTAATTGAACGTACATCTGTGGGCGATGAAGGATTAGATGCATGGTAGCATAAATGTGTCAAATCATGTTCAATTTTATTAAGAAAAAGATAATAGTATATGGCGAGGGGATGTCGCCACCCCCTCGTCCGGACCGATATCAACCCCACAGCAGGCGATCCGGGCCTGTCAACATGGGTGACGCGTCACCCCGGATCTTGAGGGGCCGGAAGAAGCTTGTTGAACACACTTCCCCAATTAATGCTGCTGCTCCCTTAGGAGACCCTTTATGTGTTTCATCGACGTGGCCCAATCACAGGCCAGCCCTGTGGGCCCCGGGTGATGAACAGTGCCATTGTCAGAGTCATAAATGACCTGGAGCCGTTGGATCTTTATTAGACAGTGCAGTGATCCAATGGCTAATACGCCTCTAATCAGACTATAAATACCCCCGCTAATACCAATTAGAGGGGGACAGAAAAAGACAGAGAGGAGAGATAAAGCTAAAACAACCCGGACCATCAGAATATCAACCGTGACACCTTACGCCACGACTCGTAACTGGACCAATCCCTCATCCTTAACTATATTCCTAACTTCAGTCTATACCGATACTGACTTGATCGTCGGAGAGGGAAAACCTGGTACCAACCCCGGGTCCCTGTTCGTTTCTTGTGCAGGCTTAGAGAGCACCCCGACGACGAAGCAGATACCACCTACGTCAACTACCTTGGAAGATCGGAGCCGACGCGAATAACTACATAAGTCGAGCTTGGGAAGAAAATCAGGCTCGCCAATTGGCGCCGTCTGTGGGAAATTCATAGCGCGCTAGCTCCGACAATCCGTTTTCAAGGAACAATGACAGATAATGATCAGTACGAGAGCCCGCCCCCACGGCATGTCCCAGTGTTTGGAATGCCGAGGACCCTCTCTTTTGGCACGCCGGGAACTGCGCCTGAGGGGCAGTCTACTCCACTCAATGCGGTCCAGGAGACGCCCCGGTCGCGCGACGAGCTGACTCGCATGATGTTAGAAATCCATGAGAAGGAACTCGTTGCCTTGGCGGCTCAAAAGGCGTTGATAGCCTCTATGATGGCATCTGAGCCCGGACCCGTCTCTCGTGGGGTAGAGCAGCCAGAGCCCGTTCGCATCCCCGCCAAGAGCGTGATGTCGCGGTTGGGACCCTCAAGACGACCCCCCCTAGAGGTTCCTGAGGAGCCGGCTAGGGGAGAGGAGTCAAGGCGTTCCCATGAGGGGAGTTCGCGCCGTTTAAACGACCAAAGCGTACACTCCCGAATCGGTCGACCAGGTGATAGTCACGATTCATGGCCCGCTTCGAGTCATGCTAGGACTGAAAGGCCTCCCCGGAGGAGGAGGCGGGGCCGTCGCGCTGGCCGAGATGAAGTCGCGGACGAGGCAGCGCTAAAAATCGTTGCCTCCACCCGCAGTACCCCGGAAATTTTACTGCCCCCGTTCTCCAAGTGTTCAACGCAGATTCTGACCCGGAAGCCCATCTCCGGCACTATCGATACCAGATGAACCACTGGTCCCACCTCGATCGCCTTATGTGTAAATGCTTCCCCGCCAGCCTGGGGAGGCTCGCAAGTAAATGGTTCCAGTCTCTGCCTACCAACTCCATCCACTGTTGGGATGATCTGGCCTATGATTTTGCACACCGGTTCATCAACTTGAAGGAAAGGGTTGCCCAACCGGAGCAGCTGTACCAAGTGAAGGCCCAACCCAAAGAGACCCTCGAGAGCTACGATAATCGGTTCTGGCAGAAGCACGCTGAGTGTGCCGAATGCCCCGATTCTACTGCTATAGCTGCTTTCAGACAGAACATGATCGTGGGAAGCAGGATCCGCAACGAAATGATAGCAACCCCTCCTGGCTCAGTTTCCCAGCTCCGGTCACTAATAAAACAGCATGTCGATATCGAGAAAGACATGAGATCTGCTGGAGCGACGCGTTCAGTCGCCAGCATCGAGCAGCCTCGGGGAGGAGCCGTCTCAAGGAGCCTCCGGCGAGATCGCCCCATAGCGGAAAGGTTGGGGAGACCTCGAACGGTGGAGAGCCAGCAACCGGCCCCTAAGCGTAGAAGGGAGGATACCCGTCGGGCTGGCCCTTCGAACCCAGGAAATGCCTACTCCACCACATTCTGCCTACCGCTGACCGACCTGCTCTTTGAGATCGAGAACGAGCCATTCTTTTCCTGGCCTCCCCCGCTCAGGAACGAACCAGCCCGGGGGCCTAATGACAAATTTTGTGACTTTCACAGAGGCCGCGGCCACTATACCAATGAGTGTCATGGTCTGAAGGCAAGGCTAGAAGGATGGGTCCGGGACGGCTTGATGGAAAAATACGTCAAGACGCGAAGGGACCCCGATCGAGACCGAGAAGGGAACGACGAAAGGCAACCAGACCTCCCCCCACCGGTGATGACTTGCCAGGTTATCCATTCGGGACCAAAGAAGCCGAAGCCAAATGGGGCGGAGAGAACCGAGGCCCGTGAGGCCACGATGAAAAAGCACGTCTGCCTCGCCGAAAGCTCGAAACCCCGAAAGAGGTGCAAACGAGGTACCAAACCGGACCTAAGCTTCACCGACTTCGACCTAGTGGGGGTAGACATGCCCCACTACGACGCCCTTGTCATCACGGCCCAAGTGGGCCATTGTTTAGTAGGACGCATCCTCATTGATCAGGGGGCGTCAGTGAATATTCTCTTTGGAGACCTCTACCAAAAGATGGGGCTGACGGAGGGGCAGCTAGATACCAACGCCCCCCTATGTACGGATTCAACTCTGAGGCTGTTCAGCCCAGAGGGAACATAACCTTGCCTGTTAAGACAGGAACCAAGGTTATGAGCGTGGAGTTCACGGTGGTGGACGTCCCCTCCGTTTACAACATCATTCTGGGGCGCGCGTGGCTTCATGAGATAGAAAGCGTCTCCTCCACTCTACACCAAAAGGTCAAGTACCCCACTGCGAATGGAGTCGAGACCATATCGGGAAACCAAAAGGTCTCGAGAAGTTGTGCCATGGCCGTATACTCCGGCAATAAACCGGTTCCGGCCCAGAGTGCTATGAACATAGAAGCTGAGGATCCCAAGCTGCTGCGGGAACTGAACAAGAAGATGGGTCCGGAAGCTGAAGAAAAGGTAGAAGGAGAACTGCTGAAGGTCCAGATCCCGGGGTACGACGAGGACCACTTTTTTATGGTGGGCGCGGGGCTGACCGAGCCCGAGGTTTCAGGTCTCGTTAAGCTACTGCTCGAATACCTCGATAACTTCGCATGGTCCCCATGCGAAATGCCGGGTATCAGTCCCGACCTCGCCTGCCATGAGTTGAACGTCAATCCGGATGCAAAGCCTGTGATGCAGAAGGGGCGCCGCGTTAGTCCGGAGCATACCGATGCCATAAACGAGGAAGTACAAAAGCTTCTGCTGGCTGGAGCCATTAGGGAAATCTTTTATCCTAGATGGCTCGCTAACCCCGTGGTGGTCCCTAAAAAGAACGAAAAGTTGCGTGTCTGCATCGATTACACGAGCCTTAACCGGGCCTGTCCTAAGGATCCCTTCCCTCTGCCTAAAATTGACCAGATAGTGGACTCCACCGCCGGAGCAGCCAGAATGAGCTTCCTGGACGCCTGCTCCGGCTATCACCAAATACCCATGTCGGAGGCTGACCAAGAAAAAACCGCCTTCATAACCCCAAGGGGGAATTACTGCTACAAGGTGATGCCGTTTGGGCTTAAGAACGCCGGGGCGACATATCAGAGAATGGTCACCAAGATATTCGCTAAAAGCATAGGCCGGAGCATGGAGGTCTATATCGACGATATGGTAGTGAAAAGCGCCCAGGAGGACGACCACCTTTCCGACCTGAGAGAGGTGTTCGAAACGATACGAAGGCATGATCTGAAGCTGAACGCCTCTAAGTGCGCCTTCGGAGTTGGTGCCGGAAAGTTCCTAGGGTTCATGGTGACCCACCGCGGTATAGAGGCGAACCCGGCCCAAATCTCTGCCTTGAAGAACTTGAGAACCCCTGAAAAGAGGAAGGATGTACAAAAGCTAGCCGGAATGGCCGCTGCCCTCAACCGGTTTATTGCCCGGTTCGGAGATCGATGCAAGCCATTCTTTACGGCTCTAAAGGCTCAGAAGAAGTTCGAATGGAATGACGAATGCCGGAATGCGTTCGAGGAGCTGGCGAACTACCTCGGAAGCGCACCTCTTCTGGCCAAGCCGGACACCGGTGACGTCCTTGCCCTGTACCTAGCCGTGTCTGAGATAGCAGTTAGCGCCGTTCTCATCAAAGAGGTCGGCAGGGAGCAAAGGCCAATCTATTACGTGAGCAAAACCCTCCTCGACGCCGAGACTAGGTATATCCCCCTCGAAAAGCTCGTCCTGGCACTTGTTATGGCATCGCGAAAACTGGCCCACTACTTCTCGGCTCACAGTATCGTGGTATATACGGATCAGCCCATTCGGGAAGTACTCCGGAAGGGAGACCTGTCTCGGCGTATGACGAAGTGGGCATGCCACCTGAATGCGTACGACATCCGGTACGAGCCGCGAACGTCCGTCAAAGGGCAGGCCCTGGCCGACTTTGTGGCAGAATTCACCGGAACGACTATGTCCCCCGCCATCGAGGAACGTGCCCAAGGAACGTGGACCTTGCACGCCGACGGAGCTGCCAATAAAAAGGGATCTGGCCTCGGGGTGGTACTCTAATCTCCACAGGGTGATGTAATCGAGAAGTCAATCCACCTTGGCTTCCGAGCCACCAATAACGAGGCGGAGTACGAAGCCGTGATAGCTGGTCTGAAAATGGCCCGAAGCCTCGGCATCAAGAAGATACTGGTGCATACTGATTTCCAATTAGTCAGTAGCCAGATCAGTGGTGAATTCCAAACAAAGGACGAAAGGATGACAAAGTACGTGGCCATCGCCTCCGAAATACTCCAGAGCTTCGAGTATCGGGAGATCATCAACATCAACAGAAACGAGAACACCCACGCCGATGCACTAACGACCCTGGCCTCGGCTATGAGTGATAAAAAGGAGCGAGTCATCACCATAGAGTACGTCCCTTCCCTTAGCATCGACGCTAGGGCAAGAGTTAACATGGTGACCGACCTTCCGCCGGAGCTAAGCTGGATGGACCCCATAATCGAATACCATCGCTCCGGCGACCTTCCTGACGATAAGAAGGAGGCTGAAAAAATAAAAAGAAAGGCATTAGGGTTCTGGCTAGCCCCCAACGATAAACTTTATAAGAGATCGTTCTCCGGGCCCTATCTCCTCTGTGTCCACCCTGACATGGTGGTAAAAGTCATGGAGGAGATACACGAAGGCACGTGTGGGAGCCACACCGGGGGCAGGTCGTTAGCCAACCGTGCCTTAACTCACGGATATTGGTGGCCCCTCATGCAAAAGGATTCTAAAACCTTCGTGCTCAAATGTGAGAAGTGCCAGAAATACTCCCCCATACCCAGAGCCCCGGCCCAAAAGATGAGCAGCGTGACGTCGCCTTGGCCCTTTGCCCAATGGGGCATGGACATCGTCGGACCATTCCCTCGGGCCCCGGGAGGCAAAAAGTTCCTCCTCATGGTCACCGACTACTTCTCAAAGTGGGTAGAGGCCGTAGCATTAGCAAAGATAACGGAGGCCGAGGTGATCAGGTTCCTCTGGAGGGATGTAATCACGAGATTCGGAATCCCCTACTCTGTAGTGGCTGATAATGGGGGCCAGTTCACCGGGGCTAAGTTAAAAGCGATGTATGCGAAGTACCACATCCGAAGCTATTATTCCACCCCTTCGTATCCCCAAAGCAACGGCCAAGCTGAAGTGTCGAATAAGACCGTTCTCGACGAAATCAAAAAGAGGCTAGACGAATCCAAAGGACGATGGGCCGATGAACTGCAACACGTTCTTTGGGCCTACCGCACGACAAGGAGACGAGGCACTCAACAAACGCCCTATAGCCTAACCTACGGGATGGAAGCTGTCATCCCGTTAGAAATCGGGCTCCCCTCGCTCAGAACCGACATGGTGGAGAACGGACTGAACGAAAAGATGATGGGGCTCGAGCTCGAATATGCTGAAGAACGAAGGGAAGTGGCGGCCATCCGTAACGCCGAATACAAGAACGAGCTCGGACGTTCCTATAACAAAAGAGTGAACGCCAGACGCTTCCAAGACGAAGACCTAGTGCTGCGGAAAGTGAACAACAACACTAGGGTACAGTCCGACGGAAAGCTAGGCCCCAACTGGGAAGGCCCCTATCGAATCCTCGGTGCGGCAGGCAACGGGGCTTACCTGTTGGGTCGCCTCCCCAACGACGTCCCGATAGATCGACCTTGGAACGTCAATAACCTAAGGAAGTACTATCAATAGGGCTCGACTTTTGTGTTTTGATGTAAAGAAGAGTATGGTGTAAATGTGCCTAAGGGCTTTATGAATAAAACTGTTGTTATTCCGAAATCGCCCCGTCTTACATTTTCAGTTCATTTAAAATTCTACAAGTGTTTCAGAACACCCGAGCCTATACGGCACCCCGGTTATATTTATTTGAATTTTTCAGTTCATCTAAAATTCTACAAGTGTTTCAGAACACCCGAGCCTATACGGCACCCCGGTTATATTTATTTGAATTTTTCAGTTCATTTAAAATTCTACAAGTGTTTCAGAACACCCGAGCCTATACGGCACCCCGGTTATATTTATTTGAATTTTTCAGTTCATTTAAAATTCTACAACTGTTTCAGAACACCCGAGCCTATACGGCACCCCGGTTATATTTATTTGAATTTTTCAGTTCATTTAAAATTCTACAAGTGTTTCAGAACACCCGAGCCTACGGGCTATATAAAATGAGTGGCCCAATGCCGAAGCATACAGGCCCCCTCATTGGGGACACGTACACACAGGAACGTACATGCATCGGAAACAAAAAACAGAAGAATAAAAGACAAGCCAAAATTGTATTTTTCATTTCATTCAACAAAAAGCTATTACAAGCTAAGTACAAAAAAGAGATTACACCAAAGAAAAGAAAATAAAACTGTCCTAGATAGCCCTGTCGTCATCCTCCTCGTCCTCTTCGTCGGAGAGAGCTCGAGGAGTGAGGGGAACCACCTCGGGAACGGGAGCCGAGGGGACAGGGACAATGATGTTGTCCATATTCCACACCGGATGATCCGGTCCCGCCCTCAGAAAGGCAGCTGCCTCGGTCCACCCCTCGACATAGAAGGAATTGAATTCCTTCTGTGTCTTTGAGGCCCAGGCGGCACTAAGCTCGGCTTGACCAGTTTGGACCGCCTTCTTTATCCTATCGGTTATGCCGGCCTCAGCCTCTTTTAGAGCCGCCTCCGCAGCCTGGGCACGCTCCTCGGCCTCCACCCTAGCCTTCACGGCCTCAACCCTTCGAGCCTCAATCGAGGCATTAAGGTCCTCGGCCTTCTCCGCCCTAGTCTGGGCCTCCTCCGCCCTTTTCTGGGCCTCCTCCGTAAGCCTGGCGTTAGCCTCGGCTTTCGCGGCCCATGACCTCACCAGCTGGCCTTGGTGATAAACGTATTGGTTCATCATCAGATAGGCCTGCAAAGAAAGGAGCAAACACTTAGCAAAATTATTTGGAAAGAACATGAAAACATACATACAAGCAAACACTATGAGGAGTTTCGTACCTGAGGTATCATGGCCATGGCTGACGCCATGGAGGAGGCAAGGTCACGTCCCCGGTGGTCAGCCTCGACGCTTTGCTGCTGGAGCGCAGCCAAAGCCAGGAGTCCGGCGGACGGGTGAGCCTCCATTATGCTCTTCACCCCCGTCGTTGCCTTCACCTCCTCGGATGTTTGCACAGGCATCCTGTGAAACGGAGAAGAAGAGGAGGAACCCGAGCTTTGAGTAGGGCCCAACATCACCTTCGGCCTCTCCGACACCACCACAACCTCAGGCGGGGGGCTCCCCCCAGCCCTGGACTTCTTTCCATCACGAAGGGGCCTCATCCCCTCCACCTTCCTCTTCCCAAGCTGGGCCTTGCGGGCGGCCCGGTCAAGCCTGGCCTTAGCTGCCATATCATCCGCAGCATCGGCACCGGGTAGAGGTACGACAACCTCCTTTTCCCCCGCCACGACCGCCACTTCATCCCTAGCTTCTGTCACCCCCTCCTCTTCAGCCTCGGGCTGAATGACCTCACCCCCGCCGTTGCCCCTTTCGACAACCTCATCGTCATCCCCCTCCTCCCCTTCTTCCACCTCCTCGTCCTCCTCGTCAGAACGGACCACCTACACAGGCCATACAAGAAAGAAGTTAGAAAAATTAACACAAATTTCTAACACAATTTAGCTAAGTGTAAAAGTGCAAAACTGGAGGTATTGAAGCACAAAAGGCAACGTACCCAGGTCCGAGAGGTGCCTAAGGTTGGGCCCGAGGGTTCGGCCTCAGCGATGTCGTCTTCCAAGCGAAGGGGACTCCCTGCGGTGGGCTCCCGAGACCTCAAGGGAGTTGCCTCTGTCAGAGGCTTCCCATATTGGTCTATGTAGTTGCGGGTACCGTCCGGCCCCACCCTATAGTGGAGGACGGTACCATCCGGCCGGGTCTCAAAGTGAACCCCGGCCGATGTAGGAGCGGAAGAGACCACCATCACGCTCTTCGCCTTGCCGCTTAGCTTCGGCTTCGGCTTCGGCTTCACCGCCTTTTTAATCGCAGGCGTTGCCACGGCATCGGCCTCCTCCGCTACCTTGGGAGGGAGGGTCGACTCCAGACCCTTCTCCTTCTCCCATCTTTCCCTGGAGTACCCCACGGGACAGAAGGTCCTATGGGGCCATTTGAAGCTATTCCCCTTGCAGGAGGTGGGGGAGCCACAGATCAGGAGACGCTCCGCATCCCGGGCCCCTACGTCGGTCCCGTCTGGACTCCACCAGTTTAAGGCCACCTCCAACGCCTCTACGTTGGGTTCACCAAGGCCCCTGAGCTTAGAGGCCACGGTGAATTTGCCTTCCTTGTTGCTCAGCACCCTCCCCGGCCTGGGCAGAAGGATCAGGTCGTCGCGGGTGAGCCAAGGGCCCTCCACCACGACCACGTCTTGCGTGTAACCCCGATTCGAATCGGAGTTACCCGTGATCAGCTGGTTGTGGGACCGGCACCTCAGGTAGGGCTGCCGGCTCTTGGATTGGGAGCTTGGCTCGGTCTGCAAAAATTCATAGCAGGCCAAGAGCTCCTTAAGCCCCAGTGGCTCCGGGATATCCGGGCCCAATGCGACATTTAGCGCCTCTATTCCGGCGCAAATCCGGTGCGCTTGCAGAGGCCACTGGCATTGAAGAGTCTGCGTCCAGGCGCAGAGCTCCGCCAGTAGCTCCGGAATGGGGAGGTGGGTACCCCCGTAGAGAAGAGTAGAGAGGGAGAGAGTTACCATACTCTTGGGATCAGCCACGATCCCATTTACCTCGTCTGCAGTCGCGCAGGTCCGAAGTCGGAACTCCCCCCCTATGCCGCATAATTGGCAAAACTCGTCCAGGTCAGCCCCGTGCTGCCTGACCATGATGCTGTTATCGTTTACCGCCACGGATATGGCCGGATCGATAACCATCTCCCGGAATGGCAAGGCGTTCGCCATTACCTCAAGGCGCCGTGGTTGCGGGGCAACCATCGGGTCTTTTCCAGCACCGTGTTTGATAACCATGACGGCTAGATGTTTGATGAAATCTGCTAAGTGTGAAGGAAGAAAAAGAATAATCTGTTGTGTGAAAATTTTAGTGAGAGAGTGAGAAGGTCAAAATGAGATTTCACTGAGGGTATTTATAGACCCCCACCAGAAGATGAAAAGACATTTACCAGAAGGTGAAAAGACAGCGGCGGTTCATTACACGAACTCCCACAAATAAATGCTACCACTCAATCGACGCAGTACACGTGTACAGCAAATAGAGGTCAACTGCCAAGTGGCACTCACCAGCCGTTTTAGCATTGATGGCATTGATGGAATCGAAGAGACAGAGGCGGCGCCTCATAAATGCGTGATGGGCGTGCTCCACGTGTCAAAAATTTCAGCACACAAGAACACGTGCCGGACTACTCCGAGGCGTTTCCATACCGTCAAGCACAAGAACACTATGACCGGAGCCCCCGTAACGACTATAGATCCCTGAAGACCTCGTCCTTAACGACGACTCCGGACAGGGAGCTGTTGGCGAGGGGATGTCGGCACCCCCTCGTCCGGACCGATATCAACCCCACAGCAGGCGATCCGGGCCTGTCAACATGGGTGACGCGTCACCCCGGATCTTGAGGGGCCGGAAGAAGCTTGTTGAACACACTTCCCCAATTAATGTTGCTGCTCCCTTGGGGGACCCTTTATGTGTTTCATCGACGTGGCCCAATCACAGGCCAGCCCTGTGGGCCCCGGGTGATGAACAGTGCCATTGTCAGAGTCATAAATGACCTGGAGCCGTTGGATCTTTATTAGACAGTGCAGTGATCCAAGGGCTAATACGCCTCTGATCAGACTATAAATACCCCCGCTAATACCAATTAGAGGGGGACAGAAAAAGACAGAGAGGAGAGATAAAGCTAAAACAACCCGGACCATCAGAATATCAACCGTGACATCTTACGCCACGACTCGTAACTGGACCAATCCCTCATCCTTAACTATATTCCTAACTTCAGTCTATACCGATACTGACTTGATCGTCGGAGAGGGAAAACCTGGTACCAACCCCGGGTCCCTGTTCGTTTTTTGTGCAGGCTTAGAGAGCACCCCGACGACGAAGCAGATACCACCTACGTCAACTATCTTGGAAGATCGGAGCCGACGCGAATAACTACATAAGTCGAGGTTGGGAAGAAAATCAGGCTCGCCAGTATATGTTATAGAACAGTAGAATTAGTCAAATGGGAATTACAGTATTTTAAGGCCTTAATTAGTTGTGCCTTTCAAAAAAAAAAAAAGGCCTTAGTTGGTGGACCTGACTAAATGCATGCGCAAACAATCTTTTTGGGCAAAAAGTAGAGAATAGAAGCTTTTGTATCGATGAAACTTGATGTGTTATATGTGGGCGGCAAACAAAAGGTAGTTTTTTTTTTTTTTTCGATCCCTACATTTCATTCTATAATATATTCATACTTTACTTATAGAGGATATGATCATAGTTGCGTTATATAGTACGTACCACTAGGGCCACTGGTGCACTTCCAAGTTTTCAAGTACATGATGAAACTGATACTTATTAGCCTTAAGCAAAAGGATCAAATCACGGAAGTAGTATTCATGATTTGTTCAAGAATTCTTTTTGAGATTTAAACTTTCAATTGCAACATTAACAGGTTGAGTAGTGAGAGAGCAAAAATTATAGGTTCAATTATGGATGGAAAGTAGAAATCATCTTAACTGAGGACATTTTTATTTATTTATTTATTTATTTATTAACTGAGGACATCATTTACCTGATTCTGTTTATATTTTTATTTAGAGTATATGCAGTGTCAAAACTTATGTGCTTCTATTTACATGGTATTGATTTGTATTTAACAATATGACCAAGTTCATTTATTTTCTAGATGAAAGACTGAGAGTCAAACCTTACGTACCACGGTACCAAACGAAAATTTATATTCAAACTATATAAGCACAATAGTTATATAACCTCAAACGAAAAAGAAAGAATATACTCAACTAAAAGTGACTGGATTATTATCCCTATAGTTTAATATAATGCCACATATAAATCCACGGTATTACAAAAGCATCTAAACATTAGCATTTGTAGTAGAGTGTTCTTCGTACAAAAAGTCTAGTTCCGTTTTACGCAGTGAAAATGTACTTATCAGTTTAGCCAAATTGGAAGTTGAAATCCAATTCAAACCTTAAAATGATGCAACAAAAGGAAAATTCTTTTGAAGCAAATGAACTATGTATTGGTGACATGAATTCTCAAAACTACTCTGCTAGATTACATAATTGGTTATTGGTCAAATCATGCTGGAAAAAAATAAGAACAAAGAATGCACTGACTGTGACACGATCATACTCTCTAGTGCCTTCCCCCTCTAATGATTAAATAATGTTGTTTTTACACGAATATGTACCTTGAATGTTGATAAATATATAAATGGTAATTAATTAAAGTGAAGTACAGTCTACTGACTCTACTCACTATTATCTAATGTGATATACTGGATTATTTATTTACCAAATGTCGTCTCAATGAACTTTTTACATTAACCTTGAGCTACATACTAAGTATATAATTAACTAACTAAGAAGAAAGTATATATTAATGAAGCCAAGAAATCAATTGTTTCATAAGAAACATTGTTTAGATAAGTACTATTGTCTTTACAAATATTAGAATGCAATACATATATGGAAACATTATACATAATACATATAAGTAAATTTTACACAAGAAGAGAACAGTGTAACTTACCGCTTCTTTTGCCTGTTCATTTTGGCTCAGAACTTGTACCGGTGAGACGGTTGGGACTTGATCCTCCGCCTCACACCCACCGGGTATGCCTGTGGTAGCATTTGTATTGGAATCTGAACCATTGGTTTCTGTTTCTGGTGTTACCATAACCCTCGGATTAGAGAGAGATATTAGAGGAAGGGAGTGAGTGAGTGAGGAAGTGAGACAATGTGTTATGACTTGTGAGTTGTCCCAAGTTTGATAGTTGCTTGGAGTAGTGCTTAAAGGAGTAATTTTTTAAAGAGTTTATTATAGAAAATTCAAACTTCTAACCAATTGATGTAATTAGGTATTATGTACTTCCTCCGTTCACATTTAATTATTCATTACGAAAGCATGTTTAATTTTAACCAGCTTATAACTTATATCAAATTTGTCGAAATGATTTTTTTAAAAATATAATCATAAAATTTAACATTTGAACTATATGATCAATTTCTGAAAATTTTCATTCCGACAAATTTGATATAAGTTATTGGCCGGTCAAAATTACACGTACTTTCGTAATGAACAATTAAATAGGAACGGATAAAGTATGGTATAACGTCATAGTATTATTATTTTAGTTTACTTCATCATACTCGATATGTGAATTAGTTCACAAATATATTTACATTTAACAATTAATATAACAATACTCTAAATTAACATCATCTATAAAATCGATAAGCCCCGTTATTTAAATTTCATTATTTACTAACATCGAAGGAGAAATTCCTATAAAGTCATAAGACTTGCACTTAATATTTTTAATTGTTAGTGTATTGCAGGTCCCATAAATGAATAGTGTGGATGATCTTATAATACATCATATTATAGGCTCAAATAACTTGCAATCTCCAAGAACTCAAGCATGTTGTGTATCTAACCTCAGTTGCTTATCTATTTTACCACAAAACTATATATACACGATCAAAAACTTAGATTATGGGGTCCAACAATGGTACTTTCCATGCATGGATAAGTCATGTCTACCACATAGAACCAATTCGATAAAGCCTCTCGAGCAAAATTGCAGTGGTAGTCAGACTCCGAAGACAATGTTACATCAGATACCATAGAAACATGACAACTCCGATAAGGAGTTTCATTGATCTCCATTGTCAATCTAAAAACATCAAGTGGGATCGGACGCGTCTATAAAAACAACATGACAAGCTTCAACAGTAGTTTGTTTAGATTTGTTCTTTTTACTATTAGGTGTTAACAAGTCTTGCAATTTCTAAAGTATGGTTGATATAGCTTGACAGTTAAAATACTTATCACTTGACAACAAAATTGTACTTAATTACACGTAATACTCGTTACATAATAACATATGTAATCAGGGAAGAGAACAAAGAAAAAAGAAGGAAAGGAAAGCAAATGTAGCCTCTTTAATTATACAGTCGAGTTTTTATTAATCCAGTCTTATTTTCGTTATTTGAAAAACAAACTCGTTATTTTACAAACAAACTCGTACTTCTCAAGTACGAAGCTTGACTTTCTTTGTTGACTTTTTTTTTATTCTTTTTGTTCTTTATTTATGTTGAAGGGCGTCAAACTTAAGAAAGAAATTATACTTTTGGGGGTTTTTTTGTTTTTAATAAATAATTCATGAATTTATTATTATTATTATTTTAATTCATGAATATTGTATCTTGCAATCTTGCAAAATGAAATCTTACTTTAATAGTTAGCAACATTATAAGTAGTTAATAAAAGTTTTTTTTTTTTTAAGATTCATTATTTTGTACAATGCATTGGAGAATATTGGAGTATCCTGAAGGGCCGCAATTTACAAATATGTGAATGCTTTTTTGGATAAAGAACATGAAATTTTAAAAAAATCAACAAATTCAAAAAAAGTCAAGGCTCGTACGAGTTTGTTTTCAGAATATCGAGTTTGTTTTCAGAATAACAAGTTTGTTTCTCAAATAACGAAAGTAGAGCTGGATTAAGAAAAACTCGATTGTATAAATACCAAAAGCAAAAGCAAAAGAAAGAGAAAGAGAAAGACATAAACCATGATCTTATTTCTACACACTCTAGCCAACAAGTATATTATAATAACAGTCCAAAAAGAAAATAATAAATGTCACAAGAAAAGAAGAATAAAACGAAAAAGTAACAAAAAAGTGAGAATATTTCATATTGTTGATTAATGAATGTGTAATGAATGGCATAGTTGCTCACACATCACATCCTCATGAGTCAACAAACCCCGTCATCACAGCAATCCTCGCTACCTCGCACATTATTTCCGGTTAATTAGGCACCTAATAACACTCAATGATCTTCTTGTGAATACATTCACTAAACAGACTCGTCACAACTTTTAGTCAAGTTGAGTTTTCAGCATAGAAATATGAAACATTTATGCTACTCGATTCTTAAGTTAGCTCCAACCGATCAGCGCTAGTTAGCCATGACACACATGACACATCGACCAAAATAATTACACACATGACATTCATAACTCATCATCTATAATAATCATCTATTTTACATCTTCAAATCATTTTTTCTATTTTACATATTGTTTATAACACGTCCCACCATAACCTATCATCTATTATACATACCCGATTACCAGTTTTTTTTTAAAAGCAATAAAGGTAAAAGAATGGAGAGAGAATGTGTGGGACAACATATACATGTTTTTACAGTAATGTCATACCTTCGCATTTTACTATTTTTACTGTAGACAAATGGGTTATTTTCACACAAAGAAGTATAATAACTATTACAAGAGCTGCCGCAGTTTAAATATTGTTAGAGAAAATGCAACAGTTTCCTTATATTTTTCCTCATATTTAAAGTAAATAGCATCATTTTTATATTTTTAGGGTAACGGTTTAAATTTATACATTTTTCACATTTCCTATCAAATTTATTATCATAACTAAATATTACTATATTTTAATATACTTCTATCAATTTTTTTCAACCCAAATTAATTTAATAGAGCAATCACATTAAATAACTTACAAGTTTTCTCGTATTTAAAGTAAAAAGTACACTTTTACAACTTATAAGGAAACGTTTTGGTTTATACAAATTATAATTTTTTATAAAATTTCTCTATCACAACTATACAACTCATATTTTTGTTATTTTATTAATTTATATGTGAAAAGTACAAATAAAGAAGAGAGAATAAGAGAAAAGTAAAAGAGATAAATTATTATTTTAATTATAAGTGAATATTTTGATATTTTGTATTTGAGAGATATTTGAGTTCATGTATATTTAAAGTAATGTATAAGGAAACTGATGCGTATATAATTTTAGATTAATCTTTTTATATTTAAGATAAATTAGTGATATAAGTAAACCAGTACTAATGGTCTAACGTTGGTACGTGTACCAATTGTGGTGGAAATGCTCAACACGTCTCATATATATAAAACAAACATAATTTTAGCTTCAATCTATTTCCTCTGTTGAAAGTCGTGGATTGTTTGTCAGTATTCCCAATTGTCATTATATCTGGTGTAGTACAATCTGGGTAGGCTGCGGAATTAAAGAGACCCAATTTCTTTTATACGGCCCATTATTAGTTACAGAATTGCTTGCTAGATGAAATGAATTGCTTGCTCATTATATGAAAATTTGAAATCACTTCTAGATGGGAGCAAAAGTTACAGAATCCAGTCACTTTTACCACATTCAAATCTTCATACACAGTAAAATATTATCCGCACCGCATCAAGATTCTCTAAAGTCCACCAAATGACTGATATTTCATCGGTCTAAATGGATGGACAGGATTTTCTTAGATCAATGTGATTGATATGTTCTATGTTACAGGCTAACTCCACAAAATGCATAGTCAGAAAAACCACTAGATATCGACTTCACAATAATATCACCCTTGTTCTCTAACCTAGAGATAGATAAACCAAATACTTTTGTTATTAAACACGAGTGAACGAAAAAGGTCAAACATGATCGCCACCGGATCAAGATTCTCCAAAGTACAAGAAAGGGCCGATTTTCATCGGTCTAAATGGATGGACACAATTTTCTTAGATCAACGGCCGTGATAAACTTATATTTGTTCAATTGTTCTCGTCACAGCTAATTAGTAATTGTTACCGTCTATTCGTCTCCATTGTTTGTGAATGCGTCTGTATTCATTTTTCCATATTGTTTTTAAAACTCACCACAATATATCAATAGATTTATTGATTCTCCGATTAATTAGTGAAGAATTTTCATTGAATTTATTGTCCGTGCGAATTAAGATTTTGAGACTACCTGTCTACCATGTCTGGGAAATTTAGAGTCTTACAAATTTTATCTTTTGAGTTTAAATTTTAATTATGAAACCCAAAAGCATATGAAGAAAAATGACGAAGGATTGATGTGATTAACTAATTTAGTTTTAAATTGATAAGATTGTAAAACACAAAAGCTATGGGGTTTGGGCGATGATAAATTTTTAGATTCAAGCTGAGTAAAAAGTGGGTGGTGCAATTGTTTGGTAGTCGAGTATATCACGCTCATCATAAGAGTTCGAACTCTGACGAATGCGAAACAGGTTTACCTACAAATGAGAGTTTCTTATTAAATAAAAAAATAAACTTAGCAAGAGAGATATTCCATAATTAAGATGGCAACATAACGAGCTCATGACAGTTATTGAGACCATGTATTAGAATTTCTCCATTCTAGAATGTACATAAAACATTCTTCTTATATTTATAAATAAATAAAACAGATGTATGTATAAGAATTTTTATTTAGTGAGCTTAATTAATAATCTAAATACAAAGAAGATGTGGTGGTCACACTGAAAATTGACTGACGAATCTTGAATATATCTAAACGACAGCTGCGTACACTACGATCACAAAATAATGGAAGCATAATTAGTAAGTACAATAATATTTATAGAGTGGTGCTGTATGAGTGTCTTTTATTAACTGAAATGAGCCACTCCACCCCACCTTTTTTAAACTAATTAGTAATTTATCCTATATATATGCTTTATTGTTTATAATATCTTATTTTCTCTGGTGTCACTCTTAAGAGTCAAATTTTAGTTATTGACCAAATAAACGAATGTTCACTACACAGTTATTTTTCTCTATTAGGATCTATATCAAAGTGATATCACGACATCTCATAGATAATTTACCAACAGTTCCCAAATTGGTATTCGATGCTTCTATTTTCTTAAAATTATTTAGTACATATTCAATACTTATTCTAAAGAGCAAATAATAAAATTATTTGGTCATACAAGAGAAGTACTCCAACTCATCTTATAACCACACGCTTAATATATTTTATTATACTAATATGGATTGAAGGAGTAGTGTTGAAAGACTAAATAATTAAAGAGTTAGAGATACATTTAAAAAAGAGTGAGGTGTCATCTATAGAGTACAATGCATTAAAGCCTTTCTCCTTTTTAAAATCTTTCTCCCTTTGTTTTCTTTAAGGCTCAATTCCATGTACAAGTTTAGAACCACTCAAAAAGAAGTGTTTTTTACCATCAGATTAAGATATATTGGTTGAGGGGTTCTCCATGACAAGTGTATTTATTTTCTTAATAAACTAAACATTATTAAAATTCTATTAGTATTTATTATACACCAATGTAGATGCTCTTACTAGATTTTGTGTGGGTTGAAAGTGTTACAATCCGAATTACGTTGATAGAATGAAACTGGTTTAAAACTATGTGGTCCACTAGTTACTACATATGATCCCAGGCCATAAATATGAATTTTAAAAGCAGGGGTTAATAAGGATGATGCTATTCACACAACTGGGACACTGCAGACCACACTTCTTTAGGTGGGTCCCTCCATAAAGGGTGATGATACATATATATATATAAATACAAACTACTAAAAACCCAAATAAAAATATAGTAAAACCCTAGTTGATACTACCCTAAATTTAAATATTAATTAAAAATAATAAAAATGATTAAATCTGCTATTACTAATATATATATATATATATATATATACCCAACCTACTAAAACCCAAATAAAAATATAGTAGAACCCTAGTTGATACTACCCTAAATTTAAATATTAATTAAAAATAAGAAAAATTATTAAATCTGCTATTACTAATATATATATATATATATATATATATCATTTTTGTTGTAATACACTATTAGCTACGTATATATGGAGACAGAAGTAGAGAGAGGGGAGAACAGTATGATCTTTATTAATGAATGAATATGAATGTGTGAATGAATACAAGACCCATAGCCCTCTTTATATAGATAGAGGGTTAGGGTTACAAGCCCACCTGAGCCCATTAAGTAAAAGCCCAAGAGTCCAATAATCTTACAACACTCCCCCTTTGGACGTCTTGAATTCTTCGTCTTCATGCAGTCGATCTGAGTCGAGTTCATTCGCAGTGCTAAACACATAAAAACCTTATGGCCGGAAAACCCAGTGTGAGACAAAACCGGTACCTAGGAGAAACTGTGTAGCCGAATGATATAGGCCGAAATATCATGTAAGTAACTAACCACAAAAGAGTGTGCCTCATCAAAACCTTGCCGGAGCAAACCCAATGGGAAAATCTCTGATCGAAGGAAAAAAGAGTGCAACAGTGGTAGTAGTAGGGGATCAACCACAAAATAGGTGCCTCATCAAAACCTTGCTAGAGTAAACCCAATGGGAAAAACCTCTAGTCGAAGGACAAAAGAGTACACAGTGGTAAGAAGTATACAACAGGATACTCCCCCTAATTTCGGCAATCTTAAGTGAGGTATGATGGGAACGTGTCTCGCTAAAAACCTTGCCAAGGAAAACCCAGTGGGAAAAAACCTTGGTCTAAGGACAAAAAGAGTACACGAGCATGCGACTGGATGCTCCCCTCACTTGCACACGACAGGGTGCGAGGATTTCGACTAAGTAGTAATTAGTGCAATAAGCATTCACATGGATGCTCCCCCTCATTTGCACACGACAGGGTGCAATGATTTCATATTTTCAATAAAGAGTACAAGCATTCGACTGGATGCTTCATTTACTTGCACACGACTGGATGCAAGAAAATCTAATATAGAATAGAACGAGCATTCAACTAGATGCTCTTAAACTTCATATGTGAAGATTTATTTCGGCAAAAAAAATGCTAAATAGCATAATCTAGTCATGTCTCTCTTGATCGATAATAACAAGTTGTCCTCAAATAAGACAAGTGTTTTATCTAGATCGTGAGACAGGGCATATGCAATTCAAATATGGCTAATACGAGCTCGAAGCCATATACACTCTCTAGTCGTCTCATAGAGCACGAGTAGATCAGAGTGATTCGTTTGGAGTCATTCCAAGACCTCCAAGATATTGCCTTATTCCTAATGGTAAAGACAGACCATGTTAGGGATATCCCTTATGCGGGTCTGATAAGTAACCAGCATCGGTATAACCGAAAAAGGGTTGCGTTAATTCGAGTACCAAATGGGGTAGGTACACTCGATGACGCAAAATGGGATAAACTAGCCCACTTCCAAAATTACCATAAGGTAAGGGAATGTGTCTTTAGTGCCATTTCGATGGCAGCGTATTAGCGCGATGCTGTGTCGAGCTATACCATTCACAGCAGACGAGATGTTCGTCCTAGCACATTAGACCAAGTACAATGATGCGCATATTGTACTTAGATATGAACATCATGATTCAATATCTCTTCATCGTCTCATCAGGGACGGACTGGGTCTATATCAATGTCTAGTGATCGAACGATCATGGGAGAATCTGACGACTAGCGTCATGATGACTAAAATGTCATAACACCTTCTGGGTGTAGTCTGAATCATGGACTTAGATTCAATCTTTACGGGACTCGATCATCGGGCCGAGTCACTACCGTGTCTTCCCAAGATCCTTCATCTAGAAGGCAAATCCAAAAATGGATCGCGTAATAAAACACGCAAGGGCATAATACTTGTTCAAGTATCCCAAGCTAAACAAGTACTCACTTAGGCGGGTATACCACATCCTCTCGGATTATATTAATCCATATAGTGAACGTCTCATTTAATGGAGATCGTGTTCCGTGGTCAGGAACTACTTGATTCAAGCACATGAAGTCACACAGGGACCTTCATCTATATCTTTTTGTCTAAATCCCCATAGAGATAAAACGGTGACCACAATCACATGCTGCATAATCAGTTTTGGGAAACTACTAAACTGATAAAGTAGGGGACCGTTATAACGTCCATTACGAGGAAATCAACCATCTCGTAATCAATTCCAAGATGTGAGAGAAGCCTTGCGCTACTAGGCGAGCATTCTACAATCTCATTATTCTCATCACTTTTCTTTACGAATAACCAAATAAACGGACTCATTTAACATTAGTGGTGTTGGAGCTACAGGTCTGAACACACTTTCGCTAAGGAGTCTATTTGAATTGTAAGTTTCCATTAGTCCAGTCTATTCTACGTTGACTTCAGGCAACGGTACATGGTTCTCTGTCATAATTTGCTCATATTATCAGTCGTCACCGAATATATGAACAAGTAATCAATGACAGTCTCGTTTCGCTTCAATATCGTCTAAGATATCATGATCGACAGATATTTCGAGATTCTTAGGATGAGGAGGAAATCACACATCTCCTTGATCCTTTATAATCTCGTGGGACAAACGAGTTTCAGTTCACCACCTCTGGGGCTGAACGAATTAAGAACCGGTCAACTTCCTCGTATCTTGGGAAGGACGACAGACTGACGGCCGAGGACAGCGTTCTTTGCTTGGCGGGTTCGGCCAAAGCAACGTGTTACGACAGGAACACGGCGTCCGACAGGGATGTCTATCCTTGCAAGCATTTTGTAGCAGGTATAAATGATCTCGTGACATCTCATAAAGTCATTAAATGCATTTGGCATTTAGTTAGACTTGAGGGAGTCTATGCACTTACTTATCACTAAGTGCAGTTTTGGGGATCAAGCTAAGACTGAGTGGGTTATGCCACGTTACTTCACGTCGTTCCTTATTAACGGTAACGTGCAAATCTCCCCCTAAGGACGGGGAGAACAGTCTTAGCGATGTCACTTTCGCATATCATGCGATAAAGAGATCGCTTGCCAAGGTTACTCTATCAAATGATAGGCAGGAGATTCATAATCGACTTATGTCCCCTTCAGAGGTCCATATTTTGAACGCTAGAACGGCTCAATTAAAATATTAATTAATCACTCTAAACACGCGTTAATATGAGACTTCTGGCTCATAACCAGTAACCAGCTGGTACGCATATGGTGTTTGAGTGTCTATGGGCCTCATAACGGACCAATGCAGCAAAATAGCATAACCCCATACGGAAATATAAATCTTGGTGCGCAAGACCAAGAAATGCGTGCAATCATTTGCAGTCGCATCATCAAACTTTCCGTGAGTCCATTTGGGTCTGAACATAATCGATAGGATGTTCAATTTCAATTTCCAAACTCAAGTAATTCAAATCGAAATTTCGATTATTACTCTTCGGAATTATCAAGTCGGCTAGACTTTTCAGGATTATCCGGATCATGGGCCATCAACTTAATGATAGGGCTAAAAGTTTGGAAAATGCTGCATTTATGTGGACAACATTAAAATGTGACCATATTGTCGATGCATCAACCATAACCATTTATATTTATGGTCCGTCTTATGGTTGGATAAGTTCACAATAACTCCTTAAATTCTTTACAAGAATTCTACGAGTTCATTTCGTCATCTTTACACATACTAGTCTTTCAAAGTAAGCATTAGTGGCATGAATTTCGGATTAATCACGAAATATATCCTCAAAGAGAATCCAAATGCGATGCGATTATAAATCAAGCATCGTCTTTTGACCCGGGAATATCTAATCCGGTCAATGCCACAATATCAAAATGCTCTTATCAATCGACGACAGGCGAATGATAGTAAAGACAATCATGTCTTAGCATTTAAATTCTTTATCATTCGACGACAGGCGAAATGATAAGGTAACTTTAAACGCTTTAAAGAATGTGGTAGCAACCACTTGAAAGACATTCCAACTCCTCTAAAATATGCTTTTGGTCGTATTGAATGGAGACTATGTAAAGAAATTTCAATTCTTTCATGAGCTATTACCAGGTAACACTGGTTTTCTCGAATATTTTATAACTCAACAAGGTACGACAGGACCTATAGGAGTATAACGCCTCATATTTGACAAATCAATTTGGCTTTACCAAAGATTTCGATTTGGAACGACAGGTCCAGAATCGCTGTCACTGAGTACACTTTTAGGCAAGTAGTTGGTGAAATTATGTGGTACACTGTTACCCATTATTTCTAGAAAACCAACTACACCACAAGTATTGCCTAAAATTTCATAATTTAAAGTTTGGTCACATTTGTCAAAAGAATTTGCTCAAAAAACACTTTAAATTATTTCGAGAAATTTCATAAACAGGCAAACCATAATCCAAAAGTATGGTCCAAATGGAAAAATAATAATCCAAATGGAAAACATAATCCAGATGAGCGAAAAAATGGCTCAATGATTTATCAAAATCAGTAAAGAAAGGTATCAAACTCATTTGAGCCCCAAAATCGGGGGTCTCAATAGTTTCCTTTCAATTAACTTTAACCACATTAGCATCGGTTTTTCCACCTTTATAATAGTTGTGAACTATTTAAGGAGTAACCGTGCATGACCGTTGTCTTTATAGCATAGAGTTGGCTCCTTGAGCATCATCTCTTACTTTGTGACAACGACCCATATTGTTCCTTTCAATTACTGTCTTGGAGCCACAGATTTCGATTTCGACGATTGTCTAAAATCTCTCTTGGCTAAGCGATTCATCGGGATCGTGACAGTTCGAGACAAATAACACTTGTCTCGGTTCTCGATTCGTGAAAAAAAAATGTACACGAAGAGCATTAATATCAGGAAAACAATTCGCCATTGACCCAATAGGATTAAAACTACTCACCGGGGTAATTTTCTTATCCAATAACAGATGGGCGATAAAGGAACATGGTGAATATAAATTCACGATACTGCTTATGGAATACAATTTCCAAGCTAGTATTTTGGTGAAGGATAGCTCCAATATGTCAATTTCAGACATTTGTTCACCATAGACGTTATCACGTCTCAAATGTGGCGACGGAATAAAATCAACGCCTTAGCATTCATCTCGAGGGTAACAACAAACTCGTGTTTTACTCATCAAAGATGGCATCCAAAAAAAATTTTGGGCATCAAATTTTCACACATCAGGGTGACTAACATGTGGTGATGGAATAACATCACGTCTAAACAGTCATTTCGCAAGTATGTTTTGCGAATTTTCTCATCATAGATGGCATCCAACATGTGTTGGGAGTTCTGGATTATTTATCATATAAAACGACTGGTTTATATGTTTATGGTTTGCACAAGCACAAACTTTTTTTTCGAAACGACAGGTTCGAAAACATTAGTTTTGCTTCTCATGTGAATCGGTTTTCATTGATCGAACGACGGGTCGATACTGAAACAACAATTCGGCGAAGCATACATCACTATATAAACACACTCGGGGAAATTATTATTTAGTCAACCCCTTTCGGTAGCTCTACTTGAAAAACGACCAGGAAAGACGGTGAGGGTGGAGGGCACGAATGCCACTTAAAACCCGACCTCATTAGGATATCGACTTCCGCCTATATCTTTCCTAGACATCGTATCCAAATAGGTGAGCCTAGTTGGGGAAGGTTCATAATTTTTCCAACTTAAATGTGAAAATATATGATTTCGCAAATTATCATATCATAAACATGGCAATAAATTAAATATAGATTGTACCTGTCTATATTAACCACATATATATATATATATATATATATATATATATATAAACATGCAGTAAATATATTTTAGAAACTATCTAATCATGCAGTAGATTTGGTGTTATAAACAAATCAATTTAAGATTATCAATCAATCTATAAAGATTCTAACATATCAAATCAAATCTATTTAAGATTATCAATCTATCCATAAAGATTCTAACATATTAAATCAAATCTATTTAAGATTATCAATCAATTCATGAAGATTCTAACATATCAAATCAAATCTATTTAAGATTATCAATCAATTCATGAAGATTCTAACATATCAAATCAAATCTATTTAAGATTATCAATCAATCCATGAAGATTCTAACATATCAAATAAAATCAATTTAAGATTATCAATTAGATCTAATCCAATAATTTACTGGCATGTGTGATATTTATATATATGATAATATCAAAAAGATATGATTATGCTAACAAGATATCAATCAATTATCTATGTTTATCGCCATATTAATAATTCTATACATGGTAATTAGTAAAATAAATCACTTGCATGAACAAATCACTTGCATGAACAACAAGATATCAATCGTGCTGATAACGTGTTGTAATACACTATTAGCTACGTATATATGGAGACAGAAGTAGAGAGAGGGGAGAACAGTATGATCTTTATTAATGAATGAATATGAATGTGTGAATGAATACAAGACCCATAGCCCTCTTTATATAGATAGAGGGTTAGGGTTACAAGCCCACCTGAGCCCATTAAGTAAAAGCCCAAGAGTCCAATAATCTTACAACAATTTTATTATAATAAGCCAACCCAGGGGAATTGAGGCTGCCAAATTTAGCCATTTTTTTCCAAAAATACTCATATACTTTTTTATTAATTACAATAATACCATTTTCATATAAAAAAATAAAAAAAATAATAATAATAAAAATAAAATAACAACTAATAACACTATGTGTCCCTCTTTAATAACCAAACATTCTTTTAAGTCTTATACTATTTTTTTTTTGTATTATCCACGTATTTGTATCATAACTACACTTATTTTTTTTATTTTAATTGCATTACGCGTCACACACGCAACGCGTGGGGCACGATTACTAGTATATATATATATATAAACACAACCTACTAAAAACCCATCATTTTTTCCACATCAGTAATCTGGTATTACTAATCTGGTATTGCCACATCACTTGCCACCTAAGGGGGTGTGGTTTGTAGTGCAGGAGTTGTGTGAGTATCATTTTCCGGTTAATAATTATTAATTCACTTTAAAAATGCCACATTTATTAGAAAACTAATAAAATATGAAGTGCACTTATTGCACTACAATATTTCTGAATCAACGCGCAGACCGTAGATATAATCTACGGTCTGGATCATTTAACACAGACCGTAGATATAATCTACGGTTTGGATTAAATGATCCAGACCGTAGATTATATCTACGGTCTGTGTAATTTTTTTGAAAATTACACAGTCAGTCCCTGCTTTTCAAAATTACACAGTCAGTCCCTGCAAAAATTACACAGACAGTCCCTGGAAAAAACAGAAAGTTACGGATTTTTTTAAAAAAATTAAATTTTATTCTACACTCTCTCTCTTTCTCTCAAAAACCCCCAATTTTCAACCCAAAAAATCACCCAAATCAATCAACCACATTAACTATCAACTTTATTAACAAAAAACCCCAAATCATCAATCAAACTTATCCATAATTCAAGGGTATATCTTTTATTCTCTAATTTATTATGTATTTTGTGTAATTTAAATTTGTAAAATAGGAAAAAATATATAAAATATGCAAATCCATAATTCACTTAGCTATATATCATTGTTTGTTATTTGTTTATATTAATTATAGAAATTTTAATAATTGTTGATATTTGTCCCATTTTTGCATGTTTTTTTATTTTTTGTAATTTTAATTTGTAAAATAGGAAAAAATATATAAAATATGCAAAACCATAATTCACTTAGCTATATATAATTTTTTGTTGTTTGTTTATATTAATTATAGAAATTTTAATAATTGTTGATATTTGTCCCATTTTTGCATGTTTTTTTATTTTGTTTGGTTAATTTGAATTGTTTATGAAAAAATGTGTGTTTGGTTATGATTAAAAAATTGAATTATTATTGTTTGGTTTATGAAAAAATGTGTGTTTGGTTATGATTAAAAAATTGAATTATTATTGTTTGGTTTATGAAAAAATGTGTGTTTGGTTATCATTAAAAAATTGAATTATTATTGTTTGGTTTATGAAAAAATGTGTGTTTGGTTATGATTAAAAAATTGAATTATTATTGTTTGGTTTATGAAAAAATGTGTGTTTGGTTATGATTAAAAAATTGAATTATTATTGTTTGGTTTATGAAAAAATGTGTGTTTGGTTATGATTAAAAAATTGAATTATTATTGTTTGGTTTATGAAAAAATGTGTGTTTGGTTATGATTAAAAAATTGAATTATTATTGTTTGGTTTATGAAAAAATGTGTGTTTGGTTATGATTAAAAAATTGAATTATTATTGTTTGGTTTATGAAAAAATGTGTGTTTAGTTATGATTAAAAAAATGAATTATTATTGTTTGGTTTATGAAAAAATGTGTGTTTGGTTATCATTAAAAAATTGAATTATTATTGTTTGGTTTATGAAAAAATGTGTGTTTGGTTATGATTAAAAAATTGAATTATTATTGTTTGGTTTATGAAAAAATGTGTGTTTGGTTATGATTAAAAAATTGAATTATTATTGTTTGGTTTATGAAAAAATGTGTGTTTGGTTATGATTAAAAAATTGAATTATTATTGTTTGGTTTATGAAAAAATGTGTGTTTGGTTATCATTAAAAAATTGAATTATTATTGTTTGGTTTATGAAAAAATGTGTGTTTGGTTATGATTAAAAAATTGAATTATTATTGTTTGGTTTATGAAAAAATGTGTGTTTGGTTATGATTAAAAAATTGAATTATTATTGTTTGGTTTATGAAAAAATGTGTGTTTGGTTATGATTAAAAAATTGAATTATTATTGTTTGGTTTATGAAAAAATGTGTGTTTGGTTATGATTAAAAAATTGAATTATTATTGTTTGGTTTATGAAAAAATGTGTGTTTGGTTATGATTAAAAAATTGAATTATTATTGTTTGGTTTATGAAAAAATGTGTGTTTAGTTATGATTAAAAAAATGAATTATTATTGTTTGGTTTATGAAAAAATGTGTGTTTGGTTATCATTAAAAAATTGAATTATTATTGTTTGGTTTATGAAAAAATGTGTGTTTGGTTATGATTAAAAAATTGAATTATTATTGTTTGGTTTATGAAAAAATGTGTGTTTGGTTATGATTAAAAAATTGAATTATTATTGTTTGGTTTATGAAAAAATGTGTGTTTGGTTATCATTAAAAAATTGAATTATTATTGTTTGGTTTATGAAAAAATGTGTGTTTGGTTATCATTAAAAAATTGAATTATTATTGTTTGGTTTATGAAAAAATGTGTGTTTGGTTATCATTAAAAAATTGAATTATTATTGTTTGGTTTATGAAAAAATGTGTGTTTGGTTATCATTAAAAAATTGAATTATTATTGTTTGGTTTATGAAAAAATGTGTGTTTGGTTATCATTAAGAAATTGAATTATTATTGTTTGGTTTATGAAAAAATGTGTGTTTGGTTATCATTAATTGGTTATAATTGAGTTATCATTGTTTGGTTATCATTGAGTTATCATTGTTTGGTTATCATTAATTGGTTATGTTATCATTTTTTTGGTTATCATTAATTGAGTTATATTTGGTTATCATAGTTAGGATGACAGACCCAGGTCCACAGATTAAAGGGAGGTTGTGTATTTTACGACAGACTGGTCACATTTCTAGTCAGACTTGGGATGCTGGCAGAGAAGCGGGTAGAGGAGATGCCAATAAGATTAGGGTTTATAATTATAGTTGGCAGATACCGACGCCTGAAAGGGTAGTTCAAAATATCATTAGGGCTGGTTTTTACGGTATTTACAGTATAGGTAATTATACCGTAGACCGAGGGTTGATTACAGCCTTAGTTGATAGGTGGCGTGATGAGTCGCACACGTTCCATTTTGTCGGGGGAGAGTTGGGGATATCTTTACAGGATGTAGAGATTATGCTCGGTCTGAGGGTGGATGGTCTTGCTGTGACCCGGTCGGAGCGGAATGACACGAAGGCGAGCAGGTTGGCTATGATGGAGAGTTTGTTGGGTGTTAGGCCGGCTGACAATCAAGTCGATCTAAACTGTCTGACAGTTAGACTTGATTGGATGTTGCAGACCTTCGGTGAATTACCCCCCAACCCTAGTGAGGAGCGTTTACTATATCAGTCTAGGGCTGCCATGCTATTATTACTGGCTGCACATGTGTTTTCGGATAAGAGCAGTGATCAGATTCCACTCTGGCCTCTGCCATTTCTGGAGGATTTTGACACATGTGCTGAGTATAGTTGGGGATCAGCTCTTCTGGCCTGGTTAGAGGCTAATCTATGCAGGGTGGTACGTTGTAAGACAACCGGAGTAAGCGGGGCGGTGATGTTTCTGGATATGTGGGCGATTACCAGACTACTGCCGGTTAGACCGTGTGAAGAGCTGCCGGAAGATGTCGAGCCACCGGAGGGCTTGCCTAGGTTCCCCCTCGGTTACAGGTATGATGTTTATTTAGTTTTTGAATTGGATTTGCTTTTTTATATTATTGTGTCATCTATCATTTACTTAGCTGCCGGTTATATTTATTGTTTATCGGTTTTTGTTTGTATATTACAGATGGAAGATGTGGCGGCAAACTAACCTTACGCCATATGTCTACGGACATAATGTGGTCCACATACGTGACCAGTTTGACAATATGTCGCCTGAACAGGTAAATTTTAATTTTCGTATTATATGTAACTTACGTATTATATGTTGTATATGTTTGCATTGGTCTTATCTTCGCAGAATTTATTACTCGTCTATTTTTAAACCATTGTTTATATATTCTAATTTGATGATTACAGATAGTGTGGCAACCTTACGGGGATCTTAATCAGTATCCGGAATACTGCACGCGGGGCCGGTATATGTGGCATTGTTCTGTGCCTCTCATTTGTAATGAGAAGATTGAGTACCACCCCACGGACAGGTTCATGAGGCAGTTCGGTTTTGTGCAGCGGGCCCTACGTATATTTGGAAACCAAGACAGGGTCACGGCAAGGATAGAAGATATGGGATTGGGCAAAAACACGACTGGCCTTTACTAACCGGAGAATTTATAGCCGTGTGGAATGACCGCCACACCCGTCTTATTAACGGCGAATATGGCACGGGGACGTCACCGGGTTACATGAAATGGTATAGAGAGCGGACCCGCATCTTCATAAACCCACCTGAACTTGCCCCGCCCCCTCACGGTTTCCGGGAGAATACGGGTGTCTTCAATAAAATGGTAACTACTAAATCGTTTTTTACTAATAAATCGTTACTTCTTTTTATGTATATTTCAATACTAAAAAATCGTTTTTTATTGTTTTTTTTTTACAGAAAGCGATGTTGCGCCGCAGTTTCAAATCGTTCAAACGGGCGAAAATGAGAACGGACGTGGACTTACTACGTAAGGAGTTCGCTGAAATGGGTATGAATCCGTATGGGTCAGCTGATGAACAGTCGGAGGGGGATGATGACGACGACGACGACGACGACGGTGATGACGACCTACGTTACGACCCACGAACTTACACTAGGGCTTCAAGTTGTCGGCGTCCCGACGAAAGAGGCGAATCTAGTAGCGGGGGTAGAAGATCGACTGGAGGTCGACACCCGACTACAGAT
The DNA here is from genome assembly GCA_963920805.1 of Primula vulgaris. Classification (NCBI taxonomy): domain Eukaryota; kingdom Viridiplantae; phylum Streptophyta; class Magnoliopsida; order Ericales; family Primulaceae; genus Primula; species Primula vulgaris. The sequence continues at coordinate 30,427,219 of OY987213.1, forward strand.
CAGGGTCCGGGTCCGAGTTCAAGCAGTCATCGTCGTCGTTCTTCTTTTGCTAGGTCGGACTACGTTCAGACCGATGTTCCGTTCGAGCATCATCCTAGTCATCAGTCCACCGACATTTGGAGTCGGGGGTTGACGATTACATCCCACGAGCGTGCGCCGCATCCAGAATCGCAGCAGCGACAAAGACGGCGTACGGAGCTAGACGAAATCGAAGAGTCTGCTGAGCCGTCATCGGATAGATTAACATCGGCGGGAAAGATGCTCCCTATGTCCAACTTTAAAACATTTAGTCGTTACAAAAAAAAATAAATGCACTGTTTTTGTATTTGATTTCTATGTTTGATTTGTACGTTATAATTTCGTAAACTTGATTTGATTCGTATGTTTGATTTGTATGTTTGTAAAAAATATTCTGTATTTTAATTGAGATGACCAATATTGAGTTTTTACAAACCGTAAACCCTAAACCCTAAATTAAAAACCCTAAACCCTAAACCCTAAACCCTAAATTAAAAACCCTAAACCCTAAACCCTAAACCCTAAATTAAAAACCCTAAACCCAAATTACAAACCCTAAACCCTATATTAAAAACCCTAAATTACAAACCGTAAACCCTAAACCCTATATTAAAAACCCTAAACCCTAAATTATGAACCGTAAACCCTAAACCCTAAATTACAAACCCTAAACCCTAAACCCTATATTAAAAACCCTAAACCCTAAATTACAAACCGTAAACCCTAAACCCTAAATTACAAACCCTAAACCCTAAACCCTATATTAAAAACCCTAAACCCTAAATTACAAACCGTAAACCCTAAATTACAAACCCTAAATTACAAACCCTAAACCCTAAACCCTAAATTACAAACCCTAAACCCTAAACCCTAAATTACAAACCCTAAACCCTAAACCCTATATTAAAAACCCTAAACCCTAAATTACAAACCGTAAACCCTAAACCCTAAATTACAAACCCTAAACCCTAAACCCTAAATTACAAACCCTAAACCCTAAACCCTAAATTACAAACCCTAAACCCTAAACCCTAAATTACAAACCCTAAACCCTAAACCCTAAATTAGAAACCCTAAACCCTAAACCCTAAAAAACCCTAAATATTCTGATATTTACATACAAACCGTACATTTAATGTACGGTTTGTACAGATTTCATACAAACCGTACATTAAATGTACGGTTTGCATGTATTTTGTGCAAACCGTAAAAGTAATGTACGGTTTGTACCCCTGATTTGAGCAGCGCCATTTTACGAATGTACTTTTTGCACTGAATCACCGTAAACAACGTAAAAAAAAAAATACTACAAACCGTAAAAGTAATCTACGGTTTGTAGTGTAAATTACATTGGATACCATATCCATCAAATGCATCCGACAACACTTTATTACTTTTGAATTATTATGAGTTGACAACCCTATCCGAAAATGAGTACTCAATGCATTATTAAAGTTTGGAAATGACTACACCAAAAAAAACACTACAAACCGTAAAAGTAATCTACGGTTTGTAGTGTAAATTACATTGGATACCATTTCTATCAAAATAATTCCGACAACACCTTATCACTTTTGAATTATTATGATTTGACAACCCTATCCGAAAATGACTACTCAATGCATTATTAAAGTTTGGAAATGACTACACCAAAAATTCACTACAAACCGTAAAAGTAATCTACGGTTTGTAGTGTAAACTTACACTATAAATATGACTCAATTTTGCCAATTCTAACAAACCATAAAATCAAACAAAAAAACATTTCGGAAATCTCTAAAAAAATCCTCATTCCTCCCCAATAAAATATACAAACAAACACTTTTCGAAAATGAATTACAACTATGGTTATGACAACAACCAATGGAATAACAACAACAATGCGAATTCATCCAGTGGCTCAAACGATGAGCTAACTGATTATTCAGAGCACTTTGAAGTCGATGAATTGACTTGGGAAACAAGGGATGAAATGCTTGCTGATCTTGCTGATGTGGCTGGAAATTGGGGTTTCATTCTTACGATTCGTAGGTCTGGAGGGGGTGATGGGAGCAGAACACCGTATGTTGATATTGTATGTGATAAATCGGGGGTTTACGAAAAAAAGAAACCATCTTCCGTAAAATCAGGTACAAAGAAAAAAGATTGTCCATTTTTCATTAAAGGTTACGTAGTTAATGGTGAATGGATGTGTCACGTAGAAAATGGACAACATAACCACCCACCTCCAACTTACCTCCAAGGGCAAGCACGACGTGCTCGTTTAACCCAAGATGAAAAAGAAATTGTTAAAACTTTAAGGCAAAGCAGTTTTAAAGTTGGTGCAATATTAGAGGCCATAAAAAATAGAAATCCTGACAATGTATCAAACGCTAAAACGATACATAATTTTTTGGCCGGACTGAAATTTAAAGAACGAGATGGTAGAAACCCGATACAGGAACTGTTTAATTTGTTGGATAGCCATCGCTACACGTTCTACTATAATATGAACCCATCAACCCATTCCCTTGAGAACTTGTTTTTTGCACACCCCGATTCTATAAGGATGTTCAAAGCTTTTCCTGATGTCTTGTTAATGGATTGTACATATAGAACAAACCGTTTTAATATGTCATTTCTAGAAGTCGTAGGAATGACATCAACGAACCAAACATATTGTTTAGGTTTTGTTTTCATGAGTGACGAGACAAAGGAAAGTTATATATGGGCATTGGAAAAATTTTAAGTTACATTGGAGGGGTGTATACTACCTAGGGTTTTTGTAACCGACAGGGAAATGGCCTTATCAAATGCTTTGTCCGTTGTTTTTCCCGATTCTCATCATATTTTGTGCACTTTTCATATTGCAAAAAATGTTTTGAAAAACTGCCGTAAAAAGATCCCTGATGAGGAGTGGCAGACGTTTCTAGATGATTGGGGTTTATTGGTTGATTCTGAGTCGATAGAGGAGTACAATCATAACCGAACTTATTTCAATTCCTCTTACAAATCGTACCCTGCTGTGATTAAGTATGTAGACAAGATTTTAAATGATTATGCTGAAAAGTTTGTTGCATGCTATACCAACCACACAACACATCTAGGTAACAGAACTAGCAATCGAGCCGAACAACAACATGCTAAGCTGAAAAGATCCCTTTCCACAAATACTGGCACGCTTGAAACTGTTTGGGTAGAGGTGAATAGAATTCTAGAAAAACAGTTTGAGGATATTAAGATGAAGTTGGATAAATGCAAGTCTTATTTTCCACATTCTGAACGAACACCTCTATTTATAAATCTTAGGTCGTATATCACACACTATGCCTTTGATTTATTATTTCAAGAACATAAAAAATGTGATGGCCAGGCTGATGAGAATTGTTCTTGCGGTTTCAAATTGTCTCACGGTTTACCTTGTCATCATATTATGAGTGAACATATTTTATTCGGGAAGCCTCTTACTCTAGAATATATTCATCCATTCTGGAAAAAATTAGACGTAATTGATGATAATGGGAACACCGATGATTATGGGGTAGAGGGTGATCTAGAAGAGTTTAAAAGTGTTTATGCTAGGAAAAGTAATGTTGAAAAACGGCGTATGAAAACACAACTCCGAGAGATAACCGTACCAGCCAGAACATCCGTCAGTGACCCCGAAGTGAGAGTAAATAGGGGGAGACCTAGAAAAGGCGACAAATCTAGTAAGAGGGATAAGTCGGGATGGGAGTATGTGGAGGAGGAACATGGTGCTGGTGCTAGTAGGGACAAGGGCAAAGGCAAGGCTGATGAAACACCGGAGGTAAGGGTAAACCCAACTAGGAGGCCGCGAAACGAGAACCCTAAACCCACCCCCAATAGGCCAACCTTCATGTACAGTGACCAAATATGGTTCATGTTACATAGTTACATCGAAACGGTTTATGATGTGCGTGGGGATGGTAACTGTGGGTTCCGGGTACTTGCAAATGTGACGGGTAAACAGCATGGGGAAGATGATTGGTATGCGGTAAGATGTGAGTTGTTTCAAGAGCTGCAGCAAATGAAAGGTGTTTATTATGAGCTGTTTGAGAATCTTGGCTTTGATTACCGGTATGATTATATTTTATCAAGTTTAAATTTTTATCATGCTACAAATCCCGCACCTCTTGACAAATGGATGAGATTTCTGTCTTATGGGTTTTTAATTGCTTCTCATTACAATATTCCAATTGTATTGTTGTCCTTATGGCACAATAATGATGGAGGGGTAAACGTGTGGAACAGTACTTTTTTACCTCTTTATACTGGTCCGCCTCGGGGAACGACAAATTACATCCCGACTGTAATGGTGTTCGTCAACAGTCGTCACTATGCTCAGGTTATTCCTAAAGAAGAAGGGATCTTCCCAATGCCAGGAATTATAGCACGGTGGGAACAAACGCGCACTGAGACAGCTTCGCCATGGAAGGAACTTTTTCGACCAAATTTCAAGTTATATATGGCGCTGGAAAAGCAATCGGGAAAGAAAAAAGCAAATGAAGACGAAGCTATAGACCTAAGTCCATAATCATTTCTTTATTTTTAATTTGATGTAAATTACTATTTTTTCCAAGTTGTTGTAAATTTATATGATGTAAACAAATGTTTAATAAATTTGTTTTACGAAATTTAGTTCTATGAAATTTTGTTGTAAATTTTGTTTAATAAATTTGTTTTATGAAATTTATAAGTTCATATTCATGTTCGCATATTGAGTTAATTTTTTTTACGAAATTTATATAATTTATCATTGTTTCATTCAACAAAATTGATGATTGACACCAAATTAACGACTTAGTTAATGTTTCATATTGCGTTATACAAGTGTTAAAAACAAACCAAAGGTACTTCACAAAAATTGACGATTTAGTTAATGATTCAATAAATATCAACTTATACACTTGACAAAAATATAACATGTAAAATTTTGAACTTATACAATAAATATCAAACATAAAATTTATCAAATCAACTTTATTTGTGTAAATTTGTGTAAATTTTGTGTTCATTTTGAGAGATTGTTACAATATTGGTAATTTATTTTATGTAAAATTTTAAAAATAAGGCATTTAGTTTTTTTATTAAAAAAATCATATTTATTTTGAAAAAATTATTCAGTTTTTTAATTTTAATTCTCAGTTTTTTTTTTTTTTTTTAAGCAAAAAAATGCTGTAAACCGTAGAAAAAATCTACGGTTTACAGTGATTAACTGTAAACCGTAGATTAAATCTACGGTTTGTATTAATTCATACAAACCGTAGATTAAATCTACGGTTTACAGTTAATCACTGTAAACCGTAGATTTTTTCTACGGTTTACGTGTTTAAACAGATTAATTGCAGTAAATTAATCCAACCTCATAAAATACAGGAGTATATTATTTGGGGTATGCTTATCTTTTTCAGAAAAAAAAGAAGAAGGAAAAAAAGATAGGAAAATTCCGAAAAAATTAAACTGCAGGGGCCACCATTAGCTGTACATAGATCTATTCTCCCCAGTCAAATGCAATATAAGTAAAATACGAAACTGATACATAAACATAAACATAGAGACGAGAAAAGTCAGAAATAATTCACCAGAATTCAGATAATGGGTCTACAGGTTTGTTTTACAAAATCCCCTCTTATTCAATTTCTTTTCTTTCAACTCCATTAATGTTTTCCTTTGTTTTATTGATTGATCAAATTTATTCTCAGATTTTCATGTATGCATTATTTTGAAGGATGTTATTGAGTTTGGATTGTAAATTTTATTAGTTAAACTAAAAATTGGTGTGATTGATTTCACTGAGACGGATATAAACAAGCTATAAATTAACATAATTTGCCAGATCTATGTTTAATTTGGTCTCTATGCCATTATTTTGGTTCATGATCTATTAATCTGTGTACCTAAATATGTAGTAGTAGTAGTAGTAGTAGTAGTAGTAGTAGTATATATATTGGCGCACACAACTAATCCAACGACAAATATCTAATTATTTTGCTGAATTACTTATTCGTGATTTAACAATTTCCGTTTCATTATAACATCCTAATAAGTTAGTGTTCTATCAACTCAGTGACTACAAAATACAAATATTTTCCTAGATCTTTCTAGTTTATACTTTTGTGAAGAAGTAAACGATATGTGCTATTATTGGCTACCGTAGTCTTTGAATATCGGAAAATGATTATCCTTGTAAAATGAAATACATGTTATAGAATTTATGGATGCTACATTACATTTGATGTGAAAGTACTATGAATGAATTTCTCGTTGTTAACTTCGAGGTAGGTTCCTGATCCAAATCACTACAAAGGGCGATTTCAAATTTGATACCTTAATGGGTTTCTTTAAGAAATTAGATAGAATAAAAGGAAACAAATGAAAAACATCCAATTCTATGAGTAACTATTGGCCTAAATCCAACGTTGGCTGATTATGCTATGTGATGACATTCAACTGAGTTGGGTTCTTGTTGAAAGCACGAGAACCGCCATAGATTTCCTGTTTTTTTAAAATTCATCATCATTGTCATTATTTCGCATTGTGAAATAAAACTTTTACTTCTTATTTCAGGAAGAATTTGAAGAGCATGCTGTGAAAGCCAAGACTTTGCCGGAGAGTACCACTAATGAGGACAAGCTTCTTCTCTATGGTCTTTACAAGCAAGCAACCGTTGGAGACGTGAACACTGGTCAGTGATTCGATTCATACTACATATTTTTTAATTTACATTAGTGTTTAATTTTGTTCTGTCGAATCTTTGTGATCTTATCTCGTTTGAGTATAGCGAACTCAATTTATCAATTATTCTGCAGCCCGTCCAGGTGTTTTTAACATGAGGGAGAAATACAAGTGGGATGCATGGAAGGCTCTTGAAGGTTGGTCTTGATATATTTTTCTAAAGGAATTTTTTATTTTGGGTTTCTGTTATGCTGTGAGTAGGAAAACCTAAATAGAGTACGGTCGTTGGCTATGTTTGGTTTAATCAACCACCAGATATGAGGCTTTTGGAGTAGCAGTTTTAGTTTGTAATGCTCATAAAATAGCAAGCTCAAAACAGAACCTTCTGTTTTTTTTTTTGTTTTTTTACTTTAAAAAAAAAAATAGGAAAAATATGTTTGAATAGACTCAAATCATTTACCTGGCTGGCTATAAATGCCAATTTGCCATAACACGACCAATCGCACAATCACCTTCAACCCAAAAGTCAAAAGTTGGGTTGAAATTCATAGCTAAACAAGCTCCTACTACGGGATTTTTTTTTGGTTCGCTTAATAGGATGAGAAAAAGTGAGATGCTTGTATCAGCAAAAAGAATAAAAATACAAATTTGGAAACTCAAATCTATGTGGCCCGGGAACATGAATTGCCTACATAATGCGATAAACGTCACTGAAGTTTGCTGTTCTTTTCTTATTGCAGGAAAATCGAAGGAGGAGTCGATGGGTGACTATATTACCAAGGTCAAACAGTTGCTGGAAGCAGCTTCTGCTTGATTTATCTACCAAAAAAGCTTCTGCTTGATTTGATGTTTCATTACATGTTTCTTTTTCTTAACTTCGTGTTGGAACTTATTAAGCAAACGCAATAATGCCAGCATTGTCTACCCTATCAGTGATGTATTGTGGGATATATTGTTGATATCCTTGTTTCATGGTATTTTAATGAAATTTTTTTCCGTTCTATTATATATTCACCCAATCACCCTCCCTCCTCTCTTTCTCTGCTTCTCTGTTTAGATCAAGCAGCTTATTCTGTATGTAGTGATCTGATTAGCCTTTGCTCCTTAGATGAGGGGATATGTTAGCTTCAAAACTTATTCCTCCCTTTGTGAGGTTACTAATAAGGACAAGCTTCGAAGACTTGTCAAATAAACTAATTCATGAGCGAATCCGAACGAAACCTTAGATTGTTACATTGCAGTCTATGCAAATAAAAATAGCGTGTGCCACATCTTTTCTACTGATAGTATTGTTTCCATAATCCACAACTAACCTACACCAATAAATATTACTACAAGAGCCTCTCAATTGATTATGTCATTCCACTTGTTATGTAATTGTTTTCCCTTACTCAACTTCTTCAAAACCTTAACATAACTACCAAAATAATTCTTTACAGGATCAGAAACAAAATTAGCTAGGTTAGGATTATACAATAGCGTCACAACTATCGTATTATTACTGAACAAAAGGATATCTAGACATATAACGATCCCTTACCCGAGATACCCCATCTCTAGCTAGAATCCCCTCCAGATCACCAATAATCCTGGCCAACCATATCTCCAAGTTCCTCTGAATTTCTTTAAGGTTATTTTTAATTAATTCCAAACATCGCCTGGTCGTTTCAACCTCGTTCCCAAAATAAGTTTTAACAGTTTCTGTCTGCAGGGTTGTTAGTTTCTGTGCAGTTTCAGTTGCGCGATTTTGCAGACGAACTGCTTCTAATAAAAACTCGGTGTGGCATTGTGTTTTAAACTCAGAGCTCATAGTGGCCTCATATGGATCACTTGCATGCTGGAAACAAAAAGAGAAAAAATTACATCAAACTATTAAATGAAATGCCTCATCTTATAGGAATTAGGTTCTAAATTAAACTGTGCTTTCTGAAACTATATTCAGAGTTTCAAATACAGAAACTCTACTGGAACGGTATTTTCTGAAATGGTTTTAAACACAGTATTAGACACAACTTCACTTTCTAGGTTGAGAAGTTCAATATAATCAAACATGCTTACATTGCTTTAGGTATACATTACATCTGTGTCGATAAGAAATGCAATTAATATAGGGACCTTGTCTTATTAAAATTCTTGTACCAAGATTTATCGTTGGCGGAACAAGATCTAGATGATTTAAGTTTCCCTCTCTTATATGGTCTATATAACAGGACTCCTTATGATTGTTTGTAGTAGAGATCACTGTTTCAAAATGCTTGATTCAAAGCTTGATAAAAGCTCGATTTGAAGCTTCATAAAACCTCGATTTAAAGCTTAAAAAAAAGAGGAAAAGCTCGTTTTACCGCTCTGTAACGCTGATAAAGCTTACACTTTCAACAAAGCTCTTGTGACAACGCTTTAGTTAAGTTTTTGCTTTTTTAAAACACTGGCCGTGATAAGTGTTTACAAAAATTTCCTAATTAACAAACATTATTGTAGCACATTTGGCTTAAAGATATAATTGTACACTGAAATTTGGCTGTGGTAAAAAAAATATTAAGGTCTTATGATACTTGAGGATGAGATTGTATGGCAATATATGTATCCATTATTAGTCCTATATTACTTACCTTTGGAAAGGAAAGAAAACAAAAGACCATATTTTAGGAAGTATTACCATTCTTCTGCATAAATCATCAATCTTCCCAGCAAGAGTTTGATATCTTTTAGCTTGTTTCTTCATTTGAGATGGTATCTTTGATAAATCATTCTGTCCAATCCTTTCTAAATTCAGAAATTCCTGCTCAAGCAACTTTAGTTTGGAGGAGACGCCCGTGGTTTCACCGTCTATCTTCCAAGGGTACTCCCTTCTGAAGAATATAACACAAAAAAGTGTCTATATCGGGTGTAGTAGATTGACTGTTAATGTCATCTATGGAAATACTCGGATACAGAATGTTATTTACCTAGATACAAATTGCTTCAAATGGTACAACTGTTCAACAGATTCATATTGTACGTCCTGCAAAAGAGGCACTGGTATCAGCATCCCAAAGGAAATCTTATCTGCCAAAGTTTTCAAAGTAGTAAACTCGGTTTTCCCAAAAAATGATAATTTACTTCATTTTAGCAACTTCAAAGGGTTGAGAGAAACAGAAATAGTTGAAAAGCATGTAAAAGGTGAACACCAACAAGTAAATCACATAGAAGTTTCTATATATCTGAAAGCTTTTGCTTCTATGAATATTAAAAGTTTTTTTATCCTTTCCTGAGTAAGTTTGATAAAACTATGTGGTTAATTTTTTCTTAAGTGAGGTGACCTTGTTCATAAATTTTTTTAAACACAGACACAATTCCAGTGACGCAATAATGTCACAAGGTTTGCGGAAGATCTTCATATAGGTATTTGACTGTTTGAGCTCAGATACTAGAGACTCACAAATTTCATCAGTTATCCTCTTTCAAGATACTTTGGCCACTTAGCACGAGGCCTTCTTTTTGGTGCTTGGGAATAGTAGGTTACCTCATTCTAAGGCAAGGGCATTTGATTTCAAATATACAGCTGCCTTTTTTTTTTTTTGGATAAGTAACAATTTGTCTCCATCAACAAGACAGGTTTTTACTTTTTACTACCCGATAAAAAAATGTCCAAAAACAGAACTATGTAATTCCCCAAGCAAAAAAGCAACTTGAATCAATGGAACTGTATTAGAAGAAGGCACACGTCCAATAACTTTCAATTTTCTATCTCACTGTTGGATTGACATGGACTTAGTTTTAATGGGGGCATGCAATACTGGTCCATATTAACAATTACAGTTGAATGAAAAGGATGAGTGATAAGGTCTAAATAAAAAGGACTGACTTGCCATGTTGTGGTCCTGCCATTTACATAGCTAAATTAAAGATGGTAAACAACAAACTAACATAAAATTAAGAGTACTTGATATTCCCATGAAAAGTACAGCAAGTTAAGCAAATACTAACTCATGGTAATCTAGAGTATTAGATATTCTCAAGAACTACAGAACAGAAACTTTATGTGGACACAAAAAGATCTCAAAACAATCATAATGAATGGCACACATATATTCATTTCAAAAAAAAATGATACACATATAGTACCTTTATCAATAAACTAGTGAGGACAAATTACCCCACCAAGGGAACACAAAGTATCAGACAAATTACAGGTCAAATTAAACACTCCACTACAAAGAAAATTAAATAGCAACAGGAGGTTTAGATATAGGATAATGACAAACAAATAATTGAATTTGAATTCACCGCCATTTTATCCTGTTAAACATACTGTTCAACAAAATCTCACTTCCAATAGCACTATCAATTTCTTGCTTAATTTGGCAGAAATAAGCACCGTGGATTACTTCCCAAGTCAATGACATAACAACTATAAACAAATCTCCCAAAAGATATGCAATTTTATCAAGTAAAAAACTAAAAATCCAAAACTATGATTTGGCTCTGATTGTGTATTGCTGTTATCTACCAATTTAATAAACAGTTTCTGTGGCACGAAATCATTAGAGTGCAACAAAGAATTACTTATAACCTAAACCTATGCCTGTTTTGTTTCGATATAACCAAAGTAATAATTTCCAGAAAAATGACAACTTCATCACAATGGTTTTAGATGAAATGTAATCTTGAGGAAGTTGGAGGACAACAACTCTGAATAACTCAACACAACAATTTCCAAAGGCCAACAAGATATTTTTTGACACTCACTCGACTTTCTCAGCACCTATTTTTTCAACTACAAGTCAAGTTCTCTTTGTTAGACAAGATCCCTTTTAAAAATGAAGAGCGACTTAAGAGTAGAATTTGACCATAAATAAGTTCTACTCTTTAATTCTATTCAAGAAAAGCAAAAATTAGCTCCTAAGATTATTAAACTGCACATCCTTCACCTCAACTCTCATATCATGTCAACCCCGACGATTCATTCTATTCTTCCATGCATGTTAGCATAACTAATCTCAGCAAATCGAAATTTAAGAAAACCAATCTTAGCCCCAATGACCATTTCGAGATAACTTTATAGTATTAAAAGTTTCAGTGTCTATAAAACTCCATAAATATTTTCTCACATCCGAGTATCCGACCCAAAATCAAGCTTCAAACCTAAACACCCTACGCATACTTCAGCAAACAAACATTCCTGTTATACACTTATGACCAACTTTTTATGGTAAATCAATTATAAAAGTACTAATCAAACTAATCACAACGGTGTCATAAAAAACGAGTCTATGCGGAAATTAGGGGGGCCTAGGCCACGGGCGGAGCTAATAAGGAACAGAGGGTACACTCGCAACCCCGCATTTTACGAAAATGCTATATCTTCTATAATTTTTTTAATTAATTTAAAAAACAATGAGTTTTGCAACAGCACAATATAACACTTTGTAATTTGCAACCCAAAAATGTTAGTCCTGCATCCGCCATTAGCCTAGGCCATAGGTGGAGCTTAAGAGCTTAGGTGATTATGCAGTTATTAAGCGGAATTACGCGTTAAATTACATATCTCTACCCGCCTTGCCCCTTTTATAACATTGCACAATAAAGAACTAAACTACCAAATAACAGAGGATAATGAATAATTAATGAACCAAACTTGCCAAAACATAGAGCTAATCAAATATGCACTAAACAACTAAAACAACAAATAATATACTAGGAGATAAATGAACCAAACCTGGCATAAGCTACTAGGTCTCTCCCCCCAAAACTTATTATTAGAACCAAACAAGCCCCCAACCCCCCTTTCTCTCTCTACAAAACACTCTCTCTCCTCCACACTCCTCCCCCCTTCTTCCCTCTCTACAAAGTACTCCCTCTCCTCCTCCTCCTCCTTGGCCCCGTCCCCCCTCCTCTCGGCCATAAAACCAAGCATCTCCTCCCTCTCCCCCACCTCTCTCTTAAGCTCCTCGACCCTCTCCCTCATCTCCCCCTCCCTCTCCTCCAACTCCGCAACCCTCTCCCTCATCCCCTCGATCACTCCGACCAGTCTCCTCTCCTCAACCTGCCACGTGTGCCGGTGTCCAGCGAAGATCTCGACCACCCTCGCGTTGGCCTTTGAGTCCTCCTTCCGCCGCGACCTGAGCTCCCGGAGCTCCTCCTCCACGTCAAGAAGGCGATTGTAGAGGTCGCGGTTACGGGATTGCAAGGCCGGGACGAGCGACGTGGCACGGGTCGGTAGGAGGCCGAGGAAGACGGAAAAACTTACGCCGATGTACGTGCGGAGGAGCTTATCTGTACCACCGTCTTCTCCTTCCCCCGCCATTGTTATATACGTATGTATATGTATATGTATATGTATATGTATATATATATATATATATATATATGTATATATGTATATATAGAGAGAGAGTGTGTTTGTTTAGAGCTGCAGTGTGCACACTGTTTTGGGAAAATGAGAGTTGAGAGCAAGTGCCTAAGTTATAATTAAAATATATTATAATTTAATTATAATTAAAATAATAAATTTTTTTTAATTTTTTTTTATTCTTTTTCATTTATTTATAATTTTTACATATAAAATAACAAAAATAAAGATGAGTTGTATAATTTTGATAGAGAAATTGATAAAAAAACTGATAATTTGTATAAACCAAAACGTTTACTAAGTTGTAAAAGTGTACTTTTTATTTTAAATACGATAAAACTTATAAGTTATTTAATGTGATTGTTCTGCTAAATTAATTTAGATTGAAAAAAATTGATATAAATATATTAAAATATAGTAATATTTAGGTATGATAATAAATTTGATAGGTAGGATGAAAAACATATAAAGTTAAATTGTTACCCTAAAAATATAAAAGTGATGATAATTAAGTTAAATATGAGTAAAAATGTAAGGCAGTGTGTTTTTATTTTTGGTAAATTGCAAATACAGTCCGCTAGTTATTAGTACTTTGGAATTAGCCCATAAATTATTTAGGTTTTACAAATAGCTCTTTGACCCATTTTTTTTAAAAAACGAGGTTTTTTTTTTCCGATTTGGATGACGTAATCATACCTTTTTTTAAAGATCAAATACAATATATGGAATGATAGGTTTTTTTGGGTAGTAAATGGAGTTTAATGTGTGTGTTATATATATATATGTATGTATATAGATAGAGAGGAGAGTTTAAAGGACATTGTGCACACCAACTATTTGGGGGAAGAGGATGGATTTTTAAACAGCAATTTTTCTGAAAATACGCACAGACCGTAGATTTAATCTACGGTCTACAGTGTTTCACTGTAAACCGTAGATTAAATCTACGGTCTGCAGCATTTTTCAGATTTTTTGAAAATAAAAATAAAAATAAAAATTCTAATAATTAAAATTAAAATTCTAATAAGTAAAATGAAAATTCTAATAATTAAAATTAAAATACTGAATATTTTTTTTTTCAAATTAAATATGATTTTTTTAATAAAAAAACTAAATGACTTATTTTTAAAATTTTACATAAAATAAATTACCAATATTCTAACAATCTCTCAAAATAAACACAAAATTTACACAAAAAAAGTTGATTTGATAAATTTTATGTTTTTGGTTCACGTTATATTTTTGTGAAGTGTATAAGTTGATATTTATTGAATCATTAACTAAATCGTCAATTTTTGTGAAGTTTTTTTGTTTGTTTTTAACAAACACTTGTATAACGCAATATGAAACATTAACTAAGTCGTCAATTTGGTGTCAATCGACAATTTTCTTGAATGAAACAATCATAAATTATATAAATTTCATAAAAGAAATTAACCCAATATGCAAACATGAACTAAATTAATAGAACTAAATTTCATAAAACAAATTTATTAAACATTTGTTTACATCATATAAATTTACAACAAATTGGAAAAAATAGTAATTTACATCAAATTAAAAATAAAAAACTGATTATGGACTTAGGTCTATAGGTTATTCTTCACTTGCTTTTTGCTTTCCCGATTTCTTTTCCAGCGCCATATATAAACTTGAAATTTGGTCGAAAAAGTTCCTTCCATGGCGCAGCTGTCTCAGTGCGTGTTTGTTCCCACCGTGCTATAATTCCTGGCATTGGGAATATCCCTTCTTCTTTAGGAATAACCTGAGCATAGTGACAACTGTTGACGAACACCATTACAGTCGGGATGTAATGTGTCGTTCCCCGAGGCGGACCAGTATAAAGAGGTAAAAAAGTGGAGTTCCACATGTTTACCCCTCCATTTTGATTTTCCCATAAGGACAACAATACAATTGGCATATTGTAATGAGAAGCAATTAAAAATCCATACGACGGAAATCTCATCCATTTCTCAGCAGGTGCGGGATTTGTAGCATGATAAAAATTTAAACTTGATAAAATGTAATCATACCGGTAAGCTTCAAAGTCAAGATTCTCAAACAGCTCATAATAAACACCTTTCATTTGCTGCAGCTCTTGAAACAATTCACATCTTACCACGTACCAATCATCTTCCCCATGCTGTTTACCCGTCGCATTTGCAAGTACCCGGAACCCATAGTTACCATCCCCACGCACATCATAAACCGTTTCGATGTAACTATGTAACATGAACCATATTTGGTCACTGTACATGAAGGTTGGCCTATTGGGGGTGGGTTTAGGGTTCTCGTTTCGCGGCCTCCTAGTTGGGTTTACCCTTACCTCCGGTGTTTCATCCGCCTTGCCTTTGCCCTTGTCCCTACTAGCAGCAGCACTCTGTTCCTCCACATACTCCCATCCCGACTTATCCCTCTTACTAGATTTGTCGCCTTTTCTAGGTCTCCCCCTATTTACTCTCACTTCGGGGTCACTGATGGATGTTCTGGCTGGTACGGTTATCTCTCGGAGTTGTGTTTTCATACGCCGTTTTTCAACATTCGTTTTGCTAGCATAAACACTTTCTAAACTCTTCTAGATCACCCTCTACCCCATAATCATCGGTGTTCCCATTATCATTAATTACGTCTAATTTTTTCCAGAATGGATGAATATATTCTAGAGGAAGAGGCTTCCCGAATAAAATATGTTCACTCATAATATGATGACAAGGTAATCCGTGAGACAATTTGAAACCGCAAGAACAATTCTCATCAGCCTGGCCACTACATTTTTTGTGTTCTTGAAATAATAAATCAAAGGCATAGTGTGTGATATACGACCTAAGATTTATAAATAGAGGTGCTCGTTCAGAATGTGGAAAATAAGACTTGCATTTATCCAATTTCATCTTAATATCCTCAAACTGTTTTTCTAGAATTCTATTCACCTCTACCCAAACAGTTTCAAGCGTGCGAGTATTTGTGGAAAGGGATCTTTTCAGCTTAGCATGTTGTTGTTCGGCCCGATTGTTAGTTCTGTTACCTAGATGTGTTGTGTGGTTGGTATAGCATGCAACAAACTTTTCAGCATAATCATTTAAAAGCTTGTCTACATACTTAATCACAGCAGGGTACGATTTGTAAGAGGAATTGAAATAAGTTCGGTTATGATTGTACTCCTCTATTGACTCAGAATCAACCAATAAACACCAATCATCTAGAAACGTTTGCCACTCCTCGTCAGGGATCTTTTTACGGTAGTTTTTCAAAACATTTTTTGCAATATGAAAAGTGCACAAAATATGATGAGAATCGGGAAAAACAACGGACAAAGCATTTGATAAGGCCATTTCCCTGTCGGTTACAAACACCCTAGGTAGTATACACCCCTCCAATGTAACTTTAAATTTTTCCAATGCCCATATATAACTTTCCTTTGTCTCGTCACTCATGAAAACAAAACCTAAACAATATGTTTGGTTCGTTGGAAAAGCTTTGAACATCCTTATAGAATCGGGGTGTGAAAAAAATAAGTTCTCAATGCAATGGGTTGATGGGTTCATATTATAGTAGAATGTGTAGCGATGGCTATCCAACAAATTAAACAGTTCCTGTATCGGGTTTCTACCATCTCGTTCTTTAAATTTCAGTCCGGCCAAAAAATTATGTATCGTTTTTGTGTTTGATACATTGTCAGGATTTCGATTTTTTATGGCCTCTAATATTGCACCAACTTTAAAACTACTTTGCCTTAAAGTTTTAACAATTTCTTTTTCATCTTGGGTTAAACGAGCACGTCGTGCTTGCCCTTGGAGGTAAGTTGGAGGTGGGTGGTTATGTTGTCCATTTTCTACGTGACACATCCATTCACCATTAACTACGTAACCTTTAATGAAAAATGGACAATCTTTTTTCTTTGTACCTGAATTTACGGAAGATGGTTTCTTTTTTTCGTAAACCCCCGATTTATCACACACAATATCAACATACGGTGTTCTGCTCCCATCACCCCCTCCAGACCTACGAATCGTAAGAATGAAACCCCAATTTCCAGCCACATCAGCAAGATCAGCAAGCATTTCATCCCTTGTTTTCCAAGTCAATTCATCAACTTCAAAGTGCTCTGAATAATCAGTTAGCTCATCGTTTGAGCCACTGGATGAATTCGCATTGTTGTCATTCCATTGGTTGTTGTCAAAACCATAGTTGTAATTCATTTTCGAAAAGTGTTTGTTTGTATATTTTATTGGGGAGAAATGAGGATTTTTTTAGAGATTTCCGAAATGTGTTTGTGTTTGATTTTATGGTTTGTTAGAATTGGCAAAATTGAGTCATATTTATAGTGTAAGTTTACACTACAAACCGTAGATTACTTTTACGGTTTGTAGTGAATTTTTGGTGTAGTCATTTCCAAACTTTAATAATGCATTGAGTAGTCATTTTCGGATAGGGTTGTCAAATCATAATAATTCAAAAGTGATAAGGTGTTGTCGGAATTATTTTGATAGATATGGTATCCAATGTCATTTACACTACAAACCGTATATTACTTTTACGGTTTGTAGTGTTTTTTTTGGTGTAGTCATTTTCAAACTTTAATAATGCATTGAATAGTCATTTTCGGATAGGCTTGTCAAGTCATAATAATTCAAAAGTGATAAGGTGTTGTCGTAATTATTTTGATAGATATGGTATCCAATGTCATTTACACTACAAACCGTAGATTATTTTTACGGTTTGTAGTTTTTTTTTTTTTTTTACGTTATTAACGGTGATTCGGTGCAAAAAGTACATTCATAAAGTAGCGCTGCTTAAATCAGGGTTACAAACCGTACATTACTTTTACGGTTTGCACAGAATACATGCAAACCGTACATTTAATGTACGGTTTGTATGAAATCTGTACAAACCGTACATTAAATGTACGGTTTGTATGTAAATTTCAGAATATTTAGGGTTTAGGGTTTAGGGTTTAGGGTTTGTAATTTAGGGTTTAGGGTTTACGGTTTGTAAAAACTCAATATTGGTCCTATCAATTAAAATACAGAATATTTTTTACAAACATACAAATCAAACATACGAATCAAATTAAACTTACAAAATTATAACGTACAAATCAAACATAGAAATCAAATTAAACGTACGAATTTATAATATTCCAACCTTAGCTAAGAATAAAACTGACAAATCAAACATAGAAATCAAATACAAAAACAGTGCATTTATTTTTTTTTGTAACGACTAAATGTTTTAAAGTTGGACATAGGGAGCATCTTTCCCGCCGATGTTAATCTATCCGATGACGGCTCAGCAGACTCTTCGATTTCGTTTAGCTCCGTACGCCGTCTTTGTCGCTGCTGCGATTCTGGATGCGGCGCACGCTCGTGGGATGTAATTGTCAACCCTCGACTCCAACTGTCGGTGGACTGATGACTAGGATGATGCTCGTACGAACCAAATGATTGTCTATGATGATCGAACGGAACATCGGTCTGAACGTAGTCCGACCCAGCAAAAGAAGAACGACGGCGTCGACCGCTTGAACTCGGACCCGGACCCTGATCTGTAGTCGGGTGTCGACCTCCAGTCGATCTTCTACCCCCGCTACTAGATTCGCCTCTTTCGTCGGGACGCCGACAACTTGAAGTCCTAGTGTAAGTTCGTGGGTCGTAACGTAGGTCGTCATCACCATCGTCGTCGTCGTCGTCGTCATCCTCCTCCGACTGTTCATCAGCTGACCCATACGGATTCATACCCATTTGAGCGAACTCCGCACGTAGTAAGTCCACGTCCGTTTTAGATTTCAGCCGTTTGAACGATTTGAAACTGCGGCGCAACATCGCTTTCTGAAAAAAAAAACAATAAAAACGATTTATTAGTATTGAAATATACAGAAAAAGAAGTAACGATTTATTAGTAAAAAACGATTTAGTAGTTACCATTTTATTGAAGACACCCGTATTCTTCCGGAAACCGTGAGGGGGCGGGGCAAGTTCAGGTGCGTTTATGAAGATGCGGGTCCTCTCTCTATACCATCTCATGTAATCCGGTGACATCCCTGACCCATATTCGCCGTTAATAAGACGGGTGTGACGGTCATTCCACACGGCTATAAATTCTCCACAAAGTAAAGTCCAGTCGTGTTTTTGCCCAATCCCATATCTTCTATCCTTGCCGTGACCCTGTCTTGGTTTCCAAATATATGTAGGGACCCGCTGCACAAAACCGAACAGTCTCATGAACCTGTCCGCGGGGTGGTACTCAATCTTCTCATTACAAATGAGAGGCACAGAACAATGCCACATATAACGGCCCCGCGTGCAGTATTTCGGATACTGATTGAGATCCCCGTAAGGTTGCCACACTATCTGTAATCATCAAATTAGAATATATAAACAATGGTTTAAAAATAGACGAGTAATAAATTCTGCGAACATAAGACCAATGCAAACATATACAACATATAATACGTAAGTTACATATAATACGAAAATTAAAATTTACCTGTTCAGGCGACATATTGTCAAACTGGTCACGTATGTGGACCACATTATGTCCGTAGACATATGGCGTAAGGTTAGTTTGCCTCCACATCTTCCATCTGTAATATACAAACAAAACCCGATAAACAATAAATATAACCGGCAGCTAAGTAAATGATAGATGACACAATAAAAAAAAACCACAAATTCAAGACAAAAACTAAATAATATCATACCTGTAACCGAGGGGGAACCTAGGCAAGCCCTCAGGTGGCTCGATATCTTCCGGCAGCTCTTCACATGGTCTAACCGGCAGTAGTCTGGTAATCGCCCACATATCCAGAAACATCACCGCCCCGCTTACTCCGTTTGTCTTACAACGTACCACCCTGCATAGATTAGCCTCTAACCAGGCCAGAAGAGCTGATCCCCAACTATACTCAGCACATGTGTCAAAATCCTCCAGAAATGGCAGAGGCCAGAGTGGAATCTGATCACTGCTCTTATCCGAAAACACATGTGCAGCCAGTAATAATAACATGGCAGCCCTAGACTGATATAGCAAACGCTCCTCACTAGGGTTGGGGGGTAATTCACCGAAGGTGTGTAACATCCAATCAAGTCTAACTATCAGACAGTTTACATTGACTTGATTGTCAGCCGGCCTAACACCCAACAAACTCTCCATCATAGCCAACCTGCTCGCCTTCGTGTCATTCCGCTCCGACCGGGTCACAGCAAGACCATCCACCCTCAGACCAAGCATAATCTCTACATCCTGTAAAGATATCCCCAACTCCCCCCCGACAAAATGGAACGTGTGCGACTCATCACGCCACCTATCAACTAAGGCTGTAATCAACCCTCGGTCTACGGTATAATTACCTATAATGTAAATACCGTAAAAACCAGCCCTAATGATATTTTGAACTACCCTTTCAGGCGTCGGTATCTGCCAACTATAATTATAAACCCTAATCTTATTGGCATCTCCTCTACCCGCTTCTCTGCCAGCATCCCAAGTCTGATTAGAAATGTGACCAGTCTGTCATAAAATACCCAACCTCCCTTTAATATGTGGACCTGAGTCTGCCATCCTAACTATGATAACCAAATATAACTCAATTAATGATAACCAAAAAATGATAACATAACCAATTAATAACCAATTAATGATAACCAGACAATGATAACTCAACCAATTAATAACCAATTAATGATAACCAAACAATGATAACTCAATTATAACCAATTAATGATAACCAAACAATGATAACCAAACAATCATAACCAAACACACATTTAATCATAAACCAAACAATAATAATTCAATTTTTTAATCATAAACCAAACACACATTTAATCATAAACCAAACAATAATAATTCAATTTTTTAATCATAACCAAACACACATTTAATCATAAACCAAACAATAATAATTCAATTTTTTAATCATAACCAAACACACATTTAATCATAAACCAAACAATAATAACTCAATTTTTTAATCATAACCAAACACACATTTAATCATAAACCAAACAATAATAACTCAATTTTTTAATCATAACCAAACACACATTTAATCATAAACCAAACAATAATAATTCAATTTTTTAATCATAACCAAACACACATTTAATCATAAACCAAACAATAATAATTCAATTTTTTAATCATAACCAAACACACATTTAATCATAAACCAAACACATTTAATCATAAACCAAACAATAATAACTCAATTTTTTAATCATAACCAAACACATTATCAACAATTCAAATTAACTAAACAAAATAAAAAAACATGCAAAAATGGGACAAATATCAACAATTATTAAAATTTCTATAATTAATATAAACAAACAACAAACAATTATATATAGCTAAGTGAATTATGGTTTTGCATATTTTATATATTTTTTCCTATTTTACAAATTAAAATTACAAAAAATAAAAAAACATGCAAAAATGGGACAAATATCAACAATTATTAAAATTTCTATAATTAATATAAACAAACAACAAACAATTATATATAGCTAAGTGAATTATGGATTTGCATATTTTATATATTTTTTCCTATTTTACAAATTGAAATTACACAAAATAAATAATAAATTAGAGAATAAAAGATATACCTTCAATTATGGATAAGTTTGATTGATGATTTGGGGTTTTTTGTTAATAAATTTGATAGTTAATGTGGTTGATTGATTTGGGTGATTTTTTGGGTTGAAAATTGGGGGTTTTTGAGAGAAAGAGAGAGAGTGTAGAATAAAATTTTATTTTTTAAAAAAAAAACGTAAGATTCTGTTTTTTCCAGGGACTGTCTGTGTAATTTTCGCGCAGGGACTGACTGTGTAATTTTGAAAAGCAGGGACTGACTGTGTAATTTCTGCAGAAATTACACAGACCGTAGATTTAATCTACGGTCTGTATAATTTAATCCAAACCGTAGATTTAATCTACGGTTTGTATTAAATTATACAGACCGTAGATTAAATCTACGGTCTGTGTGTTTTAAAAGAAAAATTGTAGTGTTTTAAGCCCACCTCTTTGGGGAATGGGGAAATAAGACCGGATTTTTTTTCATTTTTGCTTAGTATGTGTTTTTTGTTTCAAATTATTAGTGCTTTTAAAGTAGCCCATAGTCCATTTAGGTTTTGCAAATAACTCTATGGCCATTTTTAAAATGGAAAAAAAATGTTTATTATATTGTACTTTTATCAATTTGGCACACAACATTTAAATTTTGTCAATATGGTTTCTGATTTATCAATTTTCGTCCAATTAAGGGTACAACAGCAAAAATCGATTAAATCGCACTCACTATATCTCATATTTGAATATCTATTTCTGATGAATGTTGGCGTAATTATACTCACTATGCGATAGCTGAAAGAAGGTGACTACAATTTTGTCATTTTTAAACAACAGGGTACTAAATTGCTAGGTTAAGACCCAAATTAATAAAAAAATAAAAGTTGAGTATCAAATTGATAAAAATTAATAATACATGATGCTAAACATATTTTTCTAAAAATGGTAGTAGGTTTTACTTCTCTATTTGCAAAATTCCTTATGGACATAGTTTACATGTTTTTATATTTTACTTTTATTTCAATTCCGTTTTCCACTCTCTACTACTAATAATTCTTTTTAGTATCTTTTATATCAACGATTTCACAATACACACCATGTTGTTAGGGGTTAAATGAAAGGATGATGTGTCAGTAACATTACTGTCACCTCATCCATTTCTATTACATAAATGGATATTTTAGTCATTATAGTCACTTACACGTCACCATTTCATCTATCAATTAATGATAGTGTACACAAGTGTCATATTGTTGAAGTAGAATGTACTAAAAAGAATTATTGGTTGAACTTGACACTGGCATCATATGATAGCAATCAATGATATTGTGGATAAATTTTGGAAGGATCTAGTGGCGATTTCGGATCCTTGGATTATTTTGATGTTCGCCGTCGATTGTGGTCGGACACTATTATAAATAGAGGTCATTTCTTTCATTTGTAATCACACCAAAAAGAAAAAAAAATATTGATATAAAGTTCATTTTCTTTTTATATCGTTGTCATCTTATTTTTGCGTGAGTATCCTTTTGAGTGTTCCCTCGTACACTTTCCAACAACATCGAATAATAAATACACACATTTAGACAATCCGTATCTCGATTAATAACATGAAGTAATTCATCTTTTAGCATAGCATCCAATAAGGATGATAGTTTAGTTTTGTCACTGACGAAGTCGCTATCCAAACCCAATTTTGGGTCATTGTTGGATCTATTACTACCAATGAAACCTTTAACATCACAATTCTTAATTATATCTCGAGAATGTGAAAGATTTTGCATAACGACTAGAACCGTTGTATATCCATTAATTGTCACTGGCATTGCATCATTAAAGTGTGTTCATAAAAAAAATCATTTTTTTCATATAAAAAAATAAAAAATTGGGAAAGTTTCAGGCCGATACTCATTTTAAAACGTTATTGAGTTTCGGACACTCTTGTGAAAATATAAACTCTTAGACCTTTATTGACAATGACACATGACGCTAGACAAGCGTGTGTTGGCTGGCGTATTCATTTCCACACAAAATTCAGAATTTTAACACTATTAACAATCCTTGTGATTTGAAAAATTAAGAGAAAAGACCTACAAATTGGTAAATGTGAAATATTAAATGCAAAATAAATCAAATAAAGTGGAATTTTTTAAAAAATAAATAAATAAGTTAACGATGAAGATGCGAAAAAAATATATCTTGTTAATCCCGAAATACTTTCGTTAGGGACGTATGTATATTTTGAGATGAAATACTTTCCACATCATCACAATAACAAGTGCAAAAATCCGTGGTCCACAACTCTCCTCTCTTGATCTCTTTTAAAATATATATGTCGTTAAACATTTTGGCGAAAAAGTCGTTGCTTTTGCCACCTTTTTCCAACCAGGTTTGGCAACAATATAAAGAGGTCAAAAAGTCAAGTTCATTAGGTTGTGCCCCTGAGTTGTTCAAACGTTCCCACAAAAAAAAACATTTAACACGAAAAGAATCATTAATATCGGTTACCAGGGATTGATTTGTATCGGTGAATGGAGAAACCATCAATTGGTTTTCCTCCTCCTCAAATCCGAGGGAGCAACATAGAAACCGCAATAAAAGTGGCAGCGCTAATAAAATCCGATTTGTGTTTTCATTGGCTATGTTCTCATCAAATAAGGCCGTTTCACTGGTATTTTCTCATCAAATAAGGTCGCTAAAGCTAGTTGGATGGGTCATTGTCCATTGAAGTGACTATGTAGAATCATATCACATGTCTTCACACAATCTTCTCGTGTTAATATTATAGAAATTTAAATCAACGGTTGATTCTTCCGTGTACGCACATCGCGAATTGCCAAAATTTGGCATTGCTCCCTATCTAAGGAATTCTTTACACTCGTTTTTAAAACTTGTAAGCTCTTGCCAATTCCAATCAACAAGTGGATCAAAGGAATTATCGAAGTGTGTTAAATTTGTCTTAATAGTCAAAATATGCTTGTTACACAAATGTGTTATAAGTGTAAATGATTGAGCGACAATATGTTGGGAATAACATCATTCCTAGTTCTTACTGCCATTTGATTAAATTTGTCTCATCTAGATATCAAACACCCGTGTAATAAAATTCAAATTACAGAGAAACACTCAAAATTAGAGAAATTCCATCATCATTTAACATAACTTCAAAGTGTATATCAATTTACTCCAATTTCCAGTGTTGATGCTATGGCAATGCCCCTATCAACAGAAGCATACTAAAACCCATTTTTCAGCTATATTATATTAATTACCTTTCAATTCCCAATTTTAATATTTTAATCCCCGACAAGAAACAAAACTCAAATGTTCAGATAACATTCTTACACCAACAAGTTATCTTTAAATATAATTTACTTTAGATTATCATAACTAATTCAACAAACTACAAGCACCTCCTTTTTTGAACTAACCTTAAATTCCAACATGTCTTCCTTAACTTTGTTATGATGGATGCAACAGTTAATAAGAATGCAAATATAGGTCTCAGGTAAGCTACTCTGAGTGAGTAAAAAGAATAGATAAATTTAACAATTTGTACAATGAAGGTTGTAAAAGTAATAGATGTAAATATTAAAGACATAACAATTGAACACAAGATATAACGTGTTTAGCGTCTCAACACTTTGGGGTGAGCCCTCGTCTAAGGAAAAGATCATTGCATTTTAAAATTTATGAAAAGAGGAATTTGCAAATTATATTAGAAGTGTTTTTTGGACACATGTAACTCCGCTTCCCAGTAAGTCACAAGTCACAACAAAGTGCGAAAATGATATGTTAAATGGTATGTCTCACACCATTATTTATGAATGGCAACATTATGTGTCATCACACAATTTTTCATTGATTTACAACACTTTTTCTTGATGACCATATATAACCCGAGTCTCCTCGTGATGGATTAGCATAAACAATTTCATCCCAATAATATGTGTTGAACTTAGAGTTCAATAATAGATTTTGATTATAACTTTGATTATGTTTTTAATGATTTTACGATTTCTCTATTTCGTTGATATAATGCTTGTCTTTTCCAAAAAGAGAATTTGTAAATTTCAGAATGCCAGAAAGATAGAGCATTCGAAAACGAAGCCGACGGTTCAAGCGGAACCAGAATCGGAGCTAAAACGAAGGAGTTATGAGCATTCGAAGAATGGCGGGAATACTGAAGAAACGACCGATCGACTGGACAAAAACGACCGATCGTTTTCTGAAAACGACCGATCGACTGTAGAAAATGACCGATCGTTTTCTGCAGATTTCGAAAACAACTTTTCAGCTTATTCTGGAAAATTGCTTAAAACCTGTGGATAAAAACCTCAACCACTACCAACGGTCATATACAGAAAAACAGACATCTTAGTCCATAAAAACCACCCCAAATCTTTCTCCAAAGACATCCATTCATAAACAATTATCATTCTTCAACCTCTCTCATTCATAACACAAAATATCACCATTTTGGTGAATATATTCGAAAAAGAGCGGAATTAAGGAGAAAGTATTTCGAGCTCAACCAAAGATCAAAACATCATCAAAACCACAAATTAGCTTATTTAGAAGCAATCAAATTGTGGGTGTTGTTTTAATTTTCGATAAAATTGTAAAGAGCAAAATTATAAGCTCATTGTGAGTGAGTGTTTGGATAGAAGCTTTTAAGACAAAGTGTTGGTTAAAAGTTCTAGGTTAAACACTTGGGTACTCATAGATTGAGAGGGAGTCGTTGACTCATTAAACGTGTTCGCTTGCACTTGTATCAAGAGTAGGAACCTCGGGTAGAGGGTGAGCCAATCGGTCGATTGAGCTTGATAGGATTTGTAAAATCGGGAAGATTATTTTTAGTGAAATACTCGGTAGTACCGAGGAGAGGACGTATGCCGTTTTGCCGAACCTTTATAAATCACGGTGTCAATTTCTTTTCCTAACTTTTACTTTCCGCAACTTATACTTTTGCTTATTTTCTTGCTTGCGTTTAGTAATTATAGCAATTCATTAACTCTTGTTAATACGCTTAAGCTTAGAATTTCATTAGTTGGGTGGTTAGTTGCACTTAAGTTTAATTAGGCGAAAAGCGTCAAAAACCTTATTCACCCCCTCTAAGGTTTAGCCACACGGACCAACAATATGCACTACTCTTTTTAATATTGTTGTTGAGAGAACTTTAGTAAATAAGCCAGTCGCGTTATCCGTTGATCGCGAGTGTATTTTATACATATAAATTGGCAGTACTTTCTCAATGTAATTGAAATTGTTGATAAAGATGCATTATTATATCGGACTATTAGAAATGCATGGTTATGTCAGACTATTAAAATGTATGGTTTTATGGTCCATTAGCTAGCATTTTCTCTCAAGATAGGATTAGCTTTAGAGCTCAAGGTAGGATTAGCGTTTAAGTTCAAGGTAGGGTTAACATTTGAACTCGAAGTAGGTTAGCATTTCAACTCAAGATAGGGTTAGCATTTGAGCTCAAGATAAAGTTAGTGTTAGAGCTCAAGGAAGGGTTAGCGTTTGAGCTCAAGGTAGGTTAAACGTCTGGGTTAAGGTGAAGGCTTGAGCTTAAAGCCTCATTTTCCTAGAGCTCCTTCATTGTCTCTAAACTTCTTGATATCTCCGAGAAGTTACTTTTTCTCTTGCTGCCATGGGTGGCGACACTATGTGAATATATCGGCGACCTTGGTGTTACCTTTTGAGTCTTCTTTTGCTGTGACGCTCACGAAGGCCCCTCTCCGTGTCGAGGAGCCTAGAACATATGTCAGGGAAGAGGCTAATGAATGGGAAAATAATCATCTAGTATATAATTTGAGACTTAATTATCAAAACTCATAGTTAAAATATTTTTTAAACTTTAAGAACATATTCTGCATGATGCTACTACTTTTTACGTTTTGTTTTTATTTTGATATTCATTGATGCTAAGTTGATATGTACCAAATTTTAAGTAAAAGTTGATAATGTGAGTTTTTGAATATTATGTTTGTTTTTATGTACTAATCAATAATTCTCCGCGCAAGGAATATTACAAAGCTGACTTCGCATCATGTGCACAGAAGCTTTTGTATGCAGGAGCGGAGCCAATAACATTTTAGGTTGCACAAATCAAAATGTTATTTTACGAGGTTGCGCGACTCATCATTTCTAATTTTTTTTAAATCTTTCAATAGAATAAATTACATTTTGGTAAATGGTAGTGGTGCACTTTGTCATACATAGTACATACCATCTGTCTATATGTCTTCTCCTTGGGCCGACATTGTTGAACATATATAGAGAGATTTTTGTTGGAGAAAATGTACGTCGGTGAATTTAAATTGGTCCTAATGGAAATTGGGAAAAATAAATAAATATTTGTGTATTTAAAGCCAATTTAAAGTTTACCGTCATACATTGCATTTATTTCTGAACGGTTGTAATGTTTCGGTATGTTTACATATAAAACCCAAGAGCTGGGATTTCAACAGTTACCACCCCTTCAAATAAAAGGTTGTGCCATTTGCTAAAAGATATACTGGGTCCTGTATATAGACCCATTTTATTTCGAGAAATAAATCACATTTTCATAAACCAAATTTCTGTCAAAGTTAAAATTCATACAAAAACCATTTCTGAAAATTATTGCATTATTTTTCATAGCATTTGTTAGTTTAGAGAGTGCAATATCAATCCTGGTTCGCGGTACGATTGATTTATGGCTTACTATTGATTGCGAGACATCGGTGTATCCTGAAAAACTTACGTCTATGGAAACCCGAAAGTCGTTGGGGGACGAATAAGTTTTAAGGAAAGAGTTTCGACTCAACTCGATGTGTATTTAATTACTACCATAACTTTGGTAATTTCTGTAAGTTTTTTCTTACATTATTTTATCATTGTCATTGCATAATTGTTTGTTAATTTTCAGCATGTTTATACCAATCCCCGACATAAAATATAATATCCAACTATCTTAAAACTTATTTTTTGCTGTAAAATTTGGTATAAAAAATTTGGATGATGCTATACACACAACTTTCACACTCGCTAGTTAATGAAATATATATTTAACCCTCTAAATATACATAAAATACAATCTATAATTTGATAAACCAAAATAAAAATATTCAACATAATAAAAATTCAACTTACTAAAAACCTAAATAAAAATATAGTAAAACCCTAGTTAAGTCTATCATAAATTTAAATATTAATTAAAAATAAGAAAAATGATTAAATCTATTATTGCTTTTATATATATATATATATATATATATATATATATATATATATAACTCACATACTTCATACATGTATATTTGAAGGGATAAAAATGTACTTTTTAACAAAAATATATTATTATACATATAAGAACGTGTATAATACATGTAAAAACAGTGTGTAAGACGACGTAAAAGTTATGCGAATATCTTTTTCCAAAAGTTTTACACTGGGAATGGATTGAATTGTTAATGATACTGCATTACGTATGATATATAATTAATATGTTTACATGATCGGTGGATATAAATGACATGATAAATATCTCAAGGTCCAACTTGTGTTTAAATACACAAATATTTATTTGTTTTTCCTAATTTTCATTTGGACCAATTTAAATTCACCAACGTACATTTTCTCCAACAATTTTTCAGCGAGAAAGAGACTCAGAAAGAGCTGTTTCGGGAAGTAATATGTGGTGGTTTATATACAAACATTTAAAGTAAAATTTGAACTAATACCAGCTGCACCAAACATTAACGGAACTAATACATGTTTATGTCACAAAGTTAGTATATTTGAAACTATGTTCTCACAATGTAGCTGCTAAATGTAACGAAAACATGCAATTCACAAAGTTAATATTGAAACTATGTTCTCACAATGTTCTTTTATGTCACAAAGGAATAAAACCAAACATTTACACTTTTTTAAAGTCCAAATGACCAACCATATGCATACTACGCATAAACCAAAGAGAAATAAGAGTACACTCATTTACAGCACAGCTTCTTTTTCCATTTCTTTAGATTCTAATATTGACGCACATTTGATGCAATGTCCATATGACCATATTTTCCGAACACCACTACACCATCACTTCTTTAAATGCCACACGAGACTTGGATCACATGTTTCTGGATGCGAAACGAAATAAATTTAAGCAGGGATTATACCAGATTCATTCTCAAATGCTTCGTTTCTTTTAGTATTTTCTTTTTCAAGCAAGTAAATTCTCTCTGCTTCGGGCATTGCCTGAATAATAGTCCGCATTTTGAAGTTTAATTCTTCGACTTTTTCCATAAGCCTGTCATTTGTGAACATGCCAAGAATGACATTTTGTATTGTGCCCCAACTCTCTGTTAATGGCAATACTATAATAACTGCTGATCCAATGGTTCCCCATGCGATTGCTATAACTGCCCAAAATGTAAAGTACCCCTTGCTGAATTGCCCTGCATTAAAAAATACAAATACATTAACATCATGTAAAACCAAAAAGAAGGGACACTAGGTTTTTCTATATCAAGAAATACATTAACTGCCTTGAAATTAGGTGAAATGTTCTTTGATAAGATTTTTTCCCCAGAGTATCAAGAAATAGGGAACATGGATTGCAGTAAAATAATAAAAATTATGAAATTAAATTTTATAAGAATCTGTTCGTGAACAAATTTCTTAGACCAAAAAGCAAAAACATATATAATGTTGATTATCCTAAAGACTATTTCTGTGATCCCATTTTTGAGAAAACCCCTTTTGGCCTGCTAAGAATAAGTAATTAAAATGAGTTGAGAAGCTAAATTCTTGCTTTTGATCAAAAAGGCCAAATAACCGTCCATCGATACATATACTCATGGCGTTACATAATTTTAAAACTTTAAAGAAAAAGCTCTAAATATCTTTTTGAAATCTGTCATTTCATAGGGAAACCAATGTAATTGTGACAATCATATTTCCTGATGCAATGTTGTTTATTAAGAAACAATTAAGAAAATTATGCTTTGAAGTGCTAACAAAATGGAAGCTAAATATTTGATGAACGTAAGAGTAAAACCAGTATTAGATCAAGTATTTACCTGCAGGAAGAGAGAGCAGAGGCCACAACAGAATAATAACAATTGTAAATCCAACACCCCATTTCACTATCCACATTTTTGCTTTCAACAGTTTTTCTTCTTTAAATTCCTCAGCCGGTAACTCCATCTTGTCCTTTTCCACCATAGTTATCTTCTTCGTCGTATCCCAATCATAATTATCAGGCCAAATAAAGCTGCATACAGCATGTATTAGCCCACCTGAGAGGATCGAGACAAGGTTACCTGCAAGCATCGGGGCATCCTTCCCCGTTGTGTCAAGGTTTACCTGTTAGAAAAAGGAAAAAGAAAAACCATTTTTAGTTTGCATGCTAGTGAACTTGAAGTTGTTTTCCCCTATTCCCGAATACCAAATGTATTGAACAACGTGGAACGCCGGAAATTCTACGTAAGCAAGATTAATAATCCATCAAGATGGCTTTGTGAAAAGGCCTCAATAAATCAAACCAATGACTAGTTTGTAGAACATGGACATGGCCTTTCTTGGGCTCAGTTTTCTCTTTGTTAAAGAGCTGGACAACATTTGGCTGATCAGCTTCAAGCTAAGCGTATCTTGTTTTCTGACCTGAATAGGCTAGAAGCTTCAAGGTGGATGAACCTAGCCTTTTCATCTAATTCTAATAAAATCAGCTTAATTTCCTTGAAGCTGCTACTAAGCAAGCCCCTTATTTAGATTTCTTCGGAAAGGAATATCTTGATGACTGCTAAATGACGAGATACCAGGAATTCGTTAATAAGCTTAACACAAAGAGGAAACACCATACTAAACTGGGATTGTAAGACTTAATTACTTTCTTAGTACTTGGAAGGAAAAAAAATTGATGGACTCACAATAAAGTGTACAGATTTATGTTCTAGAGGTAGAAAAGTTACTGTTTAAGCAAACAAATACACATGACACGTTTCTTAAACTTGCAATTTTTTAACTACTTTACAAAATTTAACAACTGTTTTATGCTATGCTCGATGCAAAAAAAAAAAATCCAAATTTTCCAGTTACAAAAGGCACAAATTATTTACCCACATAAACCATTATATAAAATTCAATGCCAAAAAACAAGTTCACTTATCAAGAACAAGTTAGAAGATGAAGTATCAAGTCATAAAAACCCAATACAACTATTTTTCAACATTACCTTTCCATATGCAGCGCTAGTAACAGAGATCCAGATGATTACACCAAGTACACATCCAATAATTGCCCCTAAAATAGCACCTATCGCATTTGCCTTTCGCCATAAAAGCATAAAAGCTATGGGTAGAACAGCAGATCCAATAAACACCCCCATAGCTAAATACATCCACCCTAGAGATACATCGGCTTTGTTTAAAATCACGGCTAAAATTCCCATGAGACAGCCAAATGCTAAAACGACAGCCCTTGATACTCGGAGGATTTGTTTTCCATTAGCTGTTGGGTTTATGTATGTTCTGTATATGTCGTATGTGCAGAGAGAGGATACGGCTACTAGCTCGGATGATCCCGCAGATGTCACAGCCCTGTATTTAAAGTCACAAAGTGTGTTACATATTAATAAACACGTCTGAAGATTTGTTTACATGGACACTTACATAGAAACATTGGCAAGTTTTTACAGACTAGTTGTTATGTTAAGACATATAGACCGAAAGGTAGGTTACCTACAAGGCATAACAAAACAAAGTCCGTCACAACTAGTCTTCAAATTCAACTAGAAAACCAACTGAAGTTAATAAAACCAAAGAAAGTCCGTCACATCGTCCATTTTCTCAAATAAAGTGAATGATATGGAGAAAGATTTCACGAACATTCTTTAGAAGTTATTTTCGGGAGAAAACCAATATGTTAAAGTAACTTTTACTCACAAATTTGCAACAGATACTTGAATACAAAATACTTCGAATAGAAACATCTTTAAATTTTTTGTCAAGATTTTAAAGTTTTCTCAATGGGAGTTTATTTGAGTACTGACATAATTGAAAGTAGTAATGCTCAACTTCGAACAGTATAAAATAGGAACGAAAGTAATCTGATGCTCTAGAAAGGTTATTGACTAATCCAGGCTTTAGTTTGGGCTTTAATCATTTCTTTTTGAACTTTAACTGAAAAAAAAAAGATTAGAAATGTCAATTGAGTAAGACGTTCAAGTTCTCATAGGATATTAAAAGGATAACTAAACTACTATATAACTCACATAGAAAGGTAAAGAAATATAAGTTGCAACGACAAGAATATTTTTCGAGATTTTGAACTTTCAAGTTTATATGAAATGGATTCCAATGTACAAGAAAGGACAAGAAAGGCAACGGTAGCCTTAAATTTTAGTTTTATTTGATATTCCGATGTACCAAAAAAAATGGATTCTCTATTACTGAGTTTACCGACTTTGTCCAGAATCTCCAAGTCCAACTCATGGTAACAACTTAACACAGGAGAACTCGATTCTAAAACTGAAATAGAGAATGCAAGATTTCAAATTCTTGTTTTTTTGTTTTTTTCTAGTTCTTGAGGTAAATCTAGTGCGTGGACTTACATAAAGAGCATGGTAAGGAGAAGAACAGATCCCCCTTTCCCCATCAAAGCGATAGCCGTTGCAGGTGGAACAAGACCACGATCGGCCTCGCTTGAAGTTAGTGGCAGATCAAGTGCCAAGGCACCTAACCCTAGCGCTGTGGCCAAGGAAAATGGCACAGCAAACCAAACTAACCCTCCCAACAAATAGCCCTTATGGGTTGACGAAGGCCTTGCAGCTATGGCACTCACCCAGTATCCCTACAAACTCAAAATAGTTTTGAAACTGTTTGGTCATGAATCAATCGTTTGAATAAATTTGTAACCTTATAGATTGCCAACATTTATTGACAAATAGTTATGTCATTTAGAACAAAAAGACCGTGAAAGGCATAGAGGAACCAAATTAAGGTCTATCAGGTTCATTATTTCACATAAATTCAGTCATTTTAGGAAGGTTTAAAAACTTTCTTCAGATGGAATTGTCTTGAAAAATCAGTTTTGGTATAAGTTTTTTTTTTACTTGGTAGTAAGGTTTTCAGTGAGTTATTCTTTAAGTTCTTTCATAGTACTTTTCCGGTTACATCAAATTTTGTTGTTTCTTTTTCTATATTTTTAGTTTCCCAAAAAATGTGAATCTAACCAAATAGGTTCACACTTGCCACATCAAAATCCTTGGAAATCTGAAAGCTCAAATGTCAATCTCAACGAACCCAAGTTTTCCTAGCTTACAGTTTTTCCACTTATAAGCTAAATAGACAACTAGCAAGTCTACGTTAAAAACAACTTGATTTGAAAGGTGCAACCAAGTAATACTATCACTAAAATATACTTAAAAAGATAGTGGCTTACATTGTCAACAAAGACGGTACCAAAATTTCCAACAATATTAATAATTCCAAAAACAAGCCCTCCGGAACTTAACATTGTTAGATATGAGCCCTTGAAATTTCCATCAACAGGACCACAAGACTGTCCATCGTGGGTGAGCGGCTCCTGACACACTCTTGATTTGCTCGTAACTTCCATAAGACGATTGTAGACAACACTCGGACTCCCAAGCTTACTGCTCGCTGTGTATACTAAGTACACAAATATCACTAGAACAACGTGCACTGAAATAAACACAGACTCACGTTAGCGAAGGGATTTCAACTCAGGCTTGTTTTGTTGAAAATTTTAAGCTCATGGCTTATTTTCTTGCTTAAAAGTTGGAATGAGTTTGATGGACCTGCCGAACTTTGGCCTGCAATAACTACCAGCTCTTTTTCTTTGGTAGGTAAGATAGAAGTTTGAAACATTATGAAAATAGGTTTTTGCTAAACCTCAAAACCAAGTTCATTTGCTTATAAGATGCAACCAAACAAGGTACTGAAATGCATTCGGTAGACCATCTAAAAAAGTTAGTAATTTTAGATTTCTAGCATGAAAAACTAGAAGTTTTTCTTTTGGGGCAAGTGACCTAGAAGCTTGAAGCGTGATGACTGATCAAAATAGCTTTTCTCTGAAACTCAAAATCCAGCTTAAACTTAAAATCTGCAACCAACAAGGTACTGAATTACACTTGGTTGACCAGCTTTAAAAAAAAACGAGCTTTTATGAAGTTTGGCCTGAAAAGGCTAGAGGCATTAAGCTGGATGAATAGTTTTCTTTGAAACCTAGAAAAACCCCCAGCTAATATGCGGAAAAGCTGCAAAGCGATAAAGTCATATGAAAATATTCAAAAACTTGACCAACACATATGATTACATTTCACAACATATAAACCCAGGTTCCGAAGCATTGAAAAACACAGGAGTCGACATATTGTTTGATAGTTGTCATTAAAATGTAGAAATCTATCTAAGAGTATATTTAATCCGAGATAAATGGAATCAATACAACTATATCTTCAACACAAAAAAAAATGTCACTGGGATCTAAATAAAAAAAGAGATTAAAAGGATGTACCTATTACAGAATGAATATAGCTGGCTAAGAAGGTGGCTTTCAGCCCTCCGGCGAGAGTATATACTACGACGCCTAATGGAATTAGGAAACTTGCGGCATAAATATTAACTCCAGTAAGAGCATTTACGACAGCAGAGCCACCCAGAAGTAGCATAGCTGTAACAATTATGTTTGTCATGAAGCAAAATCCAAGAAAGACTAAATGTGCTGCAGTTCCCCATCTGAAAAAAAAACATTATTTACAAAATGTCACAGTGTTCAAAAACATGACATGGTTAATAAATAACCCTTTAACAGTACATACCGAGCTTTAACAATTTCACACACAGTGTGAGCGTTGGGGGCTTTTCTTTTGATCTCTATAGCCATTACACCGAACAACAACACCTGTTCAGTTTTAAAATATCCATAAGTCAATCCCTTTACTAACTTATTGAGAAATTGCAATAATTTCATGATAAAACTTTAAAGACAACTTGCCTGAATGGTAGCCCCGCTAGCGTACCAGAAAGGACCACTAACTCCATATTGCCACGCGACATTAGAGCTTTGTAAGATTGTAGCCGCCCAAGTCCACTTTTAAAATCAAAGTTTTTTTCTTAGAAAATGTTAGTCAAAGAACTACGTATTTACAATGAAACTCTGGACAAGTAAGAAAAGTACCTGGGATACAATCACGCTAGCAATAAGTCCTGTTTTGACATTTCTTCCGGCTGTGTTGAACCACTCGGATGTGTGTTTGGATCCCACATATCGTTTTTCAAGCCAAACCTGATATATGTAACTCATATATGAGAGTCGTAAATTAAAATTATGCAAGAAAAACTAGTTTAACAAGAGTCATATTCATAGTTCAAAATTTCCTCTAGTCCCAGTTGGCCATATTCATTTTAAAATTTTAATTCAAAGTTCAGCGTGAGATAAGTTTGCTTACTTAAAGGAGGACTCAGTTTGGTAATCTTGTTTTGAGATGTAATTACCAACATAAATACGGTAGGCGAAATTTTCTCCCGTGAAAGCTACGCATAGGTGACCCTCATCATTTTAGTATAGACATTCATCCATAACAAGGACCATGAACCCTCATCATTTTGCCCAAAAAAATGTGGAAAAACCGACTTTTTACCATGGATTTTAATTTAAAAAATCTTTATATTTTGCTTATTCAGCCCCCATAAAAACGGAAAAATTCCGTAGAGGTTATTATCCATCCTATTTCGTACTTTTAGTTGGTTCCGCTGCTACGGCCACTGTATGTCTGTCTGTGAGTGTCAGTGTCCCAAAACTTATGTACATCTACAGCAATTGAAAGAGACAATTACTACTTTTAAAACTATAGGGGCTATTACTCATAGTTATACTTTCTAGTTTCTACTAACTTGTAACATGTTAACAAATTTTGATTATAAAAAAAAAACATGTTAACAAATTCTTTTGCCTCATACTAATTATATGCACACAACTACGACGCTCCTGGCTACACTACTACTTCCGAGCGAGGAGTGAACACAAACTACACAATATGATGAAACAACACAAACGCTAATCAACACTAATGAAGTATAGCGTACTGTATATCATACTCCTTAGTATAAGTATGTAAGTACTATAGTCTATACAGTAATAGTACCAGGAAAGAAGTGAAGATGGCGAAAAAGGCACCAAACCCGATAATTACGGAGTAACCAACGCTCTGACTCAACACCGCTTTACCTTCAAAGAAGCTGCTCTGTCTCACACA
The DNA here is from genome assembly GCA_963920805.1 of Primula vulgaris. Classification (NCBI taxonomy): domain Eukaryota; kingdom Viridiplantae; phylum Streptophyta; class Magnoliopsida; order Ericales; family Primulaceae; genus Primula; species Primula vulgaris. The sequence continues at coordinate 30,464,082 of OY987213.1, forward strand.
GCTTCCTCCGGAACCGGAGTAATATTCTCCGGAGAAATCAAACGGAGGACATGTAGAAGAAGAAGCCATGTAACGACTCTAGTAATAATAGTAGTGGAAATAGTGACTTGTCGTATTTTTCTAACGTGACATGCTTGGTTACGAATTTATGGGAGATTTTTTGGTTAAACTAATCTCGAGTCAAACAAGAAATTATAATTGGTAGCCGTTGGATGAGTTTGTTTGGAATCTCTAGGGTGCCAATGATTTAGATCCAGTTAGTACCTATGGAATTTTTATATGATTGTATATTATGCACTAGAATCTTTTTATTTTGTGCAGGACATAGCTAACCTTAATGAACAAAACTAGAAAATACTCAAATTTTTTAGAACACTATTTTTGTTAGTACTTTCATTCGTTTTAATATAAATTAAACATAATTTGCTTAAAAAATGTTGATTTTGGAATTACACGACCTTTAAAAATAAAGAGCAGTGATATATATAAAATCATGCACTCCGTGTGCAACATACTAATATATATTCTACTAATATATAAATAAGTGTCTATTATGAAAATACGTATAATTTTTACAATCAATTTTTTCATGTGGATTGTCGAAAAAAAATCTTTCAAAAGTCAATCACATAGTTCATAATTAGTATTATATGATGGAATTTTTAGATTTTTCATTCCGAAAATGAAAATTTTGATGATGAAGATTGTACGTATATTCATAGTGAACACTTCTTTCGGGACGGATGAAGTGAATTTTTATTAGAAAAAAATATCCACTCCTCTGAATCTATCTCACGTGGAGTGAACTTGTAGATGTTTCGGATCGTATTTACTATTTATTTATAAAGATTGAAACACTAAATCAAATGTGCATATACAAATGGGAAGGTTACAAGTTACAACATTAACACAGTACTAGACCCCTTAAACATGTACTACAATAGCATTATCTAGAATTCTTAAGTTTTTTATGAACATTGGGTGGTTATATTATTTTATAATCACGTATTAACGTAATTACTTGAGAAAATGGGTGGTTATATTCTTTTGACTTTTAGTATCTTCCAAAGTCAATTCTCCATGTCCCAGTTGAAAGCTCAATAATTGGATAGGGATATATTTGCCTTGATACTTGAGATATATTGGGGGTAACTCTTATCAGTCCATATACGTCTTTACTCCCTCCCTTCATTTTATTGGCCACCATGCTAAGTAACAAAAATGAGAAGAACACCATAATTATATTGTTTTTTTTTAAAAAATTTACTTTTTTGTACTTGTTAATTATTCTATCTTTTTATGATATATTTGATAGAAGGATAAAAGGTGGAAAGTAATAAAAAAATTATTTCTATTTTAATAAAGTGTCCCAATAAATTGAGACATCCAACAAAAAATAAATAATATCCCAATAAATTAGGATGGGGGGAGAATTATTTTAATATATCCCAAATTTATTCTACTTGATTTTGTACAACATACATATTTTTGTCATATCTATTCCTATCAAAGATAACAAGGCAGAGGCAAATCTAAGAATAGTTTATGCGGTTGTCAAAATCTACATAAACTTAAATGTAAAAAAATGAGTAATATCATATCATCGTTTTTAAAATATTTTAGAGAAAATATATACCCAAAAATTAAAAAATCATAATTTTCGGAATTATGTAAGGTGTCGTCTCCCCAATGGTATGTACCTGTCTTTTGAAGAAGGGGAAGTCAGAGTTGTTATGTGAATTGTGACACAATGATTGTCGCAATTACAAGGGAAACGATACAACAAGTCAGTGAAGTAACGGAACAGTTGACTTAATTCTTTCCATCATACATGGTAATAAAAAATATGTTATATTACTATTGTAGTCATATACGGACCAAATTGGTTGATCCAACTGGTTAAGATCCTACTATAACACGTTCACCATCAGTATTCGATCTCTGTTGCCTGCAAAGCAGGGTGCAAAGTGAAGGTTATTAATTATCCCAAAAAAAAAAACATATACAGGGTAGTAAGATCATATCAATAGCCATGATACTGTGATCCATAAAAATTCAAAACTACGACAGTAATAAGCATGTATAAAAATCACATATCTGCTAATTGATAAGATTGGGAATGCCCAACTCTTCGCATCGATTGTAGCTTGTTGGCATTAAGCGCAGTGCTCTTAATTAAAAAGTGTAGAAATTTAATTTACCATCAATCATTTGGCGAGAGTACTTCTGCTCGAGAAACCAGAGAAAGATTAGACGAGACTAAAAATTGTATAGGTGCATTCTTGATAACTTGCTGAATACAGAAGTTTACTTCAGCCTATAAAGTTACTACATCAGCTATTAGATTCATTATCATTTCAAAAAAAAAAAAAACTATTAGATTCATTAGATATTAATGACTTAAAGTACATACATATACAAAAATTCTTGCACCAGTTCCACACATTGGATAATGGATACTGAACTTCAGGGGCTGGGGTTTTGTTTCAATAACTAGTCAGGCTACTTATTTGTTACAAAGTCTAGATTTTATCAGGTTTGAAATAGAATGTTGTTGGCCGCTCTTATCGGTCATTGTCAACAATGACACCACAATACGATAAATTAAAATTATTTGCCCAATGCATATCATAGAAGTGCAAGGAGATAGACGAAAACCCGAAGAGACAAATACTATCGTAGGTGTATTTCTAAAGTCTAAACTAACATCATTTTCAACTAATAAAAGCAGCGTAAGAGAAATAAGAAGTTGAATCTCAGAAGTCGATCGAGCTAATTATGGAAACATGTAATTCAAGTGGTTCAAATTTTGGTTTTAAAATTCCAGGTCAACTTCCGAAAATAAGCAACTCTAAAGTCAGTTCTCTTTACAGCCAATGAAAAACAAAAAACTATTCGGCAAGTTACTCAGGTTGGTGTCATTCTACGAAATAATTCTGCTCCAATTTTTTTGGGGGAAGGTTTTCTGATAATATTTTTTTGAGTTCAATAAAATAAATTGCATGGTTTTTATGGGCTTGGCTCAACTATGACGGAATCCAAATGGCCCGTAACATTTGTCATCAAAATAAGGCCGTTACTACTTTAAAAGCAAAAATTAAAGTCCGGCCCGAAGAAACAAAATCTGCCGAAGATTCATATTTAAGAAAAATGTCATTTTTCAAAGTTATTTAATTTTTGGACCACTACATAAATCCCTTCCGATTCTATTTTCCAATCACTTATAACAGTCACGCTCCTCTCTCTACAACATCATTGTCTCACGTTTACTCGTCGTACTCACAGCCTTCGCTTCATAGCTGACCCGCCACAGATTCGTCGGAGTCAACGTCTGAACTATCATCGCTCCTCCGCTCTTAAGGACATATAATTTGTTTTAATGTGTTTTTTTAATAGTTTTTCATTAATAATACTTTCATAATTACCTAAGTTAATTAAAGATATAATTTTAGTAAATCAACTGTGTTATGATATAAATGGAACAATATATATATATATATATATATTACATCGAACTTGAATTTGCAAAGTTATTTTATGTTTTTACACAATGGCAGGAGTCTTGAACAAACCATAAACTAATACATCATATGTCCTTAAATAACTGTCAATTTTCATCTTGCGAATAACTTAGAAGTTGAATGAATGAATTTACTCATGTATAATAAATTTGTTGAATGAATGAATTTACTCATGTATAATAAATTTTAATACGTATTATGTTTTTTTTTTGTTTCTTTCCTGTAGCATGGTACATTTATCAGTTATATAATGAAAATTATATATTTTCATCTTAATAATAAAAGGGCTGTAAAGTATAGTCTGGCATTATTATACGACCCTGTAGTAATATTCAAATGAATGTATCTTTTGGGTGGACCACACGCAAACTTTATCAACTTGCTCCCCAAGAAAGAAACTCCACCTCTGGTTAAAATTAGCAAAAAATCTCCATCGAATTAAATGCAGGACCACAATTACCTAAATACCCACAATTACCTAAATCTCCGATTTCTCATCGAGTCATCGAACTGAGTATTTGTACAGTCAAATTATAGTCAATACAGTAACATAATTAGAAGACTTTCTTTGACCATATTAGAAAATTCAAATACAAATACTCCATATTACAATAACCGAATAACATCACAGATTGAAGTATTTACAATCAATAGATAAGTAAATAATTTTAATTTTGTAGTAAAACGTAATCTAAGATTTAAGGTCATGTAATGTAGTATCGACAAATTTGATTAATGGGTAGCTAAATGCTATATGTTGTCGTTTGTGTTTGTAATGAGGTCCGACCGTGGTTAGAGAGTGCATTGCGACTCCCCCTCCCTCAAAAACCAAATGACACAAAAATTTCATCTATTATAATTGAAGTGTATATCAGTTTTTATGTAAAACAAAAATCAATTTATTTAATATATTTTTCGATAACTATAGTAAAAGGAGTTAAATGTTTCTTTTTTGATTTTCGCCATTTGAAAACAAATTTTCTTTTTCAATTCGACTTGGTCTACCAAAATATGATGATTCGAACCAATAAAAATTAAATAGAAGATTTAGAACATACCTAATATTAATTCAAAATAAAATAATAAAGAAAAATACTTTTATCTGGATTCACTATCTAGCATCTGTACCAGTGAATATTTTTCCACGCACTAAAATCCCTGGTACAGTCTCTTTTTGTCTTTGTAATCACATTCTTAGTTACCACATTGTTTCCAATACCATAAAGAAAAATATTATCCTTTAAGGGTATTTTCGTCATTACGCGAATTCTTTAGAATAAACACAAACATCAAATTTGGCAGTAAAATCTCCACGTCAGCAGAATCTAGAACCGACTTACCATCCTAACCGTCCACCCTTAACCACGGTTAACACCAAACTAAAATACAGTAATATAATATAAACCTCTCGTTCGTTAAACCCTCCCAACAAACAAGAGAGAGAAAACACACACAAAAAAAACACCTATATATGCTCCCCACATAAATTAACCGCCCTTTTGTAAAAAAACAAAAACAAATTAACAAATATCCTCTAAACGCATATTCTGTGGTTTCCGTTTAAACCGGAGATGATGAGCCGCACTGTTCTCCGATCGGCGGTGGCCAACCGCCTCTTTTCCGCTCCCACTGCTGTTACAGGAACGTTCCGGAACGTGGAGGAGATGACGTGGCAGGGATTTTTGGTTAGAAACTGCAGTACGGTGACGATCGATGCGAAGAGGGAGAAGCAAGAGGAGGGAGGATCAGCTACTGCTGGAGGTGGTGAAAAGGCGGTGATAAGTTATTGGGGGATTTCGCCGAGGAAGGTTGTTAAGGAGGATGGTACTGAGTGGAAGTGGAACTCTTTTAAGGTCTGTTATTTTTATTTCTATTTTATAGTTTTATTTTTGGATTGTTTTAAGGGAAACTTGACGTTTAGTACATAGGAAATTAACTAGGAGACAGTCAAGAGCTCAGAGGCTCGGTCACTATTTTATACTATAAAAAATATGAAACAGTAAGGTTTTTTTTTGTGTATTTTGATTCATTCCTTAAAAATGAACGTTTCATTCCTGGATTTGTGATTTTTGTTTAAGAATCGGTATATATTAATGTAGTGATGAGCATTGACGATAACGACAAAGAGGAAAAATATGCGGCATAATTGATAATATGTACCAAATCTTAAAATATATTATTTTATCCCTGGTTTTGTTGTAAGTGTAGTTACGAGTATGAGAAACGGAAGCGGAAAATGAGACGTGAAACAAAATTGTGATAGACGACGAAAAATAAAAGAAATCAGAAATTTGCACCTAAAAATAACGGACTGCAAAATGAGAAACGTGAAAAGCAGGAACGAGTTGCCCCGTAACTGTGGTTTTAAGGAATAATTAATTTCTTCTAGTTTGAAAACAATTTGTATTTAGATGTGGTCCAGGGATGTATTTAAATGAATGATTACTTTTGGGCTGTTAATGTATTTTCTTTCAATATAATGTTCCTGGATTCGAGATTACTAAGGGGGATGGTAGCATGTGACACTGGTGCATTTTTAGGGTGAGAGATTGTGTGTTCTATTTTTTTAACTATAGAAATCAATGAATTTTGGATTGTTTCTAAGGGTATTTTTTTTCCTATGAGATGAAAATTAATTCTATTTAGTTTATAAATTGAGAAAAATTACACAATTGATGATGAAAATTATTTATGTAGTTAGATATGGTGTCATCAATCATGATATTATATCGTAGCGATGGAGCCAGCATTACTAAATGGTGGGTTGAGAAATATGAAATGTTATTTTGTGGGGTGACGAAACATATTGTTTCTGAAATATTTTAAGAATTCTGTTTGAGAAAGTACCATTTGTAAATTTTGGGGTTGCCGTAAACCCTTGTCCCTTAAGGGCTCTGCCATAGCAGAAGTAGAGAAATAATCTGGGGAGAAACTATGTAGTGATAGAAGGAAAATGATATGATGATTTAGAAATTTTTACTTTCCCCTTGTATGATAAATACGGTAATCAACCTGTCTGCTATTTTTTTAGTTGAGTTAATTAGTCGTTTTGTGATTATTTTTATTGGTATGGTGAGGAATCACAAATTCACAATAGCGATAGCATAAGCAGAGAAATTATCAGCGGAGAAACTAGATGGGATGGCTAGACAAGGAGAAGGAATCCACCCTTGATTTAGGAATTTTTATTTCCATCTAGTAGTTTAGCCAATTCTCCAGTAGTAGCAGTTATCTCCTATAAAAGTGGAAGTTTTCACTTATTGAGTATACAGTCTAGACTTCATATTCTTCTGTTTGTTCCCTTAGGAATGAGACCAAATGCATCAGTTTTCAAAATGTAGCGCTTCAAAATTGAGACCAAATGCATCAGTTTTCAAAATTTTGGGGTTATTAGGTTTCAGATTTAACTACTCCTTTGAGCATAAGTAGAATCCTCATGCAAACTACGGCAACCATTGGTATAACTGACCTCCAATTATGTGACAAGCCAGTTTTTAAATGTATTAATTGAAATGAATGCAGCCATGGGAGACTTACAAGTCGGATTTAACGATTGATCTGAAGAAGCACCATGCCCCGATAACCTTCTTGGACAAGGTTGCTTACTACACTGTGAAAGCTATGAGGATTCCTACCGATATCTTCTTTCAGGTAAATGGCAGATTTGTTATTAGTAATTTCACTATATATATCTGGATTTTACGGAAGTGGGTTCACATTTTGTATGATTATTATACCATACCGAATTCATTTGTTTTCTATGCACTTCAGTTTTTGAGAATTTTCAACTAGAATCTGTACTATACCATTATCTTTGGACGTTCACATTTTTCTACGAAATTAATAATATGCCATACATGATTTTTCGATTTCTGTGCTTTTAAGATCACCACTCATGTTATGCGTTAAGCGCCAATGTCAACATCTATCTTGCTGTGTAGGAGTACATTAAATCCATGCTTTAGAAAGCTTATGTAGGAGAGGAAACTATTATAGTTCATAAGATCTTTAAGACTTTAAGTAGGCTGCAAATATGCAACTTGAGTTTTCCATGGAAGATAATGCACCTTAAAATTTACCACTAAGTAAGCGTATCTGCAGTTTGGTTGTTAAGTTTCTGCAATGAATTTGTGCCTGAACATTTTTGCAGTTATAAAGAAGGCCATATGGAATAATGTTGGAGACCCTTGCGTCTGCTTCTGGATGTGCCACATGTCAGTGGCTTGCTTATAAATATTCTCGAAAAGAACTTTCAAGTGATTGTAATTACAGAACCAAAATTAAACAAATCTGTTCCTCGGAAATGACTATTGTGCCCAATAGTTGCACCGAAAGTGGCCCAGAAGGGTTGGTTTTTTTTATCATTAAAATTAAGTATATGTTATTCCTCTCCGTAATTAGGGAGAACTGATTTGCAACTATCGAAATTACTCAACTGGTCACTCATCTCCGTATTAAAATTGAATTTTAGTCTTCTCAGTAATTAGGGAGGGTCGAACGGTTTTCAGTGCAACTGTTATATGCATCTATCACTGCTTGGTTATTTCCATAGAAGATTGATTCTTCTCCCCCCCCCCCCCCCCCTCTTTTTCATTTTGTTTGTTCTGATGTATTCCATTCGGAACATAATCTGTTTAAACTTTGAAACCAACAGAGGCGATACGGATGCCGAGCAATGATGCTGGAGACAGTGGCGGCAGTACCAGGCATGGTTGGCGGCATGCTCCTTCACTGCAAGTCCCTCCGCCGCTTCGAGCACAGTGGTGGCTGGATCAAAGCCCTCCTAGAAGAAGCTGAGAATGAGCGTATGCATCTCATGACATTCATGGAGGTCTCCAAACCCCGTTGGTATGAACGTGCCCTCGTAATCACTGTTCAGGTACTATTCTTTACGCTTGTTTCATAATGAGTTGCTTTACACACACACACACACACACACACACACACACACACACACACACACATCATAATGAGTTGCTTTAAAAAACGTTCTAATGAAAATTGTTTTTTCTCCAGTCTCTTAAAAATCCTTTTTTTTTAGAGAATTTTATGATTAAAAATGTTTTTTTTAAAATGAAAATTCAGTTTTGAGAAAAGTTGGGTTCATGAAAATAGTAGCTTATTATATAAATATGACCTTTTTTATATAAAAAAAACACTATAGTTTCCTAATGTTATCAATAGAACTTATAAGCAATCAAGAAATGCTTGTTATTCAGGCCATCTCGGAGAATCCAGCTTAATAATCTTAAAGTATGTAACCATACGAAGCCTATTTGTATAAGTCTAGGTGTGACCCGTTACAACCTTACAAACCTGGTTACAGATCAATAAATGAAAATTTTTCTTCTATGACCGAACCTTGTGTTCACCATGCAGGGTGTCTTCTTCAACGCCTACTTTGCTGCCTACCTGGCGTCCCCAAAGTTGGCCCACCGCATTGTTGGGTACCTTGAGGAAGAGGCGATTCATTCGTACTCGGAGTTTTTGAAGGAGCTGGATGAGGGTAGGATAGAGAATGTGCCTGCCCCTGAGATTGCGAAAGACTACTGGCAACTGGCAGCAGATGCTACGCTACGTGATGTGGTGATGGTGATTAGGGCTGACGAGGCTCATCACCGTGATGTTAATCACTTCGCATCGGTAATGATTTTATTTTGGTATTTTTATTTATGAATTTAAAATGAAAATGATAAAAAAAAATCACATTAACATTTTAAGATCAATAAGACTTGTTTAATTGAAGCTTTTAAGCAAATAACTCGGACATTTTGAGGCTCTGTAAATAGCAGGGTTCATCTAGCTTAAAGCTTCTGTTTATTCAGGCCAAAACAAAGAAAGCTCGGCTTTTAAGTTAGACCAACCAAAGGCATATTAAGCGAACAAAGAAGAATAGCTGAGCTTGTAAGCTGTAGCCAAACTTGGCCTAAAACTGTAAAATCATTTAGTGGTGTGATTAAATATTTAGATGTCTATTTAGTATCATGTTTATGATCTTGCTGTAATCGTAATTTCGGATGATTGTTTTTTATTTGCAGGATATTCATTTTCAAGGACATGAGCTAAAAGATGCGCCAGCACCCATTGGATATCATTGAAGCATCACATCAAAACCTTGGTTCATATAATGGTCTTGTATGGTAGCACTAGAAAACTATACTTATTCGTTGGACGTGGAAAAATATGTTTTTTCAATGTTTAGTTTTAACTATGTCAATGCTGTTTGGTGATGAGTGTAAAAGTTACTTATAAATAAAAATATTGCTTGGCATTAGTGTTTCAATCAATAGTTACCTTTTCAAATATCTATATGTTGCTTGTTCTTTATGTTTTGGCCTTGTCGGGTAAGGGAACTTAAATGTATTTTTGTCTAATGAGCACCCAAATTAAATATTGTATGGTTAAAATGTATAATCATTTGGATTACTGATTTAGAAAAGAAAACTATACTCGTTTTTATTGGTAAATAATTTTATAATTTTTTCCAATAACTAAAATTTTCAATAATAATGCACTCTATTTTTCACCACTCTCGATTTAGCATTCATAATTTCTAAAAACAAGCCAACAAATGCTTATTAAATATAATAACAAGTATACTTTCTAATTCTGAAAAAATAGTACTTTTATACTTAATAGTTCTTCAGTGGCCATTCTTTGGTCGTAACGAGTTCCATTCCAACATCAGAATGAAATTCTGAGGAAGTGACTTTTTGCTAATCTCCTTTGCTTTAAACAAATACAGTAACTAGTTTGTTTATTATCTTAATATTCACAATTTTATAATATATCACGTCGTGTGTAGGAAATTCGGATACACATCTAGTCATGTTTGTGAGGCCCTGTTTTTTGATATATTATGGCTTTTTCCGTAAAAAAAAAATAGACCAGCTGAATAAAAGAAAAGGTAGTAAATGGTTTTAGCAGGGTTTTAAATTGCGTAAATTAAATTAGCGGAAATCCTAACGGGGAGAGAGAGAGAGATGGCCGGCGCTTACCTAACCCTATCGCCGCCGCGTTTCCTCCTCTGCCTTCTCTCACCTCCGTCTATCTCCGCCCCACCTCTCCGCCTCAACCTCCGCCGCAACTCCTTCTCTCTCCTAACTAACTCCCCTCCCACTCTCTCTCTTCACCACAACGGAGGCGATTACAACAATAAGAACAACTCCGGCGGAAACTCTGGTGGCGGAGGACGATGGAGCAACTCCGGTTCCGACGATGATTTTTCTATCGAAGATACTTTACATAAACAGTTATTGTTAGCTATTGTATCTGTATGTTCTGCCTTAGGATTGTTTCAGCTAGCTTCGGCTCTAGCTAAAACTAACTTTATTAAACAAAATGAAAATGAAAATGGGAACGGAAATGAGTTAAGTGCGGTTTGGGAAGTGAGTGGGGGGAGGTGGGTTAAGCTCATCGTCGATCACTTGAATGATAGTTTTGTAGTTTCTAGTGGGGACGCGAGTTTGTTAGAGGAAAATGTGTCGTTGAGATTGGTTTCGGAAATATGGGTGAAGTGTAGGGGTTTGTTTGCACGGTTGATGCTTCCGGAAGGGTATCCGGAGAGCGTTACGAGTGATTACTTGGAGTATTCACTTTGGAGGGGAGTTCAGGGTGTCGCTGCTCAGATTAGCGGAGTTCTCGCCACTCAGGTGCTTGTTGACTCGAATATTTTTATGGGTTTTTTTGGTTGTTTTGTCACTAATTGTAATAAACGAATAAAGTTACCCTAGTGTTTGTTATTTTGATTATAAGGTTCGGTTTATGTGGAGTTCTCGCCACTCAGGTACTTGTTGACTCGAATTTGTTTGGTTGTTTTGTCTCTAATTGTAATAAAGGAATAAAATGACCCAGGGACGCAACCAAGAACTTTAAGGGGAGGAGCTGAAATGCTAATTTTTATAGATATCAAAATAAATAACAATTTATTTTTTCTGTTTAAAAAAAAAAAAATTCAAAATGAGGCTGTAGACTCCGACTGTTTCTACTTAGTTAATTCCCTGAAATTAGCCTAGGGTTTGTTTCATTGTAGCTTTTGCTTTTTATTATTATTTTGCTTATAAGATTCACCTTTTGTGGAGTTCTCGCCACTTACGTACTTGTCGTAATGAATCTTCTATGGGTTTGGTTTAGTTTGGTTGTTTTTTCCTATTTATTACCTGGCTGATAAAAAAAGTAAGGGATATTATCATGGGTTTTGTTTCATTGGGTGGCTTTTAAGCTCAATTTATTTGCTATATTGCTTATCACTGTTTTAAAATATTTGCTTCGAAGTGAAAAAGCTCCATTCAAAGCTTAAAAATCATGTTTTCTTGTTTTTACGCTGATAAAGCTTGCGCGTTTTATACGCTCTTGCAAAAACGCTTTACCTACATATTCTCTTTAATGGAATATTGTTGCTTATAAGCTTACGTTTTTTGGTGTACTGAAAGTTTTGAACTGGGCGAGTTTTTTTTTTTTACTCCGCCTCAAATGATTTAAAGCTTATTTTAAAAAATGCAGTGAAGCCCCGATAGGAAAACGAGTTTTTTAAATTTGCACATGTTTTGTTAAAACCTTCACAAGAACCAGATTTTGATTTTTTATGGGAGATTATCCGGTATCCCCTATAACTCCGTATATGAATAATTGATCCAGATCCTAAAGTCAGAAATGCTTTCGGATAAGAACTCTTTCAGAAAGCTAGCATCGTAAAGCTCAATTGAGACATGGTACAGTAGGCGCTGGATTGATATTGTTGTGTTTATGCAAAAAACAACCAAAGGAAATAAACAACTTAATATGTATGATATACACGGGGAAAAGAGCATGATTGTTTTCGAAATCAATCTGGACTAGATGCACAATATGGTCAGTAGTGAATGCTTTGACTCAAATCTAACCATGAAAACTTTATTAAAAAAAACATTACATTATCGATGTTTTGCCTCAAACCTCACTAAAGTTGCGTCATTTATCTTCACTAAGAATAAGTTGTTCATTTCATGCAGTCTTTGCTTTATGCTGTTGGGTTGGGTAAAGGGGCGATACCTACAGCAGCGGCTATAAATTGGGTACTCAAAGATGGAATTGGGTATGTGAGCAAAACTTACGCCGATGTACGTGCGGAGGAGCTTCTCTGTACCACCGTCTTCTCCTTCCCCCGCCATTGTTATATACGTATGTATATGTATATATATATATGTATATATATATGTATATATATAGAGAGAGAGAGTGTGTTTGTTTAGAGCTGCAGTGTGCACACTGTTCTGGGAAAATGAGAGTTTAGAGCAAATGCATACTTGTGCGTTATAATTAAAATATAGTCAAAAATTACAATAATAAATTTTATCTCTTAATTTTATGTTATTATCTCTAATTTATTTATAATTTTTACATATAAATTAATAAAATAATAAAAAGGAAGATGAGTTGTATAATTTTGATAGAGAAATTGATAAAAAAGCTGATAATTTGTATAAACCAAAACGTTTACTTATAAGTTGTAAAAATGTACTTTTTACTTTAAATACGATAAAACTTGTAAGTTATTTAATGTGATTGTTTCTGGTAAATTAATTTGAATTGAAAAAAATTGATAGAAGTATATTAAAATATAGTAATATTTAGTTATGATAATAAATTTGATAAGTAAGCTGAAAAATGTATAAAGTTAAATTGTTACCCTAAAAATATAAAAGTGATGCTAATTAAGTTAAATATGAGAAAAAGTGTAAGCCAACCGGTACGCATGCTGTTAGTGTGTTTTTGTTTTTGGTAAATTGCAAATACAGTCCGCTAGTTATTAGTACTTTGGAATTAGTCCATAAATTATTTAGGTTTTACAAATGGTTCTTTGACCATTTTTTTAAAAAAACAAGAGGGTTTTTTTTCCCGATTTGGATGATGTAATCATACCTTTTTTAAAAGATCAAATACAATATATGGAAAGAGAGAGAGTTTAAAAGACATTGTGCACACCAACTATTTGGGGAATGGAGAAATAAGACCGGATTTTTTTTCATTTTTGCTTAGTATGTGTTTTTTGTTTCAAATTAGTAGTGCTTTGAAATTAGCCCATAGTCCATTTAGGTTTTGCAAATAACTCTATGGCCATTTTTAAAAAAAAATGTTTATTATCTTGTACTTTTATCAATTTGGCACACAACATTTAAATTTTGTCAATATGGCCTCATTTATCAATTTTCGTCCAATTAAGGGTCCAACAACAAAAATCGACAAAATCGCACTCATTATATCTCATATTTAGAGATCTATTTTTAATGAATGTTGACGCAATTATACTCACTATGTGATAGCTGAAAGAACGTGACTACAATTTTGTCATTTTTAAACAACATGTACTAAATTGCTAAGTTGAGACCCAAATTAATAAAAAAAATAAAAGTTGAGTATCAAATTGATAAAAGTTAATAGTACATGATGCTAAACATATTTTTCTAAAAATGGTAGTAGGTTTTACTTCTCTATTTGCAAAATTCCTTATGGACATAGTTTACATGTTTTTATATTTTACTTTTATTTCAATTCCGTTTTCCACTCTATACTACTAATAATTCTTTTTAGTATCTTTTATATCAACGATTTCACAATACACACCATGTTGTTAGGGGTTAAATGAAAGGATGATGTGTCAGTAACATTACTGTCACCTCATCCATTTCTATTACATAAATGGATATTTTAGTCATTATAGTCACTTACACGTCACCATTTCATCTATCAATTAATGATAGTGTACACAAGTGTCATATTGTTGAAGTAGAATGTACTAAAAAGAATTATTGGTTGAACTTGACACTGGCATCATATGATAGCAATCAATGATATTGTGGATAAATTTTGGAAGGATCTAGTGGCGATTTCGGATCCGTGGATTATTTTGATGTTCGCCGTCGATTGTGGTCGGACACTATTATAAATAGAGATCATTCCTTTCATCTGTAATCACACCAAAAAGAAAAAAAATATTGATATAAAGTTCATTTTCTTTTTATATCGTTGTCATTTTATTTTTGCGTGAGTAGCCTTTTCTGAGTGTTCCCTCATACACTTTCCAACAACATCGAATAAGAAATACACACATTTAGACAATCCGTATCTCGATTAATAACACGAAGTAATTCATCTTTTAGCATAGCATCCAATAAGGATGATAGTTTAATTTTATCACTGACGGAGTCGTTATCCAAACCCAATTTTGGGTCATTGCTGGATCTATTACTAGCAATGAAACCTTTAACATCACAATTCTTAATTATATCTCGAGAATGTGAAAGATTTTGCATAACGACTAGAACCGTTGTATAGACATTGCATTATTAAAGTGTGTTCATAAAAAAAATCAATTTTTTCATATAAAAATATAAAAAATTGGGAAAGTTTCAGGCCGATACTCATTTTAAAACGTTATTGAGTTTCGGACACTCTTGTGAAAATATAAACTCTTAGACCTTTATTGACAATGACACGTCACGCTAAACACGTGCGTATTGGCTGGCGTATTCATTTCCACACAAAATTCAGAATTTTAACACTATTAACAATCCGTGTGATTTGAAAAATTAAGAGAAAAGACCTACAAATCGGTAAATGTGAAATATTAAATGCAAAATAAATCAAATAAAGTGGAATTTTTAAAATAAATAAATAAATAAGTTAACGATGAAAATGCGAAAAAAATATATGCCCGAATACTTTCGCTAGGGACGTATGTCTATTTTGAGATGAAATACTTTCCACATCATCACAATAACAAGTGCAAAAATCCGTGGTCCACAACTCTTCTCGATCTCTTTTAAAATATATATGTCGTTAAACATTTTGGCGAAAAAGTCGCTGCTTTTACCACCTTTTTCCAACCATGGTAACGATATAAAGAGGTCAAAAAGTCAAGTTCATTAGGTTGTGCCCTGAGTTGTTCAAACGTTCCCACAAAAAAAACATTTAACACGAAAAGAATCATTAATATCGGTTACCAGGGATTGATTTGCATCGGTGAATGGAGAAACCATCAATTGGTTGTCCTCCTCCTCAAGTCCGAGGGAGCAACATAGAAACCGCAATAAAAGTGACAGCGCTAATAAAATCCGATTTGTGTTTTCATTGGCTATGTTCTCATCAAATAAGGCCGCTTCAATGGGTATTTTCTCATCAAATAAGGTCGCTAAAGCTACAACAATGTAGTTGGATGGGTCATTGTCCATTGAAGTGACTATGTAGAATCATCTCACATGTCTTCATACAACCTTCTCATGTTAATATTAGACAAATTTGAAGCAACGGTTGATTCTTCCGTGTACGCACATTGCGAATTGCCAAAATTTGGCACTGCTCCCTATCTAAGAAATTCTTTACACTCGTTTCTAAAACTTGTAAGCTCACGCCAATTCCAATCAACAAGTGGATCAAAGGAATTATTGAATTGTGTTAAATTTGTCTTAATAGTCAAAATATGCTTGTTAAACAAATGTGTTATCACTACAACTCAAAGTGTAAATGATTGAGCGACAATATGTTGGGAATAACATCATTCGTAGTTATTGTTGCCATTTGGTTAAGTTTGTCTCATCTAGATATCAAACACCCGTGTAATAAAATACAAATTACAGAGAAACACTTAAAATTAGAGAAATTCGATCATCATTTAACATAACTTCAGAGTGTATATCAATTTACTCTAATTTACAGTGTTGATGCTATGGCAATGCCTCTATCAACAGAAGCATACTAAAACCCATTTTTCACCTATATTATATTAATTACCTTTCAATTCCCAATTTTAATATTTTAATCCCCGACAAGAAACAAAACTCAAATGTCAAGATAACATTCTTACACCAACAAGTTACCTTTGAATATAATTTACTTTAGATTATCATAACTAATTCAACAAACTACAAGCACCTCCTTTTTTGAACTAACCTTAAATTCCAACATGTCTTCCTTAACTTTGTTAGGATGGATGCAACGGTTAATAAGAATGCAAATATAGGTTCCAGGTAAGCTACTCTGAGTGAGTAAAAAGAATGATAAATTTAACAATTTGTACAATGAATGTTGTAAAAGTAATAGATGTAAATATTAAAGACATAACAATTGAACACAAGATATAACGTGTTTAGCGTCTCAACACTTTGGGGTGAGCCCTCGTCCAAGGAAAAGATCATTGCATTTTAAAATTTATGAAAAGAGGAATTTACAAATTATATTAGAAGTGTTTTTTTGGACACATGTAACTCCGCTTCCCAGTAAGTCACAAGTCACAACAAAGTGTGAAAATGATATGTTAAATGGTATGTCTCACACCATTATTTATGAATGGGAGCGTTATGTGTCATCACACAATTTTTCATTGATTTACAACACTTTTCCTTGATGATCATAACCCGAGTCTCCTCGTGATGGATTAGCATAAACAATTTCATCCCAATAATATGCACTACTCTTTTTAATATTGTTATTGAGAGAACTTTAGTAAATAAGCCAGTCGCGTTATCCGTTGATCGCGAGTGTATTTTATACATATAAATTGGCAATACTTTCTCTATGTAATTAAAATTGTTGATAAAGATGCATTATTATATCGGACTATTAGAAATGCATGGTTATGTCAGACTATTAAAATGTATGGTTTTATGGTCCATTAGCTAGCGGTAGGATTAGCGTTTATGTTCAAGGTAGGGTTAACATTTGAACTCGAAGTAGGTTAGCATTTCAATTCAAGATAGGGTTAGCATTTGAGCTCAAGATAGAGTTAGTGTTAGAGCTCAAGGAAGGGTTAGCGTTTGAGCTCAAGGTAGGTTAAACGTCTGCGTTAAGGTGAAGGTTTGAGCTTAAAGCCTCATTTTCAAACCTGAGTTTTTGAATATTAATTTTGTTTTCATGTACTAATCAATAATTCTCCCCGCAAGGAACATTGCAAAGCTGACTTCGCGTCATGTGCACAGAAGCTTTTGTATGCAGGAGCGGAGTCAGTAACATTTTAAGTTACACAAATCAAATTGTTATTTTACGGGGTTGCGAGACTCATCGTTTCTAATTTTTTTAAAATTAGAATAAATTACATTTTCGTAAATCGTTGGGGTGCACTTTGTCGTACATAGTACATACCATCTGTCTATATGTCTTCTCCTTGGGCCGACATTGTTGAACATATAGAGAGATTTTTGTTGGAGAAAATGTACGTCGGTGAATTTAAATTGGTCCTAATGGAAATTGGGAAAAATAAATAAATATTTGTGTATTTAAAGCCAATTTAAAGTTTACCGTCATACATTGCATTTATTTCTGAACGGTTGTAATGTTTCGGTATGTTTACATATAAAACCCAAGAGCTGGGATTTCAACAGTTACTTACCCCTTCAAATAAAAGGTTGTGCCATTTGGTAAAAGATATACTGGGTCCTGTATATAGACCCATTTTATTTCGAGAAATAAATCACATTTTCATAAACCAAATTTCTGTCAAAGTCAAAATTCATACAAAAACCATTTCTGAAAATTATTGCATTATTTTTCATAGCATTTGTTAGTTTAGAGAGTGCAATATCAATCCTGGTTCGCGGTACGATTGATTTGTGGCTTACTATTGATTGCGAGACATCGGTGTATCCTGAAAAACTTACGTCAATGGAAACCCGGAAGTCGTTGGGGGACGAATAAGTTTTAAGGAAAGAGTTTCGACTCAACTACTCGATGTGTATTTAATTACTACCATAACTTTGGTAATTTCTGTAAGTTTTTTCCTACATTATTTTATCATTGTCATTGCATAATTGTTTGTTAATTTTCAGCATGTTTATACCAATCCCCGACATAAAATATAATATCCAACAATCTTAAAACTTATTTTTTGGTGTAAAATTTGGTATAAAAAATTTGGGTGATGCTATACATACAACTTCCACACTCGTTAGTTAATGAAATATATATTTAACCCTCCAAATATACATAAAATACAATTTATAATTTGATACCATAATATAAATATTCAACATAATAAAAATCCAAACTACTAAAAACCCAAATAAAAATATAGTAAAATCCTAGTTGAGTCTATCCTAAATTTAAATATTAATTAAAAATAAAAAAAAATGATTAAATCTACTATTACTAATATATATATATATAACTCACATACTACGTACATGCATATTTGGAGAGATAAAAATGTATTTTTTAATAAAAATATATTATTATAAATATAATAAAGTGTGCAATATATATAAAAAAGTATGATACACGGCGTAAAAGTTATGTGAATATATTTTTCCAAAAAAATTACACTGAGAATGGATTGAATTGTTAATGATACTGCACTACGTATGATATATAATTAATATGATGACATGATCACTGGATATAAATGACATATGATAAATGAGGTTGGATTTTTAAACAGCAATTATTCTGGAAAAACGCACAGACCGTAGATTAAATCTACGGTTTACAGTCAAATGCAGACCGTAGATTAAATCTATGGTTTGTAGTGAATCACTGTAAACCGTAGATTTAATTTACGGTCTGTATCATTTTTCAGAATTTACACATAAAAAATTAAAATTAAAATTCTAACAATTAAAATTAAAATACTAAATATTATTTTCAAATTAAACATGATTTTTTTAATAAAAAAACGAAATGTCTTATTCTTAAAAATTTACATAAAATAAATTGGGTCAATTCTAACAATTTCTTAAAATAAACACAAAATTTAGACAAAAAAAGTTGATTTGATAAATTTTATGTTTTTGGTTCATGTTATCTTTTTGTCAAGTGTATAAGTTGAGATTTATTGAAACATTAACTAAATCGTCAATTTTTGTGAAGTGTTTTTGGTTTCTTTTTAACACTTGTATAACCCAATATGAAACATTAACTAAATCGTCAATTTGGTGTCAATCGTCAATTTTCTTGAATGAAACAATCATAAATTATATAATTTTCATAAAAGAAATTAACTCAATATGCAAACATTAACTAAATTTCATAAAACATATTTATTAAACATGATACATCATATAAATTTACAACAATTTGGAAAAAAGAGTAATTTACATAAAGTAAAAATAAAAATAAAAAACTAATTACAACAACTTGAAAAAAAGAGTAAATTACATAAAATTAAAAATAAAAAACTGATTACGGACTTGATAAGTCTATAGCTTCTTCTTCGCTTGCAATTTGCTTTCCCGATTGCCTTTCTAGCGCCGTATATAACTTGAAATTTTGTCGAAAAAGTTTCTTCCATGGCTCAGCAGCCTCAGTGCGTGTTTGTTCACACCGTGCTATAATTCCTGGCATTGGGAAGATCCCTTCTTTAGGAATAAGTTGAGCATAATGACAACTGTTGACGTACACTATTACAGTAGGGATGTAATATGTCGTTCCAGGAGGCGGACCAGTATAAAGAGGTAAAAAAGTGGCGTTCCATATTTGCACCCCTCCATTTTTATTTTGCCATAATGACAACAATACAATTGACATATATTATAATGATATGCAATTAAAAAACCATAAGATGAAAATCTCATCCATTTGTCACAAGGGGCGGGATTTGTAGAATGAAAAAAATTCAAACTGGCTAGAATATAATCATATCGATTGCCCTCAAAATCGATATTCTCAAACAGATCATAATAAACCCCTTTCATTTGTTGCAGCTCTTGAAACAATTCACATCTAACTGCGTACCAATCATTTTCCTCATGTTCTTTACCCATCGCATTTGCAATTACTCGGAACCCACAGTTACCATCTCCACGCACATCATAAACCGTATCGATGTAATTATGTAACATGACTCATATTTGGTCACTGTACAGGAAGGTTTGCCTATTGGGGGTGAGTTTATTTGTCTGGTTTTGCGGCCTCCTAGTTGGGTTTACCTTTACCTCCGGTGTTTCTTCCGCCTTACCTTTTCCCTTGTCTCTACTAGCACCAGCACTCTGTTCCTCCACATACTCCCATCCCGACTTATCTCTCTTACTAGAATTGTCTCCTTTTCTAGGTCTCCCCCTAGTTTGTCTCACTTCGGGATCATTCATGGATGTTATTGATGGTACGGTTATCTCTCGGAGTTGTGTTTTCATACGCCGTTTTTCAACATTAGTTTTGCTAGAATAAACACTTAAACTCTTCTAGATCACCATCTACCCCATAATCATCGGTGTTCCCATTATCATCAATTACGTCTAATTTTTTCCAGAATGGATGAATATATTCTAGAGGAAGAGGCTTCCCGAATAAAATATGTTCACTCATAATATGATGACAAGGTAACCCGTGAGACAATTTGAAACCGCAAGAACAATTCTCATTAGCCTGGCCACTATATTTTTTTTCTGTTTTTGAAATAATCTATATTTTTTGTGTTCTTGAAATAATAAATCAGAGGCATGGTGTGTGATATACGACCTAAGATTTTTAAATAGAGGTGTCCGTTCTGAATGTGGAAAATAAGACTTGCATTTATCCAACTTCATCTTAATATCCTCAAACTGTTTTTCTAGAATTTTATTCACCTCTGCCCAAACATTTTCAAGCGTGCCAGTATTTGTGGAAAGAGATCTTTTTAGCTTTGCGTGTTGTTGTTCGGCTCGATTGCTAGTTCTGTTACCTAGATGTGTAACATGGTTGGTATAGCATGCAACAAACTTATCGGAATAATCATTTAAAAGCTTGTCTACATACTTAAGCACAACAGGGTATGATTTGTAAGTGGAATTGAAAGAAGCTCGGTTATGATTGTACTCCTCTATCGACTCAGCATCAACCAATGAACCCCAATCATCTAAAAGCGTTCGCCACTCCTCGTCTGGGATTTTTTTTGGGCAATTTTTCAAAACATTTTTGGTAATATGAAAGGTGCACAATATATGATGAGAATCGGGAAAAACAACGGCTAAAGCATTTATCAAGACCATTTCCCTGTCGGTTACAAACACCCTAGGTAATATACAACCCTCTAATGTATCTTAAAATTTTTCCAAAGCCCATATATAACTTTGCTGAGTCTCATCACTCATGAAAACAAAACCTAAACAATATGTTTGGTTCGTTGATGTCATTCCTACGACTTCTAGAAATGACATATTAAAACGGTTTGTCCTATACGTACAATCCATTAACAATACATCAGGAAAAGCTTTGAACATCCTTATAGAATCGGAATGTGCAAAAAACAAGTTCTCAATGCTATGAGTTGTTAGGTTCATATTATAGTAGAAGGTATAGCGATGTCTATCCAACAAATTAAACAGTTCCTGTATCGGGTTTCTACAATCTCGTTGTTTAAATTTCAGTCCAGCCAAATAATTATGTATCGTTTTAGTGTTCGATACATTGTCAGGATTTCGATTTTTTATGACCTCTAGTATTGCACTAACTTTAAAACTACTTTGCCTTAAACTTTTAACCATTTCTTTTTCCTCTTGTGTTAAACGAGCACGTCCTGCTTGCCCTTGGAGGTAAGTTGGAGGTGGGTGGTTATGTTGGCCATTTTCTACTTGACACATCCATTCACCATTAACTACGTAACCCTTAATGAAAAATGGACAATCTTTTTTTTGTACCTGAATTTACGGAAGATGGTTTATTTTTTTCGTAAACCCCCGATTTATCACACACAATATCAACATACGGTGCTCTTCTCCCATCACCCCCTCCAGACCTACGAATCGTAAGAATGAAACCCCAATTTTCAGCCACATCAGCAAGATCAGCAAGCATTTCATCCCTTGTATCCTAAGTCAATTCATCAACTTCAAAATGCTTTGTATAGTCAGTTAGCTCATTGTTTGAGCCACTGAATGAATCAGCATTGTTGGAATTCCATTGGTTGTTGTTATAACCATAGTCGTAATTCATTTTTGAAAAGTGTTTGTTTATATTTTTTTGGGGGAGAAAGGAGTATTTCAGATGAGTTTAGGGTGAGTGTTTATGTTTGATTTTAGAGATTGTTAGAATTGGCACAAATGAGCCATATTTATACACATAATTTCAGCAACCCCACAAGGTGTAGTCATTTCAAACTTTAATAATGCATTGATTAGTCATTTTCGGATAGGGTTGTCATCTCATAATAATTCAAAAGTGATAAAGTGTTGTCGGATGCATTTGATAGATATGGTATCCAATGTCATTTACACTACAAACCGTCGATTACTTTTACGGTTTGTAGTTTTTTTTTTTTTTAACATTGGTTAAATTTCAGAAATCCCACAAGGTGTAGTCATTTCAAACTTTAATAATGCATTGAGTAGTCATTTTCGGATAGGGTTGTCATCTCATAATAATTCAAAAGTGGGAAAGTGTTGTTGGATGCATTTGATGGATATGGTATCCAATGTCATTTACACTACAAACCGTAGATTACTTTTACGGTTTGTAGTGTTTTTTTTTTACGTTATTAACCGTGATTCAGTGCAAAAAATTCATTTGTAAAATGACCACTGCTTTAATCAATGGTCCAAACCGTACATTTAATGTATGGTTTGTGTGTAAATTTCAGAAATTACAAATCAGTCCGTGCATTTCGTAAAAACTCAATATTGGTCATATCAATTAAAATACTGAATATTTTTTACAAATATACAAATCAAACATACGAATCAAATTAAACTTACGAATTTATAACGTACAAATCAAACATACGAATCAAATTAAACTTATGAATTTATAACGTACAAATCAAACATACAAATCAAATTAAACTTACGAATTTATAATATTCCAACTCAGCTAAGAATAAAACTTACAAATCAAACATAGAAATCAAATACAAAAAAAAACAAATGTGCATTTTTTTTTTTGCACGACTAAATCCTTTAAAGTTGGACGTAGGGAGCATCTTTCCCGCCGATGTTAATCTATCCGATGACGGCTCAGTAGACTATTCGATTTCGTTTAGCTCCAGACGACGTATCTCTCGATACTGCAATTCTGGATGCGGAGCACGCTCGTGGGATGTAAGTGTCAATCCTCGACTCCAACTGTTGGTTGAATGCTGACTAGGATAATGCTCGTACGACCCAAATGATTTTCTATGATGATCGAACGGAACATCGTCGTGAACGTAGTCCGACCCAGCAAAAGAAGCACGACGACGATGAGAGCTTGAACTCGGACCCTGATCTGTAGTCGGGCGTCGACCTCCGCTCGTTCTTCTACCCCCGCTACTAGATTCGTCTTTCCCTCTGCCTCTTTCGGTACGCCGATAACTTGAAGCCATAGTGTAAGTTCTGGGGTCGTAACCTAGATCGTCACCACCGTCGTCGTCATCGTCATCCTCCTCATCCGACTGTTCATCACCTGACCCATACGGATTCATTCCCATTTCAGCGAACTCCGCACGTAGTAAGTCCACGTCCGTTTTACATTTCATCCGTTTCAACGTTTTGAAACTGCGGCGCAACATCGCTTTCTGTAAAAAAAATAAAAAAACCATATTTATTAGTATTGAAATATAGAAACAAAAAAATAACAAACAAATATTAATGAACTTTAACTAGTTGTTTCCATTTTATTGAGCACACCCGTATGCTCGCGGAAACCGTGAGATGGCAATCCAAGTTCAGGTGGGTTTATAAAGATGCGGGTCCTCTCTCTATACCATCTCATGTAATCCGGTGACGTCCCCGTGCCAAGTTCGCCGTTAATAAGCCGGTTGTGGCGGTCATTCCATACGGTTATAAACTCTGCAAAAAGTGCAGGCCAATCGTGTTTTTGGCCAATCCCATATCTTCTATCCTTGCCGTGACCCTGTTTGGGTTTCCAAATATATGTAGGGACCCGCTGAACAAAACTGAACTGTCTCATGAACCTGTCCGCGGGGTGAAACTCAATCTTCTCATTACAAATGAGAGGCACAGAACAATGCCACATATCACGGCCCCTCGTGCAGTATTCCGGATAGTCATCGAAGTTCCCGTAAGGTTGCCAGACTATCTGTAATCAGCAAAATTATTATAAGAATATGTAAACAATGGTTTAAAAATACTAGTAATAAATTCTACGAACATAAGACCAATGCAAACATATACAACATATAACACGTAAGTTACATGTAGAAAATAAGAAAGTTAAAATTTACATGTTCATGCGACATATGGTCAAACTGGTCCGGTATGTGGACCACATTATGTCCGTAGACATATGGCTTATGATTAGTAAGCCTTCAAATCTTCCATCTGTAATATACAAACAAAACCCGATAAACAATAAATATAAATAAGATAAGTAAATGATAGATGACCCAATAAAAAAAACACAAATCCAATACAAAATATGTGTCAATATCATACCTGTAACCGAGGGGAAACCTAGTCAAGTCCTCAGGTGGCTCGATATCTTCCGGCAACCCTTCACATGGTCTAACCGGTAGTAGCCTCGTCATCGCCCACATATCGAGAAACATCACCGCCCCGCTTACTCCGTTTGCCTTACCACGCACCAACTTGCATAAATTAGCCTCTAACCAGGCCAGAAGAGCTGATCCTCAACTATACTCTGCACATGTGTCAAAATCCTCCAGAAATGGCAGAGGCCATAGTGGAATCTGATCACTGCTCTTATCCGAAAACACATGTGCACCAAGTAATAATAACATGGCAGCCCTGGACTGATATAGCAAACGCTCCTCATTAGGGTTCGGGGGCAATTCAGCAAAGGTATGTAACATCCAATCAAGTCTAACTGTCAAACAGTTTGTATCGACTTGATTGGCAGCAGGTCTAACACCCAACAAACTCTCTATCATATCCAACCTGCTCGCATTGGTGTCATACCGCTCCGATCGGGTAACAGCAAGACCATCCACCCTGAGACCAAGCATAATCTCAACATCCTGTAACGATATCCCCAACTCTCCACCGACAAAATGGAACGAGTGGGTCTCATCACGCCGCCTATCAACTAAGGCTGTAAGCAAGGCTCGGTCTACGCTATAATTACCTATAGTGTGAATACCGTAAAAACCGGCCCTAATCATATTTTCAACTACTCTGTCCGGCATCGGTATCTGCCAACTATAATTATAAATCCTAATCTTATGGGCATCTCCTCTACCCGCTTCTCTTCCAGCAACCCAAGTCGTATTTGAAATATGACCGGTTTGTCGTAAAATGCTCATCCTGTCTTTAATCTGTGGACCTCGCTCTGCCATACTAAATATTTTTATTTTTAACAATAAAAACAACATAAGAAACATACACATTTAATGATAACCAAACAATTATTCTAATTATCTAATTAAACAATGATAACCAATTAATGATAACTCAATGATAACCAATTAATGATAATCAAACAATGATAACCAATTAATGATAACCAAATAATGATAACTCAATGATAACCAATTAATGATAACCAAACAATGATAACTCAATTTTTTAATGATAATCAAACAATGATAACTCAATTTTTTAATGATAACCAAACACATTTAATGATAACTCAATTTTTTTATAAAACGGAAAAAAGATCAACAACCCCAATTTTTATTGGTGATTTGGGCAAACTAACTAATTAAAAAACATAATTTTATAAAACACCTAATTTTCAAAACGGGTAAATATTAATAAAGCGTAACTATTTTTATTTTTCTCAATCAAAACAAATAAAAAGCATAAACATGCAACATCATAACCAAACCATTAGTAATAAATATCTAAATAAACAAATTTTAATAAAAACCCTAATTTTTTTATAAAATGGGACAAATATCAACAATTATTATAATTTCTATAATTAATATAAACAAACAACAAACAATTATATATAGATAAGTGAATAATCAATTTGCATATTTTATATATTTTTTCCTATTTTACAAATTGAAATTACACAAAATAAATAATAAATTAGAGAATAAAAGAAATACCTTGAATTAGGGATAAATTTGATTGATGATTTGGAGTTTTTTGTTAATAAAATTGATAGTTATTGTGGTCGATTGATTTGGGTTATTTTTGATGAAAAATTTGGGTTTTTGAGAGAAATAGAGAGAGAGTGTAGTATAAAAATTTGTTTTTAAAAAAAAAAACGTAAGATTCTGTTTTTCAGGGAATGTCTGTGTAATTTTTGACCCAGGGACTGACTGTGTAATTTCTGAAAAGTAGGGACTGACTGTGTAATTTCTGCAGAATTGATCCAGACCGTAGATTTAATCTACGGTTTACAGTGATTTACTGTAAACCGTAGATTAAATCTACGGTCTGCATCAATTCACTGCAAACCATAGATTAAATCTACGGTTTGCACAGAGTCACTGCAAACCGTAGATTTTTTCTACGGTTTGTACGTTTTTACAGATTTTTTGTAGTATAAACATCCGACCGCATGATAAATATCTCAAGGTCCAACTTGTGTTTAAATACACAAATATTTATTTGTTTTTCCTAATTGTCATTTGGACCAATTTAAATTCACCAACGTACATTTTCGCCAACAATTTTTCAGCGAGAAAGAGACTCAGAGAGAGCTGTTTCGGAAAGTAATATGTGGTTGTTTATATACAAACATTTAAAGTAAAATTTGAACTAATACCAGCTGCACCAAACATTAACGGAACTAATACATGTTTATGTCACAAAGTTAGTATATTTGAAACTATGTTCTCACAATGTAGCTGCTAAATGTAACGAAAACATGCAATTCACAAAGTTAATATTGAAACTATGTTCTCACAATGTTCTTTTATGTCACAAAGGAATAAAACCAAACATTTACACTTTTTTAAAGTCCAAATGACCAACCATATGCATACTACGCATAAACCAACGAGAAATAAGAGTACACTCATTTACAGCACAGCTTCTTTTTCCATTTCTTTAGATTCTAATATTGACGCACATTTGATGCAATGTCCATATGACCATATTTTCCGAACACCACTACACCAGCACTTCTTTAAATGCCACACGAGACTTGGATCACATGTTTCTGGATGCGAAACGAAATAAATTTAAGCGGGGATTATACCAGATTCATTCTCAAATGCTTCGTTTCTTTTAGTATTTTCTTTTTCAAGCAAGTAAATTCTCTCTGCTTCGGGCATTGCCTGAATAATAGTCCGCATTTTGAAGTTTAATTCTTCGACTTTTTCCATAAGCCTGTCATTTGTGAACATGTCAAGAATGACATTTTGTATTGTGCCCCAACTCTCTGTTAATGGCAATACTATAATAACTGCTGATCCAATGGTTCCCCATGCGATTGCTATAACTGCCCAAAATGTAAAGTACCCCTTGCTGAATTGCCCTGCATTAAAAAATACAAATACATTAACATCATGTAAAACCAAAAAGAAGGGACACTAGGTTTTTCTATATCAAGAAATACATTAACTGCCTTGAAATTAGGTGAAATGTTCTTTGATAAGATTTTTTCCCCAGAGTATCAAGAAATAGGGAACATGGATTGCAGTAAAATAATAAAAATTATGAAATTAAATTTTATAAGAATCTGTTCGTGAACAAATTTCTTAGACCAAAAAGCAAAAACATATATAATGTTGATTATCCTAAAGACTATTTCTGTGATCCCATTTTTGAGAAAACCCCTTTTGGCCTGCTAAGAATAAGTAATTAAAATGAGTTGAGAAGCTAAATTCTTGCTTTTGATCAAAAAGGCCAAATAACCGTCCATCGATACATATACTCATGGCGTTACATAATTTTAAAACTTTAAAGAAAAAGCTCTAAATATCTTTTTGAAATCTGTCATTTCATAGGGAAACCAATGTAATTATGACAATCATATTTCCTGATGCAATGTTGTTTATTAAGAAACAATTAAGAAAATTATGCTTTGAAGTGCTAACAAAATGGAAGCTAAATATTTGATGAACGTAAGAGTAAAACCAGTATTAGATCAAGTATTTACCTGCAGGAAGAGAGAGCAGAGGCCACAACAGAATAATAACAATTGTAAATCCAACACCCCATTTCACTATCCACATTTTTGCTTTCAACAGTTTTTCTCCTTTAAATTCCTCAGCCGGTAACTCCATCTTGTCCTTTTCCACCATAGTTATCTTTTTCGTCGTATCCCAATCATAATTATCAGGCCAAATAAAGCTGCATACAGCGTGTATTAGCCCACCTGAGAGGATCGAGACAAGGTTACCTGCAAGCATCGGTGCATCCTTCCCCGTTGTGTCAAGGTTTACCTGTTAGAAAAAGGAAAAAGAAAAACCATTTTTAGTTTGCACGCTAGTGAACTTGAAGTTGTTTTCCCCTATTCCCGAATACCAAATGTATTGAACAATGTGGAACGCCGGAAACTCTACGTAAGCAAGATTAATAATTCATCAAGATGGCTTTGTGAAAAGGCCTCAATAAATCAAACCAATGACTAGTTTGTAGAACATGGACATGGCCTTTCTTGGGTTCAGTTTTCTCTTTGTTAAAGAGCTGGACAACATTTCGCTGATCAGCTTCAAGCTAAGCGTATCTTGTTTTCTGGCCTGAATAGGCTAGAAGCTTCAAGGTGGATGAACCTAGCCTTTTCATCTAATTCTAAAAATCAGCTTAATTTCCTTGAAGCTGCTACTAAGCAAGCCCCTTATTTAGATTTCTTCGGAAAGGAATATCTTGATGACTGCTAAATGACGAGATACCAGGAATTCGTTAATAAGCTTAACACAAAGAGGAAACACCATGCTAAACTGGGATTGTAAGACTTAATTTACTTTCTTAGTATGTTCTAGAGGTAGAAAAGTTACTTTTTAAGAAAACAAATACACATGACATGTTTCTTAAACTTGCAATTTTTCAACTACTTTACAAAATTTAACAACTGTTTTATGCTATGCTCGATGCAAAAAAAAAAAAATCCAAATTTTCCAGTTACAAAAGGCACAAATTATTTACCCACATAAACCATTATATGAAATTCAATCAAACGAGGCCACCATAACATGCATACAATGCCAAAAAACAAGTTCACTTATCAAGAACAAGTTAGAAGATGAAGTATCAAGTCATAAAAACCCAATACAACTATTTTTCAACATTACCTTTCCATATGCAGCGCTAGTAACAGAAATCCAGGTGATAACACCAAGTACACATCCAATAATTGCCCCTAAAATAGCACCTATCGCATTTGCTTTTCGCCATAAAAGCATAAAAGCTATGGGTAGAACAGCAGATCCAATAAACACCCCCATAGCTAAATACATCCACCCTAGAGATACATCGGCTTTGTTTAAAATCACGGCTAAAATTCCCATGAGACAGCCAAATGCTAAAACGACAGCCCTTGATACTCGGAGGATTTGTTTTCCATTAGCTGTTGGGTTTATGTATGTTCTGTATATGTCGTATGTGCAGAGAGAGGATACGGCTACTAGCTCGGATGATCCCGCAGATGTCACAGCCCTGTATTTAAAGTCACAAAATGTGTTACATATTAATAAACACGTCTGAAGATTTGTTTACATGGACACTTACATAGAAACATTGGCAAGTTTTTACAGACTAGTTGTTATGTTAAGACATATAGACCGAAAGGTAGGTTACCTACAAGGCATAACAAAACAAAGTCCGTCACAACTAGTCTTCAAATTCAACTAGAAAACCAACTGAAGTTAATAAAACCAAAGAAAGTCCGTCACATCGTCCATTTTCTCAAATAAAGTGAATGATATGGAGAAAGATTTCACGAACATTCTTTAGAAGTTATTTTCGGGAGAAAACTAATATGTTAAAGTAACTTTTACGGACAAATTTGCAACAGATACTTGAATACAAAATACTTCGAATAGAAACATCTTTAAATTTTTTGTCAAGATTTTAAAGTTTTCTCAATGGGAGTTTATTTGAGTACTGACATAATTGAAAGTAGTAATGCTCAACTTCGAACAGTATAAAATAGAAACGAAAGTAATCTGATGCTCTAGAAAGGTTATTGACTAATCCAGGCTTTAGTTTGGGCTTTAATCATTTCTTTTTGAACTTTAACTGAAAAAAAAAGATTAGAAATGCCAATTGAGCAAGACGTTCAAGTTCTCATAGGATATTAAAAGGATAACTAAACTACTATATAACTCACATAGAAAGGTAAAGAAATATAAGTTGCAAGGACAAGAATATTTTCCGAGATTTTGAACTTTCAAGTGTATATGAAATGGATTCCAATGTACAAGAAAGGACAAGAAAGGCAACGGTAGCCTTAAATTTTAGTTTTATTTGATATTCCGATGTACCAAAAAAACTAAAAAAAAATGGATTCTCTATTACTGAGTTTACCGACTTTGTCCAGTATCTCCAAGTCCAACTCATGATAACAACTTAACACAGGAGAACTCGATTCTAAAACTGAAATAGAGAATGCAAGATTTCAAATTCTTGTTTTCTCGTTTTCTTCTAGTTCTTGAGGTAAATCTAGTGCGTGGACTTACATAAAGAGCATAGTAAGGAGAAGAACAGATCCCCCTTTCCCCATCAAAGCGATAGCCGTTGCAGGTGGAACAAGACCACGATCGGCCTCGCTTGAAGATAGTGGCAGATCAAGTGCCAGGGCACCTAACCCTAACGCTGTGGCCAAGGAAAATGGCACAGCAAACCAAACTAACCCTCCCAACAAATAGCCCTTATGGGTCGACGAAGGCCTTGCAGCTATGGCACTCACCCAGTATCCCTACAAACTCAAAATAGTTTTGAAACTGTTTGGTCATGAATCAATCGTTTGAATAAATTTGTAACCTTATAGATTGCCAACATTTATTGACTAATAGTTATGTCATTTAGAACAAAAGGACCATGAAAGGCATAGAGGAACCAAATTAAGGTCTATCAGGTTCATTATTTCACATAAATTCAGTCATTTTAGGAAGGTTTAAAAACTTTCTTCAGATGGAATTGTCTTGAAAAACCAGTTTTGGTATAAGTTTTTTTTTTACTTGGTAGTAAGGTTTTCAGTGAGTTAGTCTTTAAGTTCTTTCATAGTACTTTTCCGGTTACATCAGATTTTGTTGTTTCTTTTTCTATATTTTTAGTTTCCCAAAAAATGTGAATCTAACCAAATAGGTTCACACTTGCCACATCAAAATCCTTGGAAATCTGAAAGCTCAAATGTCAATCTCAACGAACCCAAGTCTTCCTAGCTTACAGTTTTTCCACTTATAAGCTAAATAGACAACTAGCAAGTCTACGTTAAAAACAACTTGACTTGAAAGGTGCAACCAAGTAATACTATCACCAAAATATACTTAAAAAGATAGTGGCTTACATTGTCAATAAAGACGGTACCAAAATTTCCAACAATATTAATAATTCCAAAAACAAGCCCTCCGGAACTTAACATTGTTAGATATGAGCCCTTGAAATTTCCATCAACAGGACCACAAGACTGTCCGTCGTGGGTGAGCGGTTCCTGACACACTCTTGGTTTGCTCGTAACTTCCATAAGACGATTGTAGACAACACTCGGACTCCCAAGCTTACTGCTCGCTGTGTATACTAAGTACACAAATATCACTAGAACAACGTGCACTGAAATAAACACAGACTCATGTTAGCGAAGGGATTTTAACTCAGGCCTTGTTTTGTTGAAAATTTTAAGCTCATGGCTTATTTTCTTGCTTAAAAGTTGGAATGAGTTTGATGGACCTGCCGAACTTTGGCCTGCAATAACTACCAGCTCTTTTTCTTTGGTAGGTAAGATAGAAGTTTGAAACATTATGAAAATAGGTTTTTGCTGAACCTCAAAACCAAGTTCATTTGCTTATAAGATGCAACCAAACAAGGTACTGAAATGCATTCGGCAGACCATCTAAAAAAGTGAGTAATCTTAGATTTCTAGCATGAAAAACTAGAAGTTTTTCTTTTGGGGCAAGTGACCTAGAAGCTTGAAGCGTGATGACTGATCAAAATAGCTTTTCTCTGAAACTCAAAATCCAGCTTAAACTTAAAATCTGCAACCAACAAGGTACTGAATTACACTTGGTTGACCAGCTTTAAAAAAAATCCGAGCTTTTATGAAGTTTGACCTGAAAAGGCTAGAGGCATTAAGCTGGATGAATAGTTTTCTTTGAAACCTAGAAACCCCCCCGGCTAATATGCGGAAAAGCTGCAAGGCGATAAAGTCATATGAAAATATTCAAAAACTTGACCAACACATATATGATTACATTTCACAACATATAAACCCAGGTTCCGAAGCATTGAAAAACACAGGAGTCAACATATTGTTTGGTAGTTGTCATTAAAATGTAGAGATCTATCTAAGAGTATATTTAATCAGAGATAAATGGAATCAATACATCTATATCTTCAACACAACAAAAAATGTCACTGGGATCTAAATAAAAAAAGAGATTAAAAGGATGTACCTATTACAGAATGAATATAGCTGGCTAAGAAGGTGGCTTTCAGCCCTCCGGCGAGAGTATATACTACGACGCCTAATGGAATTAGAAAACTTGCGGCATAAATATTAACTCCAGTAAGAGCATTTACGACAGCAGAGCCACCCAGAAGTAGCATAGCTGTAACAATTATGTTTGTCATGAAGCAAAATCCAAGAAAGACTAAATGTGCTGCAGTTCCCCATCTGAAAAAAAAACATTATTTACAAAATGTCAGTGTTCAAAAACATGACATGGTTAATAAATAACCCTTTAACAGTACATACCGAACTTTAACAATTTCACACACAGTGTGAGCGTTGGGGGCTTTTCTTTTGATCTCTATAGCCATTACACCGAACAACAACACCTGTTCAGTTTTAAAATATCCATAAATCAATCCCTTTACTAACTTATTGAGAAATTGCAATAATTTCATGATAAAACTTTAAAGATATCTTGCCTGAATGGTAGCCCCGCTAGCGTACCAGAAAGGACCACTGACTCCATATTGCCACGCGACATTAGAGCTTTGTAAGATTGTATCCGCCGAAGTCCACTTTTAAAATCAAAGTTTTTTTCTTAGAAAATGTTAGTCAAAGAACTGTGTATTTATAGTGAAACTCTGGACAATTAAGAAAAGTACCTGGGATACAATCACGCTAGCAATAAGTCCTGTTTTGACATTTCTTCCGGCTGTGTTGAACCACTCGGATGTGTGTTTGGATCCCACATATCGTTTTTCAAGCCAAACCTGATACATGTAACTCATATATGAGAGTCGTAAATTAAAATTATGCAAGAAAAACTAGTTTAACAAGAGTCATATTCATATTTCAAAATTTTCTCTAGTCCCAGTTGGCCATATTCATTTTAAAATTTTAATTCAAAGTTCAGCGTGAGATAAGTTTGCTTACTTAAAGGAGGACTCAGTTAATTTGGTAATCTTGTTTTGAGATGTAATTACCAACATAATTATGTAAACAATTATGGTAGGCGAAATTTTCTCCTGTGAAAGCTACGCATAGGTGACCCTCATCATTTTAGTATAGACATTCATCCATAACAAGGACCATGAACCCTCATCCTTTTGCCCAAAAAAATGTGGAAAAACCGACTTTTTACCATGGATTTTAATTTAAAAAATCTTTATATTTTGCTAATTTAGTCCCTGTAAAAACGAAAAAATTCCGTAGAGGTTGTTATCCATCCCATTTCGCACTTTTAGTTGGTTCCGCTGCTATGGTCACTGTATGTCTGTCTGTGAGTGTCAAGTGTCTCAAAACTTATGTACATCTACAGCAATTGAAAGAGACAATTACTACTTTTAAAACTATAGGGGCTATTACTCATAGTTATACTTTCTAGTTTCTACTAACTTGTAACATGTTAACAAATTTTGATTATAAAAAAAAAAACATTTTAACAAATTATTTTGCCTCATACTAATTATATGCACACAACTAGGACGCTCCTGGCTACACTACTACTTCCGAGCGAGGAGTGAACACAAACTACACAATATGACGAAACAACACAAACGCTAATGAACATTAATGAAGTATAGCGTACTGTATATCATACTCCTTAGTATAAGTATGTAAGTATTATAGTCTATACAGTAAATCAGTAATAGTACCAGGAAAGAAGTGAAGACGGCGAAAAAGGCACCAAACCCGATAATTACGGAGTAACCAACGCTCTGACTCAGCACCGCTTTACCCTCAAAAAAGCTGCTCTGCCTCACACAGCTTCCTCCGGAACCGGAATAATATTCTCCGGAGAAATCAAACGGAGGACATGTAGAAGAAGAAGAAGCCATGTAACTCTAGTAATAATAGTAGTGGAAATAGTGACTTGTATTTTTCTAACGTGACATGCTTGGTTGTGAATTTATAGGAGACTTTTTGGTTAAACTCATCTCGAGTCAAATAAGAAATTATAATTGGTAGCCGTTGGATGGGTTTGCTTGGAATCTCTAGGGGTGCCAATGATTTAGATCCAGTAAACACAAACATCAAATTTGGCAGTAAAATCTCCACGTCAGCAGAATCTAGAACCGACTTACCATCCTAACCGTCCACCCTTAACCACGGTTAACACCAAACTAAAATACAGTAATATAATATAAACCTCTCGTTCGTTAAACCCTCCCAACAAACAAGAGAGAGAAAACACACACACAAAACACCTATATATGCTCCCCACATAAATTAACCGCCCTTTTGTAAAAAAACAAAAACAAATTAACAAATATCCTCTAAACGCATATTCTGTGGTTTCCGTTTAAACCGGAGATGATGAGCCGCACTGTTCTCCGATCGGCGGTGGCCAACCGCCTCTTTTCCGCTCCCACTGCTGTTACAGGAACGTTCCGGAACGTGGAGGAGATGACGTGGCAGGGATTTTTGGTTAGAAACTGCAGTACGGTGACGATCGATGCGAAGAGGGAGAAGCAAGAGGAGGGAGGATCAGCTACTGCTGGAGGTGGTGAAAAGGCGGTGATAAGTTATTGGGGGATTTCGCCGAGGAAGGTTGTTAAGGAGGATGGTACTGAGTGGAAGTGGAACTCTTTTAAGGTCTGTTATTTTTATTTCTATTTTATAGTTTTATTTTTGGATTGTTTTAAGGGAAACTTGACGTTTAGTACATAGGAAATTAACTAGGAGACAGTCAAGAGCTCAGAGGCTCGGTCACTATTTTATACTATAAAAAATATGAAACTTTTTTGTGTATTTTGATTCATTCCTTAAAAATGAACGTTTCATTCCTGGATTTGTGATTTTTGTTTAAGAATCGGTATATATTAATGTAGTGATGAGCATTGACGATAACGACAAAGAGGAAAAATATGCGGCATAATTGATAATATGTACCAAATCTTAAAATATATTATTTTATCCCTGGTTTTGTTGTAAGTGTAGTTACGAGTATGAGAAACGGAAGCGGAAAATGAGACGTGAAACAAAATTGTGATAGACGACGAAAAATAAAAGAAATCAGAAATTTGCACCTAAAAATAACGGACTGCAAAATGAGAAACGTGAAAAGCAGGAACGAGTTGCCCCGTAACTGTGGTTTTAAGGAATAATTAATTTCTTCTAGTTTGAAAACAATTTGTATTTAGATGTGGTCCAGGGATGTATTTAAATGAATGATTACTTTTGGGCTGTTAATGTATTTTCTTTCAATATAATGTTCCTGGATTCGAGATTACTAAGGGGGATGGTAGCATGTGACACTGGTGCATTTTTAGGGTGAGAGATTGTGTGTTCTATTTTTTTAACTATAGAAATCAATGAATTTTGGATTGTTTCTAAGGGTATTTTTTTTCCTATGAGATGAAAATTAATTCTATTTAGTTTATAAATTGAGAAAAATTACACAATTGATGATGAAAATTATTTATGTAGTTAGATATGGTGTCATCAATCATGATATTATATCGTAGCGATGGAGCCAGCATTACTAAATGGTGGGTTGAGAAATATGAAATGTTATTTTGTGGGGTGACGAAACATATTGTTTCTGAAATATTTTAAGAATTCTGTTTGAGAAAGTACCATTTGTAAATTTTGGGGTTGCCGTAAACCCTTGTCCCTTAAGGGCTCTGCCATAGCAGAAGTAGAGAAATAATCTGGGGAGAAACTATGTAGTGATAGAAGGAAAATGATATGATGATTTAGAAATTTTTACTTTCCCCTTGTATGATAAATACGGTAATCAACCTGTCTGCTATTTTTTTAGTTGAGTTAATTAGTCGTTTTGTGATTATTTTTATTGGTATGGTGAGGAATCACAAATTCACAATAGCGATAGCATAAGCAGAGAAATTATCAGCGGAGAAACTAGATGGGATGGCTAGACAAGGAGAAGGAATCCACCCTTGATTTAGGAATTTTTATTTCCATCTAGTAGTTTAGCCAATTCTCCAGTAGTAGCAGTTATCTCCTATAAAAGTGGAAGTTTTCACTTATTGAGTATACAGTCTAGACTTCATATTCTTCTGTTTGTTCCCTTAGGAATGAGACCAAATGCATCAGTTTTCAAAATGTAGCGCTTCAAAATTGAGACCAAATGCATCAGTTTTCAAAATTTTGGGGTTATTAGGTTTTAGATTTAACTACTCCTTTGAGGATAAGTAGAATCCTCATGCAAACTACGGCAACCATTGGTATAACTGACCTCTAATTATGTGACAAGCCAGTTTTTAAATGTATTAATTGAAATGAATGCAGCCATGGGAGACTTACAAGTCGGATTTAACGATTGATCTGAAGAAGCACCATGCCCCGATAACCTTCTTGGACAAGGTTGCTTACTACACTGTGAAAGCTATGAGGCTTCCTACCGATATCTTCTTTCAGGTAAATGGCAGATTTGTTATTAGTAATTTCACTATATATATCTGGATTTTACGGAAGTGGGTTCACATTTTATATGATTATTATACCATACCGAATTCATTTGTTTTCTATGCACTTCAGTTTTTGAGAATTTTCAACTAGAATCTGTACTATACCATTATCTTCGGACGTTGTTCACATTTTTCTACGAAATTAATAATATGCCATACATGATTTTTCGATTTCTGTGCTTTTAAGATCACCACTCATGTTATGCGTTAAGCGCCAATGTCAACATCTATCTTGCTGTGTAGGAGTACATTAAATCCATGCTTTAGAAAGCTTATGTAGGAGAGGAAACTATCATAGTTCATAAGATCTTTAAGACTTTAAGTAGGCTGCAAATATGCAACTTGAGTTTTCCATGGAAGATAATGCACCTTAAAATTTACCACTAAGTAAGCGTATCTGCAGTTTGGTTGTTAAGTTTCTGCAATGAATTTGTGCCTGAACATTTTTGCAGTTATAAAGAAATATGGAATAATGTTGGAGACCCTTGCGTCTGCTTCTGGATGTGCCACATGTCAGTGGCTTGCTTATAAATATTCTCGAAAAGAACTTTCAAGTGATTGTAATTACAGAACCAAAATTAAACAAATCTGTTCCTCGGAAATGACTATTGCGCCCAATAGTTGCACCGAAAGTGGCCCAGAAGGGTTGGTTTTTTTTATCATTAAAATTAAGTATATGTTATTCCTCTCCGTAATTAGGGAGAACTGATTTGCAACTATCGAAATTACTCAACTGGTCGCTCATCTCCGTATTAAAATTGAATTTTAGTCTTCTCAGTAATTAGGGAGGGTCGAACGGTTTTCAGTTCAACTGTTATATGCATCTATCACTGCTTGGTTATTTCCATAGAAGATTGATTCTTCTTCCCCCCCCCCTCTTTTTCATTTTGTTTGTTCTGATGTATTCCATTCGGAACATAATCTGTTTAAACTTTGAAACCAACAGAGGCGATACGGATGCCGAGCAATGATGCTGGAGACAGTGGCGGCAGTACCAGGCATGGTTGGCGGCATGCTCCTTCACTGCAAGTCCCTCCGCCGCTTCGAGCACAGTGGTGGCTGGATCAAAGCCCTCCTAGAAGAAGCTGAGAATGAGCGTATGCATCTCATGACATTCATGGAGGTCTCCAAACCCCGTTGGTATGAACGTGCCCTCGTAATCACTGTTCAGGTACTATTCTTTACGCTTGTTTCATAATGAGTTGCTTTACACACACACACACACACACACACACATCATAATGAGTTGCTTTAAAAAACGTTCTAATGAAAATTGTTTTTTCTCCAGTCTCTTAAAAATCCTTTTTTTTAGAGAATTTTATGATTAAAAATGTTTTTTTTAAAATGAAAATTCAGTTTTGAGAAAAGTTGGGTTCTTGAAAATAGTAGCTTATTATATAAATATGACCTTTTTTATATAAAAAAACACTATAGTTTCCTAATGTTATCAATAGAACTTATAAGCAATCAAGAAATGCTTGTTATTCAGGCCATCTCGGAGAATCCATCTTAATAATCTTAAAGTATGTAACCATACAAAGCCTATTTGTATAAGTCTAGGTGTGACCCGTTACAACCTTACAAACCTGGTTACAGATCAATAAATGAAATTTTTTCTTCTATGACCGAGCCTTGTGTTCACCATGCAGGGTGTCTTCTTCAACGCCTACTTTGCTGCCTACCTGGCGTCCCCAAAGCTGGCCCACCGCATTGTTGGGTACCTTGAGGAAGAGGCGATTCATTCGTACTCGGAGTTTTTGAAGGAGCTGGATGAGGGTAGGATAGAGAATGTGCCTGCCCCTGAGATTGCGAAAGACTACTGGCAACTGGCAGCAGATGCTACGCTACGTGATGTGGTGATGGTGATTAGGGCTGACGAGGCTCATCACCGTGATGTTAATCACTTTGCATCGGTAATGATTTTATTTTGGTATTTTTATTTATGAATTTAAAATGAAAATGATAAAAAAAAAATCACATCAACATTTTAAGATCAATAAGACTTATTTAATTGAAGCTTTTAAGCAAATAACTCGGACATTTTGAGGCTCTGTAAATAGCAGGGTTCATCTAGCTTAAAGCTTCCGTTTATTCAGGCCAAAACAAAGAAAGCTCGGCTTTTAAGTTAGACCAACCAAAGGCATATTAAGTGAACAAAGAAGAATAGCTGAGCTTGCCAAACTTGGTCTAAAACTGTAAAATCATTTAGTGGTGTGTGATTAAATATTTAAATGTCTATTTAGTATCATGTTTATGATCTTGCTGTAATCGTAATTTCGGATGATTGTTTTTTATTTGCAGGATATTCATTTTCAAGGACATGAGCTAAAAGATGCGCCAGCACCCATTGGATATCATTGAAGCATCACATCAAAACCTTGGTTCATATAATGGTCTTGTATGGTAGCACTAGAAAACTATACTTATTCGTTGGACGTGGAAAAATATGTTTTTTCAATGTTTAGTTTTAACTATGTCAATGCTGTTTGGTGATGAGTGTAAAAGTTACTTATAAATAAAAATATTGCTTGGCATTAGTGTTTCAATCAATAGTTACCTTTTCAAATATCTATATGTTGCTTGTTCTTTATGTTTTGGCCTTGTCGGGTAAGGGAACTTAAATGTATTTTTGTCTAATGAGCACCCAAATTAAATATTGTATGGTTAAAATGTATAATCATTTGGATTACTGATTTAGAAAAGAAAACTATACTCGTTTTTATTGGTAAATAATTTTATAATTTTTTCCAATAACTAAAATTTTCAATAATAATGCACTCTATTTTTCACCACTCTCGATTTAGCATTCATAATTTCTAAAAACAAGCCAACAAATGCTTATTAAATATAATAACAAGTATACTTTCTAATTCTGAAAAAATAGTACTTTTATACTTAATAGTTCTTCAGTGGCCATTCTTTGGTCGTAACGAGTTCCATTCCAACATCAGAATGAAATTCTGAGGAAGTGACTTTTTGCTAATCTCCTTTGCTTTAAACAAATACAGTAACTAGTTTGTTTATTATTTTAATAGAGGTTGGATTTTTATATTACACTTTTTTCTGAAAAAACACACTAACTGTAGAAAAAAACTACGGTTTGCAGTGACTTTATGCAGACCGTAGATTTAATCTATGGTTTGCAGCGTTTTTTCATAAAAATTTTTTACATAAAATAAATTTGGTCAATTTTAACAATTAAAATTAAAATACTGAATATTTTTTTCAAATTAAACATGATTTTTTTAATAAAAAAACTAAATGCCTTATTCTTAAAATTTGACATAAAATAAATTACTAAAATTCTAACAATCTCTCAAAATAAACACAAAATTAACACAAATTTACACAAAAAAAGTTGATTTGATAAATTTTATATTTTTAGTTCATGTTATCTTTTTGTCAAGTGTATAAATTGAGATTTATTGAAACATTAACTAAATCGTCAATTTTTGTGAAGTATTTTTGATTTATTTTTAACACTTGTATAACGCAATATGAAACATTAATTAAATCGTCAATTTGATGTCAATCGTCAATTTTATTGAATGAAACAATCATAAATTATATAAATTTCATAAAAGAAATTAACTCAATATGCAAACATTAACTAAATTTCATAAAACATATTTATTAAACATGATACATCATATAAATTTACAACAACTTGGAAAAAAGAGTAATTTACATAAAATTAAAAAAAAAACTGATTAAGAGGCACAAACTACGAAGCGTTGCAACAGTTCAAAAATAAAGAAAATGCAAATATCAAAGGCACGAAGTACAAAGCAGTGCAATAAACGAAGAGACAAAAGATACGAGGCGTCACAACAGTCCAAAGTACAAAAAGGCACAAAAAACGAGGCATTAGCAGCAGTTCAAATTAAATAGAGGAAATTACGAATTACAAAAGGGCCCCCACTAATTAGCCACAGATGGGATAAGAACAAAGCAACGAAAATACAACAATGAAGGAAAGACATTTAAAATTAAGGATCAATGGGCGGGAAAACCGAACTGTCGGACCGAGAGAAAGTCACTCGAGCAGAGCAATCTAACCGAGCTTGGTATGAGTCGTTAATGACAACCAAGCACTCATTCTTCCTGGTAAGGGCGGCATTCTCCCTAGTAGGGACAGTGATATGTTCCTTGAGCCGAACATTCTTAACCATCATGCTAGCTAAGCCCTGAGAACCGTTGTCAAACTCTTCCTGAGCATGATCCCAGATCTCCTCGGCTTCATACCAAGAGTTGGCCAGATGATTTCTACGCAACAACAACTGGTCGAGCTGACGATTCAGGGCTGAAATCTCGGTCCACTTAATGGTCTCCTCTGGATATGAGTCGAACAATCTCAACGACAGATTCCCGAACTCTTTCTCGAGATCAGCCATGTGATGACGAACCCGAGATACTTCAGCGTGCAAGTCCTTCATCTGTCGTAAAATGCCAATTATGCCTTTAATCTGTGGATCTGGCTCTGGTATCATAACTATTTTTATTTTTAACAATAAAAACAACATAAGAAACATACACATTTAATGATAACCAAACAATTATTCTAATTATCTAATTAAACAAATTTTAATAAAAACTCAATTTTTTTATAAAACGGGGAAAATATCAACAACCCCAATTTTTATTGGTGATTTGGACAAACAAAATAATTAAAAAACATAATTTTATAAAACACCTAATTTTCAAAACGGGTAAATATTAATAAAGCGTAACTATTTTAATTTTTCTCAATCAAGACAAATAAGCATCATAAACATCTAACATCATAACCAAACCATTAGTAATAAATATCTAAATAAACAAATTTGAATAAAAACACTATTTTTTTTATAAAATGGGACAAATATCAACAATTATTATAATTTCTATAATTAATATAAACAAACAACAAACAATTATACATAGCTAAGTGAATAATCAATTTGCATATTTTATATATTTTTTCCTATTTTACAAAGAGGTTGGATTTTTATACTACACTTTTTTCTGAAAAAACGCACAAACCGTAAAAAAAATCTACAGTTTACAGTGTTTTTATACAAACCGTACATTTAATGTACGGTTTGCACAAAATACAAGCAAACCGTACATTTAATGTACGGTTTGCATATATTTTGTGCAAATCGTACATTAAATGTACGGTTTGCATGTATTTTTTTTATTTTTTTTTTGTGTAATTTCAATTTGTAAAATAGGAAAAAATATATAAATATGCAAATCCATAATTCACTTAGCTATATATAATTGTTTGTTGTTTGTTTATATTAATTATAGAAATTATAATAATTGTTGATATTTGTCCCATTTTTGCATTATTTATTTTTTTTGTGTAATTTCAATTTGTAAAATAGGAAAAAATATATAAAATATGCAAATCTATAATTCACTTAGCTATATATAATTGTTTGTTGTTTGTTTATATTAATTATAGAAATTTTAATAATTGTTGATATTTGTCCCATTTTTGCATTATTTATTTATTTTGTGTAATTTCAATTTGTAAAATAGGAAAAAATATATAAAATATGCAAATTCATAATTCACTTAGCTATATATAATTGTTCGGTTTTGTTCGGTTTTGTTCAGCGGGTCACTACATATATTTGGAAACCCAGACATGGTCACGACAATGATAGAAGATATGAGATTGTGCAAAAACACGATTGACCTGCAATTTTTGCAGAGTTTATAACCGTGTGTAATGACCGCCACAACCGGCTTGTTAACGGTGAATTTGGTACGGGGACGTCACCGGATTATATGAGATGGTATAGAGAGAGGACCCGCATCTTTATAAACCCACCTGAACTTGCCCGGTTATCTCACGGTTTCCGGAAGCATACGGGGTGTGCTCAATAAAATGGTAACAACTAGTTAAAGTTCATTTAATGATAACCAAACAATTATTTTAATTATCTAATTAAACAATGATAACCAATTAATGATAACCAAACAATGATAACTCAATGATAATCAATTAATGATAACTAAATAATGATAACTCAATGATAACCAATTAATAATAACCAAACAATGATAAGTCAATTATAACCAATAACTCAATTTTTTAATGATAACCAAACACATTTAATGATAACCAAACAATGATAACTCAATTTTTTTTATAAAACGGATAAAATATCAACAACCCCAATTTTTATTGGTGATTTGGGCAAACAAACTAATTAAAAAACATAATTTTATAAAACCCCTAATTTTCAAAACGGTTAAATATTAATAAAGCGTAACAATTTTTATTTTTCTCAATCAAAACAAATAACCATCATAAACATGTAACATCATAACCAAACCATTAGTAATAAATATATAAATAACACAAATTTGAATAAAAACCCTAATTTTTTTATTAAATGGGACAAATATCAACAATTATTATAATTTCTATAATTAATATAAACAAACAACAAACAATTATATATAGCTAAGTGAATTATGGATTTGCATATTTTATATATTTTTTTCTATTTTACAAAATGAAATTACACAAAAAAAATAAATAATGCAAAAATGGGACAAATATCAACAATTATTATAATTAATATAAACAAACAACAAACAATTATATATAGCTAAGTGAATTATGAATTTGCATATTTTATATATTTTTTCCTATTTTACAAATTAAAATTACAAAAAAAAAATAATAATACAAAAATGGGACAAATATTAACAATTATTATAATTTCTATAATTAATATAAACAAACAACAAACAATTATATATAGCTAAGTGAATTATGGATTTGCATATTTATATATTTTTTCCTATTTTACAAATTGAAATTACATAAAAAAAAAATAAAAAAAATACATGCAAACCGTACATTTAATGTACGGTTTGCACAAAATACATGCAAACCGTACATTAAAATGTACGGTTTGCATGTATTTTGTGCAAACCGTACATTAAATGTAGGTTTGCATAAAAACACTGTAAACTGTAGTTTTTTTTTACGGTTTATGCATTTTTTCAGAAAAAGTGTAGTATAAAAATCCAACCTCTTTTACAAATTGAAATTACACAAAATAAATAATAAATTAAAGAATAAAAGAAATACCTTGAATTATGGATAAATTTGATTGATGATTTGAGCTTTTTTATTAATAAAGTTGATAGTTATTGTGGTTGATTGATTTGAATTATTTTTTATGAAAAATTTGGGTTTTTGAGAGAAGGGAGAGAGAGAGAATAGTAT
The DNA here is from genome assembly GCA_963920805.1 of Primula vulgaris. Taxonomy (NCBI): domain Eukaryota; kingdom Viridiplantae; phylum Streptophyta; class Magnoliopsida; order Ericales; family Primulaceae; genus Primula; species Primula vulgaris. The sequence continues at coordinate 30,508,613 of OY987213.1, forward strand.
AAATATTTGTTTTTTTTTTAAAACGTAACATTCTGTTTTTTCAGGGACTGTCTGTGTAATTTTTTCGCAGGGACTGACTGTGTAATTTCTGAAAAATGGGGACTGACTGTGTAATTTTTACAGAATTGATACAGACCGTAGATTTAATCTACGGTTTACAGTGATTAACCGTAAATCGTAGATTAAATCTACGGTCTGCAGAAAACCACTGTAAACCGTAGATTTAATCTACTGTTTACGCGTTTTTTCAGAAAAAACTATAGTATAAAAATCTAAAAACATCTTAATATTCACAATATTAGAATACATCACATCGTGTGTAGGAAATTCAAATGCACATTTAGTTACGTTTGTTACGTCATGTTTTTTATTTGGTATGTTATCAATTTTTTATTTTTTTTTACTGAATAAAAGAAAAGGTAGTAAATGATTTTAGCAGGGTTTTAAATTGCGTAAATTAAATTAGCGGAAATCCTAACGGAGAGAGAGAGATGGCCGGCGCTTACCTAACCCTATCGCCGCCGCGTTTCCTCCTCCGCACTCTCTCACCTCCGTCTATCTCCGCCCCACCTCTCCGCCTCAACCTCCGCCGCAACTCCTTCTCTCTCCTCACTAACTCCTCTCCCACTCTCTCTCTCCACCACAACGGAGGCGATCACAACAATAAGAACAACTCCGGCGGAAACTCTGGTGGCGGAGGACGATGGAGCAACTCCGGTTCCGACGATGATTTTTCTATCGAAGATACTTTACATAAACAGTTATTGTTAGCTATTGTATCTGTATGTTCTGCCTTAGGATTGTTTCAGCTAGCTTCGGCTCTAGCTAAAACTAACTTTATTAAACAAAATGAAAATGAAAATGGGAACGGAAATGAGTTAAGTGCGGTTTGGGAAGTGAGTGGGGGTAGGTGGGTTAAGCTCATCGTCGATCACTTGAATGATAGTTTTGTAGTTTCTAGTGGGGACGCGAGTTTGTTAGAGGAAAATGTGTCGTTGAGATTGGTTTCGGAAATATGGGTGAAGTGTAGGGGTTTGTTTGCACGGTTGATGCTTCCGGAAGGGTATCCGGAGAGCGTTACGAGTGATTACTTGGAGTATTCACTTTGGAGGGGAGTTCAGGGTGTCGCTGCTCAGATTAGCGGAGTTCTCGCCACTCAGGTGCTTGTTGACTCGAATATTTTTATGGGTTTTTTTGGTTGTTTTGTCACTAATTGTAATAAACGAATAAAGTTACCCTAGTGTTTGTTATTTTGATTATAAGGTTCGGTTTATGTGGAGTTCTCGCCACTCAGGTACTTGTTGACTCGAATTTGTTTGGTTGTTTTGTCTCTAATTGTAATAAAGGAATAAAATGACCCAGGGACGCAACCAAGAACTCTAAAGGGGAGGAGCTGAAATGCTAATTTTTATAGATATCAAAATAAATAACAATTTATTTTTTCTGTTTTAAAAAAAATAATCAAAATGAGGCTGTAGACTCCGACTGTCTCTACTTAGTTCCTTCCCTGAAATTAGCCTAGGGTTTGTTTCATTGTAGCTTTTGCTTTTTATTATTATTTTGCTTATAAGATTCACCTTTTGTGGAGTTCTCGCCACTTACATACTTGTCGTAATGAATCTTCTATGGGTTTGGTTTAGTTTGGTTGTTTTTTCCTATTTATTACCTGGCTGATAAAAAAAGTAAGGGAGATTATCATAGGTTTCGTTTCATTGGGTGGCTTTTAAGCTCAATTTATTTGCTATATTGCTTATCACTGTTTTAAAATATTTGCTTCGAAGTGAAAAAGCTCCATTCAAAGCTTAAAAATCATGTTTTCTTGTTTTTACGCTGATAAAGCTTGCGCGTTTTATACGCTCTTGCAAAAACGCTTTACCTACATATTCTCTTTAATGGAATATTGTTGCTTATAAGCTTAGGTTTTTTGGTGTACTGAAAGTTTTGAACTGGGCGAGTTTTTTTTTTTTACTCCGCCTCAAATGATTTAAAGCTTATTTTAAAAAATGCAGTGAAGCCCCGATAGGAAAACGAGTTTTTTAAATTTGCACATGTTTTGTTAAAACCTTCACAAGAACCAGATTTTGATTTTTTATGGGAGATTATCCGGTATCCCCTATAACTCCGTATATGAATAATTGATCGAGATCCTAAAGTCAGAAATGCTTTCGAATAAGAACTCTTTCAGAAAGCTAGCATCATAAAGCTCAATTGAGACATGGTACAGTAGGCGCTGGATTGATATTGTTGTGCTTATGCAAAAAACAACCAAAGGAAATAAATAACTTAATATGTATGATATACACGGGGAAAAGAGCATGATTGTTTTCGAAATCAATCTGGACTAGGTGCACAATATGGTCAGTAGTGAATGCTTTGACTCAAATCTAACCATGAAAACTTTATTAAAAAAAACATTACATTATCGATGTTTTGCCTCAAACCTCACTAAAGTTGCGTCATTTATCTTCACTAAGAATAAGTTGTTCATTTCATGCAGTCTTTGCTTTATGCTGTTGGGTTGGGTAAAGGGGCGATACCTACAGCAGCGGCTATAAATTGGGTACTCAAAGATGGAATTGGGTATGTGAGCAAAATCTTTTTGTCAAAATTTGGTCGGCATTTTGATGTCAATCCAAAAGGCTGGAGATTATTTGCGGATTTGCTGGAAAATGCTGCTTTTGGAATGGAGATCTTAACTCCTGCTTTTCCTCATCTGTTTGTTCCCATTGGAGCTATTGCTGGAGCTGGACGGTCAGCCGCTGCATTAATCCAGGCTAGTTTTATTAGTTTCTTCTTAGAATAATATAAAATGTAAAAGAAAATCATTTTATTTGGTTCCTATGATTTTGCCTTTTGTCATGGATGTTTAACGTTAACTGAACCAATTAAAGTGTTGTTTAATACTGATTATTGCGACCATGTTAAAGAATTGTTTTCACTTGAGCCATACTTTATGTATGCATTTCGCTCACTTGGGTTGTAATGACTTAATTACCCCCTTTTATCTGATCATTTCGGACCAAAACTGCTGTGTATTCATGTCTCATACCTGGTTCAGAAAGAAGTCAGTGCTAATTTGAAACCCCTTAAGAAGACTGGACACATTTCTTGCAGAGTATGGTTATATTACTGATAAGAACATTTTTTCTTGTTCAATATGTGCCATGAGAACTGACTACATAGCTCTTATGTTTTTATAACATCTTTTTTAAAAGCAATTTAAGATTTCCGGTTTTTAAAGCAGCAGGTCCGGAATTTAAAAGGAGGCCTTTATAGGAAAATTATACGTAGTTTATATTGTAGATTTACTATTCAAAAATAAATAAAAAATGGTTTACCTCAAATATGTACAGTACTCTGTTTTGTTTGTGTGTGAGTCATGATAATAAGTGCACTGAGGTAACTATTGGGTGCAGTGAGCTCTTGTGAAATATACTTGTATTGTTGTATGACCCTCTATTGTTTTCTAATTAGCCTATTTCTTATTTCTTGAACTTACCTTGCTCTAACAGGCTGCTACAAGGAGCTGTTTCTATGCCGGCTTTGCAGCACAGAGGAATTTTGCAGAGGTAGTTTAACTCAGGGAAAAATATCACTTTTGCACTTCAAACTATTGGCTTTTAACAATTAGTACACCAAGCTAATAAGTTTACAAATTAGACACCAATCTATACAAAATATAGCAATTACGCAGGAGCGCCAGAAGTTCAATGCAAAAGCAATAGCTATGTACTAACTGTTCGAATACTATGCTGTACTAAGACCCAATTTGCTTACTTTAGACAATTATTTCACAAATACTATACAAAATTAATCTCACTCCGTATAAAACTTGTTAATTTTGATTAGTTGGTGTACTGATTGTTCTATTTTGTGTAGATTAATTTATTAATTGTGAATTTTGATAAGATGGTGTAGTAATTGTTTGATTATCCCTAAATTGTGAACTTCATTAGCACTCTGTACTAATTGTTAAAAGATGGTAGGTGTACAAGTTACATATATTTTCTTTAACATGCCACGGAGCACGATTTCCTCTTACCGACTAGTGGTTTTTGCCTCAGTGGTGAAAGAAAACTTATTGTGATGCCATTTCCTTGCTATGGTTATTCAATGTTTCTTAGTTTCTATTTAATGTCAGGTTATTGCAAAAGGTGAAGCGCAGGGAATGGTAAGTAAATCTATTGGAATAATGATCGGGATAGCATTGGCCAACTACATACATACCTCGACACCCCTTGCTCTTGTTACTTTTGGCGTTGTAACTGGGATACACATGTTCTGCAACTTAAAGTCATATCAAGCCATACAATTGAGGACTTTGAATCCATACCGTGCAAGTAATTTCTCTTAACTCTTTCTATATTTACTTGAATATTGTGACTGGGCTTTCTTATCTAATTGTATTGCTTGTTATTGATTTTAAAACTTGCTCATAAGAAAAGTGCACAAATATTATTTGCAACTTAGACGTCATGAATTAGTTCCATATTGAGAGGTTTTGTAGATTATACAATGGGATTAGATTTGAATATATGATCTGTTTATGGAGCCAAATGGGAGTAAGCAAATTGCATGTTGAATCATGTATGCCATTGATGTCAAATTGCCATAATTTTTTTTATGACCTGAACAATTTGAACGGTGAAATACGGTTCTTGTATTTTATTGCTATAACAAAATTGTCAACATTTCAGTATTATTTCTGGGTAGTGCAATTAAATTAAAAGTCTCTCATTCTCATAGACAAAGCAAGACTTTGTGCATGATCACATGGTTCTCCTTATTTTAAGTTGTTTTAACTAGACAATATTTTATTAATGCACACGAACTTTCGCCTTGGCTCAGTTGCAGAAAAAGACAAATTTTCAATAGGTATATATAGCGGTCTTCCTTTTTTCATAAATCGACGCTTTCTTATACTGGTTAATTGCTAGCAAGTAGTAATTAACCCTTGGCAAATACTGCAAATACTGTCCGAGTCGTGTCATGTTATGCATGTTTAACTGGCTCTGATTATTGTAACTTAAGAGAATTTTCTTTCTGGCTGATTGCATTGCTTTGGATGTCTAAATTACAGATGATCATCATAGTCCTACTGCTTTTAGTTTGTTGTGTCGAATGAGATGGTGTCTTGCTCTCTTTCTCTTTCTACCCAAACATGTATTTTTAAATGTTTTCAACAGGTCTAGTCTTCAGTGAATATTTGCTCAGTGGTTTAGTTCCTTCCGTCAAAGAAGTTAATGACGTGGAACCTTTTTTTCCAGCTTTACCACTGTCTATCCTGAGTTCTGCTGGCAGAGTAAGTTTAATTTCTCCTATTTTATGAGAACTCAAGATCGTATCGTCAACATATATTTATATGCTTTCATTAGGTGCGTCTATTCTAGTTTGAAAAACTTTAATAGTTTGGCCACCCATTTTCCCTATCATATTTTTCTGAACGCATTAAATGGTGTTTCCTAATGACTCGTTGTCCTTTGCTAAGACGGAAAAAAAGTGTTTAAATTGGTCTAGGAGTTTTAGCTGGAGGTTGCCTACTCTTCTTTTTAATTAACTCTGTTTTGTTTCTTTTTTTTTTAGCCTGTGTGTTCAGGCTATGAGTCACTGTTATATCTCAAGTAATTATTCATATTTCTCCTAGAACAGATTTATGTGCTTGTTGACCATCTTATAAGTAACAAGTGGTGTATAAAATGAACTATAACAAAAGCGAAGTAGGATCCCAAATAAGTAGGATACCAATAACAATTAAGCCAACGTCCACAAACACGCTTCTTCCGACTCTACAGTCTAATCTACTAAAGTTTAGTTATGACAGAAAGTTTGGGTATATTGTTACCCGCATTTTTTACCTGTTTCTCAGGGACAATCAGAAAATCTCTCCTCAGAGGCCAAAAATGCAGCTGCTAGTATTGACGGGCGGTTGAAATTGGGCTCTAAATTATCGGATGTTGTTGAAAGTGAAGATGATGTTGTTGCTCTATTTGACCTATACAGAAATGAGGGCTACATTCTGACCGAGCATGAGGGAAAATACTGTGTAGGTTATATCAATTCTGTGTTCTTTTCTGTTATTCTTTTCCGTTCTGTTTTTCCCCCATTAATGAGTATCGCATGTATTTTCTCCGGAGATGCTCTTCATTCTCGAAAAAAATCTGCAGTGACGAGTCTGTTGCGGACAAATTGGGTAGGTTCAGTTTTGGTTCCAAGAGGGATGAAATTAGTATTCGTCAGTTCCGTTCCTTGTCCAAGATTTCTTGGAACCTTACCCTACCCGAAACTGTTAAAAAACCTACCTATAACGGATCTTGCACGATGCGTTTTCAGTTTGAAAAAGCCAAGTCAGCAATTTAGTACACGTGCCTTTATTGTGTTTGTTTGGGTTGTAGTCTTTTTATTTATGAGATGTCATTCCCTCTATTCTCAAATCTGAAGAGTTGCTTGATTATCAATCTAGGCGGGCCTTTCCTAATATAGAAAAGATGCTAGATGAAAGAGTTGGCTAGTTTCACTTCCTGACAGCGAACGCGATAATGTTAAGCACCAAGAGTTAGATTGAATAGAAAACAATTCTGAAAGCGCATAAATGAATCAAAAAGCGAAACTTTAAGTTATTAGTATGTTTTCCCCCCCTTTGGTTTTTTACTTTTCGCTAGTTTCAAGATGATTTTGGTTTTTCTTACTCCTTTTGTATCTGACTGCAGGTAATACTGAAAGAAAATTCCTTGCCAAGAGACATGCTGAAGTCTCTATTTCATGTTAATTATCTATATTGGCTAGAGAAAAATGCTGGAATTGAAACCAGAGGTCCTTTACATGATTGCAGCTCAGGAGGCAAGCTTCGAATGTCTCTCGAGTATGTAAAGAGAGAATTTAACCATGTGAAGAGCGATGGGGAGCTGACAGGTTGGGTGGCGGATTCTCTTATTGCAAGACCTTTGCCCAATAGAATACGACCTGGTGGTGATTTTGCTTTGTAGTTTGACACTTAGTGGTAGGTGTAACGCTATATAAAGTATAAACTGAAAATTTTGCACATAATGGGTAGCAGTAATTTGCTTTTGAGAGGTTAGGTATTTGATGGTAGGACACTAGGAGTAATGCTATTAAAACTGAAAGGCAGTGAGACTCTTTAGAGAAGCAATACATATGTAGTCCAATTTATATTTATAGTATGTGGTACTATGCTATGCTTACTTTAAATAATAGTACATTTAAAAACTGGGGTTCACTTACTTCCATGACGCCATTTCTCTTTAGGTTTACTTTGCCACTTCAATTTTTTGCCTTTCCTGTTAAATTCCGGAACCTAGCATTGTGAATACAGTATAAAGTATAAACCAATTTACCTGTGATCCAGTTTGCTTTTTCATATGCATTTTTTAATTATAATGTGTTTGCCGAAATCGATTAGGTTTTTCAGGACTAAAAAACTAAAACCAATCTATTTAGCCAAACCCATTTGTGTACATTTAGGCACTTGTGGGTTTGATTGGATTAGTATTACCTGTGCAGAACACTCGCGAGCCTTCTACAGATTCTGGGCTTGTTAAGCATCTCAAGGGCATTTTATTAGCCGCTTCTGTTCTGTTTTCGACAAACTTTAAGCAGTCTATTTGCGAGATTGGCTGATGTGCCTTCTTGTAAAGAGCAGATAAATTACTTCTTGAAGCACATTTTCTCCCTATATTTTTGTATTAGACTTGATAAAAGATACAGATAGAAGCTACGGTTGAAAAATAGCAACGAAAAGAAATACATGCCATTTTTCTTTCGTTGGTGCTGAACAGGCTGTCAATTTTATGCTTCGAAAGAAGGTGGGAGGAATTCATGTATTGAGGCAAACTTTCAAGCTTTATTTCCATAAGATATCATTTCGAGTGTAGTTTTAACCTCTTATTTTCATATGTTTTTATGTTTAATAGGCTGGTAATTTTTTTTAAAAAAAGGGGTGAAATACCTCACTTTTGATGTCGGTTTCTGATGCAGAATTTCAAACTAGCAGATACTCTTATGTTCATGGAGGTGGCAAAGTTGATAAGTTAAAAGTATTGAGGTTTTTATGCTATCACCTGGGAGATGGTTTTGAGAAATTCTAAAGCCATATTCTACTACGAGATTTTTTTTACTCACTGCCAGGCCATTTTACTACGATATACTTTTATCTAATTTAAACACACAAGATTGATTACATCCCTTAAGTAAGCCAAAATCTAATCTATATTGTTACTTGTACAAAATTGTTTCCCTCATTCATTAAATTCTAGTGGTTCATATAATATTCGTAGTAAAAAAAATACTACTGTAAAGAGTAGTCTCAAGTGAAATGAATCAAAAGTAGATTGTTTGTGGATAATTATTTGCAAGGGGAATGGATTACAAAAGTGTTATGTGGAACTGGCTATAATGTTTTCGAAGTAGCTATCTCGTCAACAAAATGCAACTGTGATGGTTCAAGCATTCAAATTCTGTGAGAAATTTCAGGAGTAAGTTGGTTTTGGTACATTTGTTTTTTTCTTCGAATGTTGATAATCAGATTATTGAATTAATCTTGAAAGGTAATGTGTGAAAACATTTGAAACAACTGCCAAGTAGTTTGAGGTTTACCTTTTACCTAAGCAGTTAGCATATATGATATATACACGACCATTGATAACTTCTATTGTTACTTTTCGCCATCTTTCTTATTTTTAACGAGGAGATTAAATTCAATCTCTCGCCCCCTGATTTTACAAAAAATCTTTTCCGTTTTCATGCCAAGTAAAAATTTCTTCTAAGAGCATCCATAATAGTTTTGTTAATTTTTTAATATTAAATAGTGACACATCATCGTTTAATAAGCGGTTAACACATATGATCGTTGATAACTGGTTATCTATTGATACTTTTCGCCATACTTTTTCATTTTAAACCTGGAGATTATATACTCAAATCTCTGGACCTCCTATGTATAAAGAAGTTTCTTCGTTTTCATGCCAAGTATAAATTTCTTCTAAAACAATAGTATTGCCTCTATTTACAATTAACAATTCCCAAGTATCCCTGTAGGTTTAGCTAGAAAAAAGAATATGAATACAGTAGAAACTCTATACAGTCATAAACTCGGTACCAGAAAAAAAACATTACTATATAGATGTTATTCTTAAATAGCTATGTATAATTTTATTTAAATATATATTTTGTATAATACAAGATATATGTATACAAATTTTACTAAACAACACAAATATTTAAGAGACATGTACATATTTTTAATCTAACTAGGTAAACACGTGATGACATGAATTAAAGAAAGTGAAAATTCATGATATAATAAATTCATAAATTTTATTTAAAAAAAAAAATGAAGTACAAAATTACTTAAAAAATCGAGTATATGTATATAGAAAAGTGAAAATTCATCTAAATTTTATTTAATCTTTTATTTATATATATAAACACTATCTATAATTTAGTATAGAAACCCGTCTTAAAAAATTACATATATATAATTTTACAAATTTATGTTATTTATCACTATATAAAGATATATTTTATTAAAGCGGGAGCTTAAAAAATATATGAAATATTATAATGTATAGTTTTTTATAAGAAGTTTAAAACTATAGAGGACTATTCTACTGTAGCGAAGAAACAGAATACCACTAAGATTAATATTTTAATACTATAAGAAAGATATGTTGAAAATCAAACAGCTGGAATATGGGACAATTGTAGTTTCTCATTCTTCTATCTGAACCAGGAAACAGTTACTTGACAATCAAGTTAATTCTACTCCTATCTCAAATAGGAAAACCCCATGCATGTGCTATATATACCCTTTCACGCACATCTCTAACATATATTACCCTCACTCGAGTTCCATAAGAAAAATCAAGCTTTTAATTATTACCCTCTTTCCAGTTTCAGATCCCCTACAGGCCACAAAATCTCCAGTTTTTGTTCTGAAAACCCTCGAAAAAGATGAAGAAAGAAGAGAGTACCCGACTTATTCTAGACTGGTACAAAGAAAACCCATATTCCGACGACTCTGATTTCTACTGCAATGGCCTTTGTGATTCTACCGAGTTTTTGGACCACAAGCCTGAGGCTGCTATCAAGAAACCACCACAAGCGGATTATATTCCTAGAAATAGCATGTGTAACAATAATACAACAGCGAAGCAACCAGAGATGATACCTTCATCAAAGGAGGCACAGAAAACCAATATCCGTCTCACTTTCAAGCTCAATGGAAACAAAGTTCAATCTGTTCGAAGGAGCGATAATATTGCTGCTGCATCACAAAATATTCAGTTCAAGAAAAGATCATACTTTGAAGATGAAATCATTAGTATTCCGAAAAGGAAGAAGATGTCTAATGATCAGAAGCCTCTGGTGAAGCACTACACTAAATTACGATGTATTAGTAGTACTAGACTGCAAATTAGCTAAACATATATATATATATGCAAGGGTTGGTTCCATTAGAGTGGATGAAACAGAGAAACAATGAATCGATGATGTAAAGAACAGTAGTATCGTCCTTGTGACTTAGGTATCTGTAGAATGTTCCCTTTGTTCTAATAATATTTGAAGTTTCGGTTCTATAACTAATTGATGCCAGTTTTAGAGTTGGAATTCTGTAGATTTAGAGAATACCCTTATGCTTACCTTGTTGATTATGATTGTATATGCAAGCTTATGCAGATTGTTTACTTATATATATGCATATTTTGTCGACGATTTTGCCTGTTGGAGTTCAGTAGCTACAGGCTGTAGTTTCTCAATTATTGCTTGGGTCTCGGTAATACATTAATTAGTTCTAAAAGTAGTTATATTAATCCTAATTTTTGACTTCAGATTCAAGGGTGTTGATTTAATCTAAAATTTGAAAGTATTTCCGAACACTTGAACACAAGAAACACAAAGCGAGTTTAGATTGTGATATTAACATATTTGCTACCTGCTCAATCATGTAAACCGAATAGGGATGGACGGAGAATCTACTCTATGAGTTTCATTAACCCTGTCATAACCATTGATATTATGCTATTTATATAATTTCCGATGCAATATTTTAAAGTCTACTTTGATTAATAAGGAGGTATCGAGTCAGCCCCTTTTTCTTTCTCTTAAATAAATGAGGCAATTGTTTTTGTTGCGGCTTTGTTGCAACTGGTCATCACAAAACAAATGAACTTATCATATCATTGAGTAATCTCTTATCTAGTTAGTATATAGAGGATAATGATGATTTTCGTATTTTGAAATTATACTAAAAAAGTAAACCATGATCTGTCAATCTTGCAGGATGAAATAGCGAAACAGCGTGTACCGTAAAGAAAAAAACAAATCTAGGAAGGGCTAAGCATCTGAACCTTGTCTCTCTGATCTCTCTTTAAACATATGTCGTATGTGTATTTCAGGCAGTGTTTTAAAAATCGCACTTTAAAACGTTAAAAACTCGATAAAACTGTTTGTTAAAATAAAATGCCTACGCTTTTTCATTTTTTGGCTGGTAAAAATTAGTGCGTTTTTATCACGCTTTTTGCGCTTTTATTATGCTTTTTACGTTTTTCAGGACTTGTAGTATTTTATTATTATTATTTGTTCAAAAAACTACGAAAACGACGCTGATTTAGGGTTAGCAATTTCAAAAAAAACATAATTTCTAACAAATTTTACCACATGTGCTAGTGATACTTAACCGCTCATTTTGACGAACTACAACATTTAAAAATTTGAAGTACTAAAAGACGTAAATCTGTATTTTTTTTTTCTATTTGTGAAATATTTCAATTTTTCTTATATAGAAAAATGTTAAATGATGTTTTCAAAATATATATTAAATATCTATATTTTTTTAGATATTTCTAACATGTATATTTTTATACTATAAAAAGTTTACGCTTCAAATCTGTATTTTTAGCGCTTTAAGCATATCTCTTGTAAAAACGATTTGATCAACTTAACGCTTTTTAAAACATACTTTCAGGTAAGTAACCCATTTAGAAGAAGGCAGACAGTGATTATTAATCAAAGTACCTGTGATTTTGACAGAAAGCCGAAAATTAATTTAAACACCTTTCAAGTTTTCTCATCTTTTTCACTTGAAGTTTGCATCAACTTTACAAGTTGTGAGCACCTAACGAGGCAAAATATTCGAAAGCCATACATTGATTTTATGCCACCATTTGCCCTTCTTAATGATATATATAATATATGCATATGGAACTAAATGATAAATGCAATTTCAATAGCCGATCCTTAGTACTACAGATAACACAAAGGAAATACGTCTAACTTTTTGACTGATTAGGCTGTTAATCAAAGGCGCCGTGAGACTGATTATAGACACTTGCCTTTGTTTGTAGTTCTCACAAGTTACCAACAATAATCTCCACAAGAACTAGAGATCCACGTATATGCTATGTTTTAACATGTAAGATCAGAGGAAAGCATCAAATTTTATTTCCCAAATATATACTTACATATTAGGATGTATGCTTATGATCGTAAGAAAGTTAAATAAAAAATTGGATGTAAAAATCAGCAGGATATGAATATGGAGAGTCTGAACTATCAGTTTCGATATTTACAACAAAAAAAGTGGCTTTTCTTTTTTTGCATTTGGATAATACAAGGCAAAATGTCCACGACATGTTTGACAAATGGCTTTCAGATTTTGTCAAAATGATAACGAGAATACAATTTTGCAAGTCCGGTAGGAGTTAGGTTTCATTATGGAACAGAGATCTGATGAATCAATTATATACATACATCAATCATATTGAAGCTTAGATTGTATAAATGATAATAGTTTGAAGGGTGGAAAACACCAGATTTTGAATTTACCCTAGTTTTTATGGGATGCTTACCTTATTAATTGTAATTGTGTATGCTAGCCTAACTCATATTTGTTGAGTTTTATATACATGCATGTTTTGTCGATAATGTGGGTACATGAGTTCAGTAGTTTCAGTATCGATTTTGCCGATATGCTTGTGTCTGGATAATACATAGTTCAAGAAGTAGCTAGATTGATCACATCTTACTCCTGTAGATTCACCAATTGTTAATTTAATCTTGCTAGTTAAACTATGTGAAAAGACTCGAACAAGGAGCATAGGTCGAGGTTTGGATATTACTCTTATCATGTGTTCATTGCTCAATTATGTGAATCGGGTAGGGAATCGTTGTATTGTAATATTAAGGAGAGTAATTATAGACCCTGTCATTATCATTGGGAATCTGTAATTGCAGTCATTTCTTGTACAATCTTTTTATGCGTCAACAAGGAGGGTATCAGTCGCCACTTTCTGTTATATACTCCTGCAATACTTCTAAATTTATGGGGCAACTGTTGTTGCGGCTGATTTTTAGATAAACAGGAGCAATCATTGATTTTCTTTTGTAGAATTTAAACTAAAAAAACGAGCATGATTTCCCAATCTTGCTAAATGTACAGCAAAGCAGTATATCATTTACGGAGTATAACAGTTGTAGAATTCTAAAACAGCCTGTGCTTGTCGGATCTCTAATCTCTCGTAGAACATGTCTTGGATGTGTGATTTCAACAAAAAAGTAGATGCACTTTAGACAGAAAACCAAAACTATATTGACACCTTGAAGTTTTCTGATATATTCTCATTCTAGCGCCCAACAAGTGCAATCTTCAAAAACATTATATGGATTGTATGCCCCCATATGCTTCTCTCCACAATATTATAGCGGGTGATGCTAAATGATATCTATAAGTTTTAATCGACAACTTTTTGTCCAGACGAGCCAGAGAAAATATTTCCAAATTTGTTGATTGGTGATTGAGAGTTGATCAAAGGCTCAGCGGCACGAGTTACATGAGGGATACTCCCAAGAGCTGCTTGTCTTTGCTTGTAGTTTGCCCAAGTCACCAAATATAGCCCCGCGATTATCAAAAATCCTCCCACAATGCTGTTTCAAAATGCAAAACCAGAGGGGAAACATTTAACAAAGCATAATTTTTTTAATTGCCCCGTTAGTCTTTAAGCTGTGTTTGGTAAAAATTCTAAGAAATGCAATCTGATTTTAAATATAAAAACCCCAGGAGGTTATGCATGCCTGTTTTGTTTGGGAATCTGTTTCTAGGGAATAACTAGAAGATTTCCACATTTAAGAATGTACATCAAGTTATTTTCATACCCCATAATTTTACAGTAAAAAGACACCAAGAATAAAATGAAATTGGCATAGGTTTTAGAGTTCTGAGTTCCAAAGCTAACTGAAATAAGAACAGAAAAAAAACTGGAAATGTTGAGACAAGAACAAAACGCCCCCCTGCTATTTGCAATGTTTCTAAAACGTACCAGGAAATAAATCTCAAAATTTCTGGTTCCAAATGAATTATATATCTTTTCTAAAAGTGAATTTCCAATCAACCCAACAATAGTTTTGTCATGACTATACTAATCAGGTTAATTTATAAACTCAGGTGCTAACTGAAACTTAAGTGTTGATAGCTTACCTTCCCAAATAAATAGGGCTTCCAAGGAAGATTCTTGAGAGAAAGGCAGATGCAGCGGGTTGAAGAGGGTTATAAAGAGCAACCAAAGCAGGTCCCAATATTTTATTAGCCCATGTCAGCAGTCCATAATTAAGAGCAGATGCAACAATTCCCTGAAACAGCCGGCACATACATATATTATTGAAAAACCAAAGTTTCCATTTTCCAATGATTAATACTCACGCTGTATCATATTCAGTAGCCATTACAGGAAATAATTTTTTTTAGAGGGGACATCAATTGTGACATTGTCTCCTTGATAACTTTACTCATCTCCCTAGATAGTTTATTTATTACCTTTCATGAACCAAGGAGTAACAATTATGAACACTTAGGAAAAGTACAACCTAGACATCTATTGTAAAAGTGGAGAGACTATAATGTAATCAATAAGTTTTTAATTTCATCATGAGCTATTGCACGTACATGTTTCATTTGGGGCTGTTGTACACGTTTTATTTAAGGCAACTGTGTATATATATGTACTTGACCTTTCCTCTGATAACCACAACTAATTAGTAATTACTGAACATTATTATACAAATTTTAGTGCTGATTCTCAGGAATCCAAGCTATTCACGGAATAATTGAACCCGGCATTTGAAAGAAACGGTTGCTCAATTACAGTATTGATTTCAAAATTGAAGTTTTCTTCTGTAATAGCATTTATACTAATCTTTAATGTGATAAACGAACCAGATTTGGTAAATCATATGGTAAAAAGAAGGGACTTACAGCATAAAGTACTGCAAAAAGCTCTGATTGGGTTAAACTCCAGTCTGTTGATTCATCAGTCATAAAAAAAGCTGTGACTACCATAAAAAGAACACCGAAGAAATATGAATACGCTGTCACTGATAGGCTGGCAGGGTACTTTGCAAGAACTGGAGCCTGTAAAGGTAATTTACGCAATGAGGCAAAAAGAGGAGCTAAGGGACAATCAATTCTTTTTCAGTACATTCAAACAGAACAAGGTCATGGATAAAAGATTAAAGCAAATACGAAAAAGTGGAAATAAAACGATCATTTCTGCAACTGATGGGTGATATATAAACAAAATTTTAGACAGAAGAAATGATTAGACACTTTAGTTCAAACCGACTTAATACAGTAGATTCTCGATATCATTCAAAGTAATAACTAAAGAATTTAAAGATCCTCTTATGACCTATAAAAAGAGATCCTCTGCAAATCTGCATATACTTTTTTAAGTACTAACATATATTTTAAAGAATATTCAGCAGAATCCATCTTTAACCCACTTTGATTTTTTTTTATATCAAAGTGAAAGTTCAAACACCATGCTTAAGACAATAGAGTTTTCTTCTTCTTCTTTCTTTATTGCCAGAACATCATTAAGATAAATGAGTAGCATATCATTCATAGAAACTAAGGACACACTAAGGATAAACCATTTTTGTTGGCAAAAATATTTAAGTGTTCACTTATTTAGCTGCCAATTTCTCCTGTACTCTAGTATATGTACTAAGGATATGTTCATAAAGTATGGGGAAAACATCCCAACTGGCAAGATTACAATATCTTTCTTATTTCAAGATTACAATATCTTTCTTATTTCAAGATTACACCTCCGAACTCGCATACATCATCTAGGACATTGACGGGTCTTATAATCTCTCACGTTAAAGATTTCTGTAGTATGGTCTCATTTTAAGCTAGACAAGATAAGCTACAGTTATTTCACATAATGGAAGCTTTTAAAAACTTCATGCAAAGGATATGCAAACAATAATTGTACAGATCGATACCAAAGCAATATATAGTCAGCATGGTAATGATAAATGTCATAACTGCTACATCATATTTAACCAACAATTTCGTTGTTAACCTCCCTAAAGAAAAAAATATATTTTTGTTGTTAGAATAACCTAAACTCTGCAAAAATATCATGGCATTGATTCTTACCTGAATGGCTAAATAAGCTGCCATGCACATAGTGTTTCCAATTAAGCACAACACACCAATGTGCCAGTTGTCAAGTCCAAACCCTATGAAACTAGACAACAACCAACCTGCAGGTTCTGGTTGACCCTTCGCACTTATTTCAACATTTTGTGCAAAATCTGTATATCCAAAAAGTGCTGGGCCTCTAAATAAAACCATTAATATGGCTCCGAAAACACACACGAGAGTACCACCAACCTTAACCTGGCCTTCAGTTTTGAGCAAGTTCACTCTTTCTGTACTGGACGAATAAGATTTACATATCATATTAAACAAAAGAAACTATGGTAAGACATTCTTGAGCAAATAAGTTAATCGAAATTAAAAGAAATGCTTTAGCTACCCGTAAAATATTACCCAACCCCATCAAATTAAAAGAAATGCTTTAGAAAGACATTCTTGAGAAAAATAGTTATTGTTACTTGTGCCACATTAAAAGTGTCGAGTGTATTCCAATGAAAAAGTATGGCTACAATGCATGGTAAGATTTATTGGAGGGGTCTACCATTATTGAATATCTAATTTTGGTACAAGCATACATGTATTATGTAAATAAGGAAAACAAAAAAGAACCAGAATGTTCGAAAAGAAGAAAATCAGTAAACTGACCCCATCATTACGGCCAATATAAAGGTGAAGACTGGGATTGCAGGTTGTATAGCTGCAGCATAAGTTGGATTTGTATATCCAAGACCTAGAAGAAATAAAAGCTGGTTCCCAAATATCCTGTACGGACATATGAAAATAAGCCATTCGAATAGAGTAAATCCAGAAGAAAAAGAACAATTACAGAATTACTTATACCTAAAACCTAAAAATGCTTATAACTTCTACTCACCCAGTTAACCCGAGAAAGACAAATGACATGAGGAGTTGTCGAGTCATAGGTGGTCTAGTTCTTCTGCAAGCACAAAATATAAATTGTATCAAACAAATGCTATTTTACGGAATTCTCAGTCATAAATACGAGCTCAAACAAGCTGGCACCAGCATCACAACTTAACTACTGCTCATTCTCATTAGTTTAAAGGTAAATATTAATCAAGAAGCAAACCGAAGCAAAGAATAAAATATGAGGAGCAATATCTTAAACCCACTGATTAGAGTTAACCTACAAAAACCCAAGTCTGAGCTTTTGTTAGCACTAAATAAATCCATTTTAAATACAATAATGTAGCCTAGTTTCCTGCATTAAGTCCATAATCACAAACATTATAAAGAACCAATCATTACTTACCACACCAAAATTACGGTTTTTCTTTTTATCAATCCGATGTAAGGAATTCAGATCAGGCCCCAAGTTCAACCGTTACTTAAAATGACCTCAATATCTAACATCCAGCTATTAATGTATGATTCTCACAACAATAAGACACGATAAATTTTCAGTTTATCTATCAGATATAAATGAAAATGAATCTGATCCAGATTCAAAGACTTATAAGCAAATGAAAGCCACTAATATTCAGCCTTTTCTTCAATCCAAAGTAACCAATTTGTCACTCAAATAAAGAAAACCACAGACATTTAAGAAAGATTCTAGATTAATTCTTCTACCAAAAATTACAAAAATAAGTAAATAATATGTATAGCATCTCAAATTTCACATTTCCATTCAAAAATTCTACATACAACTATACAAAACACGTAAAAGAATTACCCTAGTTTCTCTCAAGGAAGGATCCTTTAATGTGCAAGGGGGGTCAGTGCCTCCCCGGTCTGTAGAAAGAATTAAAACATATAATTTTTTTTCCGTTTTTTCAAGTATATGTATATGTTACCTGTTTAGATATATAATATTTAATGTAAATAATATTAAAACTTATGCCACTAGACTAGTGGATAGTTCTTTGTTTTAGGTACTACATGTCCTCAGCTCAAATCTTTTTACTTCCCGTCTATTTTCTTTTAAAACATTATATTATTAATACAAAAGGAAAGCCATTACTTTTACTCTTTCGATCTTTTACTATCTCTATTCCGGTGGACCTCTATACACAAAATGCATATTATAAAATTATCTCAAAGCTTTGTATAATTGTGCTCTCCTTCATTTGGACCCGGGGTCCTTTCTCTCATCTAGTTCTAAAAAAACACAAAAATATAAGCAGTATATATAACTATCACAAGAAATTAGTAACAAAAAAGGAAATTGTTTATCACGAGAGTGCATAAAGAAATGCTGAGTATGTGTTGACGATGTTAGGATTTGCTATACAGAGAGGATAAAAGTGGTGCAATTTGTTGTCCGCTTATCACACACATGTATAATAATTTTACTATGTTTAATAATAGATTTATCTATCTGATAGGAGGAAAATGAATCTGATCCAGATTTCAAAAACTTCTAAGCATAAGAGATTCAGAAAGAATGAACCCTAGTTTCGAATCGAGAGGAACCAAAATAAGTGACATTCACATCAAAACCAAAAGAAATGTCTATACATAGACATCCATACATATATAGGGAGAGAGAATGACATATATATATATATATATATATGTATGTGTGTTTGGTACAAGCTTTTTTCTATTGCTTTTTATCTTTTTTGCTACGAAAAAGCATTGGGTGTTTGGTATGCTAGCTTTTATGACTTTTAAAAAGCTAGAATTTGGCTATAAAAGTAGGAAAAAGCTTGAAAAGCAAAAATCTATGTTATTGGTGGATTCTTTAAGCTTTTTCGACACGGATTTTGGGCTTCAAAAAATAATTAACGTTGTTTACGAAATTACCCTCAACCTCTTAAGGAAATTACAAGCTAAAACAATTACTATGTATAAAAAGCTGAATGATTTCTAAAATATGGATAATTTGGTCATTATGAATGAATTAGCAAAAAAGGTAAATAAATCTAGCTTTTACAAAAACCCGTTACCAAACGCACTGACCGGCATTTTTTATAATATTTTACAGTTGCATTCTAAACGCAGCTTTTTGACCAAAAAAAGGTGATGCCAAACGGACCCATAGATAGATAGATAAAGGAAGATAGAATGATATATATATATACATAATCAAGAATTAGTGACATTCACATCAAAACCAAAGCAAAAATGTTTAAACATAGATATAGATACAGATAAATATATAGATACAGAGAGAGAGAGAGAGAGAGGATACTGTTCACGGAAGAAGGCGAAAGGAGTAAGAATGAAGAGAGCGAGTAAGTCGCGGTATAAACAAAACACCAATTGGTTTACTCCGACGTTGAGCGCCACCTTTGTGATGACGTGGTATCCTCCGTAACACATCTGAACCACCACCATCGCCGCCTGTGCCCTTGCCACTTCTCCTCCTCCTCCGTTACCGTTCATCGCCATCACTTATTTTTATTTTCTCTCCCCCCACCCACCCTCACTTTAATTATCTCTCTCTCTATCTCTATCTTTATTTTTTTTTATTATTTATGTACGGACTAGTATCTCTTTTTTTTTGAGGAATACGTGGTATCTATCTGTTATTCCATTTCTATTTGTATGGTACAGAATGCTCGGTGGGTCCACTGTTCCATATGTCTTTTTTTAATTTATTAATAAAAAAAATATGATAAAAATACTATAATATATTCAAATATTGTAATAAATACTATTATAAAAATTGACAATAATAATTATTTATCGAAATATAAGAAGCACACTTAAAAAGGGGACGGAGGTAGTGTATTAGTTAGTGATGGGTAGTACACGACATGATTTGCTTTTAACTTAATTTAATTTAATTTTTCCTAATCGCCCGTTGACATGAACTATTTAATTTAATGTTCATTGCGTTTACTTTTGTGGGATATATACACGCTAAAGTCTAAACAATGGTGCTAGTCCGTCATTTCTTTAAACAATTGTGTATACCGGTTTGCAAAATGGAAAAAATATGGTCAGAGAACTAAAATGACATTATTTAATGTTGAAAGAGATTATATGAACATCAATTTATATATTAATTTAGAGTTTTTTTTTTTTTTTGCATAAATGCTCCAAATCAATATTTGATTAATGCAAATCTCCACGGTTTCACGACGAAAACACAACTATGCGTCTTGTTTTTTTTTCGAGATGTATAATGACATGTTTTGGAAATTATGTTAAAATTTAAAACATGTCATTATATATACATCTCGAAAAAAAAAAAACAATATGCATATTTGTGTTTCCGTCGTAAAATTATAGAGATTTGCATTAATCAAATTTTGATTTGGAGCGTTTTTGTAAAAAAGTATCCAACTCGATGTCTAAGTTGATGTTCATATAATGTTTAGGTCACACTTCCGAAACATATTTACGGATGAAGTCGTTTTAAACAAGATTGTTTTAATTTTTGTCCGAGTATATAAACTCTACGCAATAAAAAAAATTATATTGAATCAGCTCTCTATGTCTCTAGAGTCACATTTTGAAAAGTTGCTATGATTGGCGACGATTTCTCTATGTGACGATCCACAATCGTCCACCATCATTCTCATCGGAGATGTAGTCCTGGCGATGGGGTCGTCACTTTCTCTCTCGTTTTGTCTGTATGGCCTTCCTATCTTCATTGAAGAGAGATCTATCTCCATCCGATCTCTCTTATTAACTATTCAATGACGGAGCGACGAATAACAGTGCAATGAACGGCGTCGACTCCGTCGCTCTCTTTACTTCACCTTCTAAATCTCTCTCTCGACGACAATCACTAGTTGGAATGAAGGAGAAACGGACCGCAAGCTCATGGTGGAGAGTGGTGGCGGAGGGGTAAATAGTTTGGTTATATTACAAAATTGGTCCACTAGTTTTATCAGACTTGACGAGAGAGACAATTGACTGGTATTGTAATATCCAATAGTTTGGTAATATTACATAATTAGTTCACTATGTTTTAAAAGTCAAAATTACTGTCCTTCATCTGAATCTAGTAAGTGCATAATGTTTACATCGCGTATAACAAACAAAAACACACAAAAATGATTCAAATTACATCAAACCGCTTGTAAATATTTTTAAATGACCATAAGCAGTCATTGGTGTTGAATTCACAACCTTACTTGGCTAATACCACCCCAAGGTGGTATTACAAAGGACCCTTTTTAGTGGGATTTGAAGTCAATCCGGCACTAATTGTCCTAACGCCAATATGGGCACCAAACATAGTATTAGTAGGTGCACTTTACTAATAGTTCAATTCCGACACTAATTTCACGCATAAACAAGGTCTAAGGTTAGAATTAAGCCTTGATTTATATGAATTATTTATTTCACAACAAGGAGTACGGGAACATTGGAGACAGATTTTCTTTGGTGGTTTGCTTTTATAATTAGTATAAATATTTAATTATAATCCTTACTAGATTAATCATTTTTCGGTTATAGCTAGGTTGATCCCACCATTGATACCCATCATTCTTGATATGACGAAAAACCAATGTTCAACTGTAAATTAGAGCTATATGGTTCATTAACTAAAGTTTCTTTTGTTTTACATATATATAGAGAGGGGTAGCAAAAGATTAACGTGTCATCTAAAACATTGAGTTTATTTTGATAAATTAAAACGATTAATTTCAACAGTTAGAATCAATGGTCAAGATTGCGATGAAGTTTTAGTGTTGAAATAGACGTGTGTTGATACTTCTCCAAATATAAATGTATAAATATTTTTCGCTTTCTATTTCTTGGCAACGTCCTTTTTGAATTTGCTAACCACCAAAAAATGTCATTGTACTGACCTTTCACGGGAAATGGCATTGAATTCGTTTACGTGAAATGATTTTCATGTATGAACACTACAAAAAAATACCCAAATAACGACGGGATTAGTGACGGTATTTTTTGTTACGAGCTTATTAGCGACAGTTTTTGTGACGGCTTTGTGACAGTTTAATCAATTTGCGACAGATTTGTGACAGCGTTTTAAATTAGCGACAGGCCTGTGACAGCTTTTGACTCTCACTAAATCAAACATTATTTTGTAGTGGAAGTACAAAGGAAAGCGAGTCCCGACCAACAAGATACCGGACTTGCCTAATTGGGGCGGTAAAGTGAGTGCCAACGCTAAACATGACCTAACAGGTCATACAATACCATTTTTTGGTAATAATTATAAGCCAACGCAATAAAGACAGTTGCCCATTTCTTCATGTTGCTTGCTAGCTTGCTTTTGTAACTAAGTTAGGAATAATATCAATATCTCACAAGTTCCTGAGACAACGAAATTTCGATTAACGTCTGGTAGAATTAGGTGGCACATCACTTTCAAACGAGTGAATACTAGTAATAAAAAAGAATACAAGTTTTGATGACAATACATTGTGTTTTGTTTACTACTATGATAATCGTTACTAACTATATATGCACCTTAAGTTCAACGCGATATATACAACTCCATATAATATCATTACCAATAAAATGTGATGATAGCAATATATTATATATGCCTTGTTACTATTAGTGTGACTATAGTGGACGTGGCCAAATTAACAACTCAATAACAACAATTTATGTTGCCAACTTAATCATATTCAGTATAAGAAGAGATTCAGTACAACAGGAGATTAGTAACATGACGGCTTTTGCTATCCTGGCATTTTCTAGTTTTAGTCTATCAAGCCAAGAACTCAAGATCCTCAAAATATAATCACTGCACATGATACTACTTCAACAAATAATGATCAGATGGTTAATTGAATGGTCAAATTATACTTTTATATTGGGGCACCGGAGTAAGTTCCGGTGTGAACTTAATCATTGATGCTTGATAGCTCGACTGCCTCACAGGAAAATGACTGAAATCATATTAGAATCAATAAATGGGGAAAAACCTAGTGGTCGTACGTCCAACGAGTCGCCAGGACACTGATGAGTACCCGTTGATATCTGTAGTATCAACAATGGATAAACAAGTTGACTGAAAATTGGATGAGAACAGTAGGAACT
This sequence comes from Primula vulgaris, assembly GCA_963920805.1. NCBI lineage: Eukaryota > Viridiplantae > Streptophyta > Magnoliopsida > Ericales > Primulaceae > Primula > Primula vulgaris. Next base: position 30,532,011 of record OY987213.1, read on the forward strand.
TTTTGAAGGATGGAATGATAAAATAGAAAACTTTGGAGTATGGACGAGACTCGAGAGGTTAAACAATTAGTTTGATAACTTCTTTATTAAAAGTTAAAATGTAAAACATACTCGTTTACCAATGATAGAAAAGTTCCCAAAAATATGATATAGATATATATATAGAGAGAGTAGCGCGTCGGGTGAAGGAAAGCATTTGCAGTCATACTAAGAGAGACTGCAGAGTTTTCTCATATAGATGTGATAGGAGTTAGACAAATAGGAGAAGTAGGTCTTGATTCTTGAAACAAGGAGAATACCAGCTGCTAATTGATACCGACCTAATTGAGTGCCACCTCGGTGATGATGTGGTAGCCTTTGTAGCAGAGTTGCATGACCCACAACCTATCCATGTGCCTTTAGACGCGCATCTCCTCCCTCGCACCGCTAATACTCACGTCAACATCAATTTTCAGAAGGATAGACTTCATACACTTCGCTCCCTCATGTTCTTCTCTATCTATATATATACTCCCCGTACCAAAATAATTGTTTACTTTCATTATAATATACCGATAAATTCAAGAATAGAAACACAAGATATAGGACGTAGGGAGTATGTATATCTATGAACGTTCTAGCCACTAAGCAGTAGCATGGAATTTCAATATAATACATATGCGAATGTTCTAGAAATGAATTTATCAGAGAGTGTTTAAGCTTAAATATACAAAGAAAATTGACCTGTGAAGTATAATATTTCGAGACACCCAAGGAATATGATAGTAAAAAACTGAAAACAGTTTGGCCAGAAAAACAACTGAAAATAGTGATGGTCCCTTTTTTAATCGCTCACCAGTTCAAATTAACGAAATCAATATAGAAGATCATGACGATGAGTTGTTGTACTAACTAATGATGAGTTATGGTTCTGTACGTTGTCTAGAAATCATCCAAGCGGGCATAAAACCACTGATATCTCATGACATCTCAGTCTTAAAAAATTGTTTCGCGAATTGTCTTATAATTAGTTTGAACAGAACTCTCTTGTTTGACACTGAATGCAACTAACTCGACACAAGGAAAGGGATCCAGTCGAAATATTGATATATACGGAGTTACACGATGACCATGCTAGTCTTTTATCTTTTAAATTAGATATCGTTAATGTTGCATGTGAAAAATGGGGACGATATATCATTATTTCTTTCATAGTTTCATAAGGTCCATTTCTGTTATTATTTTTCTTGGAGAATTTGCACCAAAATTTGAAACGAACATATGTGATGCTACAATAAAGTTACAATTATAGTGTGGATCACGTCACATGTATACTTGAGAAAAGATCAACAAACGATTACTCTACACGCATAATATGACAATCCACACGCATATTATATGACAATCAACACGCATAATATAATTACTTACTCTAGAATTTGTTTGGAAATCTATATAAACCAAATATTTTCCCCATCTTGTTACTATTTTTTCATTTACATCAGGCCATCAAAATGCTATAGCTAGGATGGAAGGGCAAGGAAAAAGAATTCCCAAACATAGGCAAAGTATAACCAATTCTAGCTAAAATTCTTCTTTCCATTAATGATAAACCATATAAATCATGACACCCATGGACACAGGGTCGACCACCCCCAGCCCTTTAGCTAGGTGTTGACAGACCGACAGGTGCCCGATATATGATTTTTTTATACGGTTTTAAGGTGATGAAACATGTGAGGTGACAAAATTTTAACGAAACTGGTAACTGCAAAAATATTAGGACCGCCCCTGTATGGGTGATATCATCATAATAATATCGCATGCTAGGTGTGTAAATTTAACTAGTAAAAACTAACCTTTCACGGAGGAAAGCGACCGGAGCGAGGATGAAGAAGGCGATAACGTCACGGTAAACACAGAAGACGAGACGGTTAGCACCGGCGTTGAGAGCCACCTTGGTGATGACGTGATACCCTCCGTTGAACATCTGTACCATTATCAATGCCACATGTGCTTTCCATATTTGTCCTCCTCCTCCATCTATATAATAATCAATTGCTTTCATTTCTTTTCTTAAGAAAAGTTAATTTCTTCCTCCCCCTCCCTGGCCTGTAATGAATATTCAGGAATAACCAGAATTTTACAAGGAAGAGGTAATTGATGATTTTTGTTTTGTTTTCGGTGGAAGGTGATCCTAGTTATTCACAAGCCAACAAATTAGGAAAACGAAATTTTATCTTGGATAATGTTGAAGTTTAATAAAATTAGGTGGCACAGTTATAATATTAAGTTACAGCTTTCTAATTATAAAAACTAAGGTAAATATTAATGGACGTGCAGTACTTTTTTAACCTAAATCATCGGTTCACAACTTACACGACAAATTTGTGTTTAAACATAGTTTGCACATATGCTTCAGTTTATACAATATGCAATATTAACCACTCCATAAACAATGCCTTTTATCCGTATCCTTTATAAATGTAAATTTGAGAAAAAAGGATTTTCCTGTATCTCCTTTTTACTAAAAATAAAGATGGTTAACGTTTTTAAATTCAATACCTAACACAACATTAATTTAATGCGGAAATTATCAATAACTACAATTATAAAAACTTAATTATTAGAAAAACAGCATTGGAAACACCTTTAAGATTTAGTACAAACGGACTAAAATATACCCAAAATATGTGCCTCAAGTGTGGCGCAAAGGCCATTTTGGTTGTGTATCAAATTCGTCCATTTAGTTTATTATACTCATTATGACGTTTTATATGATATGGGGTTGTCTCGATTATTAAATTTAGAGGTGCACTAATTACACTGCAAAATTTCTCAATTTACGCAGAGACTGTAGATATAATCTACGGTCTGGATCAATCAACACAGACCGTAGATTAAATCTACGGTTTGTGTTGATTGATCCAGACCGTATATTATATCTACGGTCTGTGTAATTTTTTTCAAAATTACACACTCAGTCCCTGCCTTTTAAAATTACACAGTCAGTCCCTGCGCGAAATTACACAGTCAGTCCCTGGAAAAAACAGAAACTTTCGTTTTTTTTTTAAAAAATAAAATTTTATTCTACACTCTCTCTCTTTCTCTCAAAAACCCCCAATTTTCAACCCAAAAAATCACCCAAATCAATCAACCACATTAACTATCAAATTTATTAACAAAAAACCCCAAATCATCAATCAAACTTATCCATAATTCAAGGGTATATATTTTATTCTCTAATTTATTATGTATTTTGTGTAATTTAAATTTATAAAATAGGAAAAAATATATAAAATATGCAAATCCATAATTCACTTAGCTATATATCATTGTTTGTTGTTTGTTTATATTAATTATAGAAATTTTATTAATTGTTGATATTTGGCCCATTTTTGCATGTTTTTTTAATTTTTGTAATTTTAATTTGTAAAATAGGAAAAAATATATAAAATATGCAAAACCATAATTCACTTAGTTATATATAATTGTTTGTTGTTTGTTTATATTAATTATAGAAATTTTATTAATTGTTGATATTTGGCCCATTTTTGCATGTTTTTTTATTTTGTTTGGTTAATTTGAATTGTTGATAATGTGTTTGGTTATGATTAAAAAATTGAGTTATTATTGTTTGGTTTATGATTAAATGTGTTTGGTTATGATTAAATGTGTGTTTGGTTATGATTAAAAAATTGAATTATTATTGTTTGGTTTATGAAAAAATGTGTGTTTGGTTATGATTAAAAAATTGAATTATTATTGTTTGGTTTATGAAAAAATGTGTGTTTGGTTATGATTAAAAAATTGAATTATTATTGTTTGGTTTATGAAAAAATGTGTGTTTGGTTATGATTAAAAAATTAAATTATTATTGTTTGGTTTATGAAAAAATGTGTGTTTGGTTATGATTAAAAAATTGAATTATTATTGTTTGGTTTATGAAAAAATGTGTGTTTGGTTATGATTAAAAAATTGAATTATTATTGTTTGGTTTATGAAAAAATGTGTGTTTGGTTATGATTAAAAAATTAAATTATTATTGTTTGGTTTATGAAAAAATGTGTGTTTGGTTATGATTAAAAAATTAAATTATTATTGTTTGGTTTATGAAAAAATGTGTGTTTGGTTATGATTAAAAAATTGAATTATTATTGTTTGGTTTATGAAAAAATGTGTGTTTGGTTATGATTAAAAAATTAAATTATTATTGTTTGGTTTATGATTAAATGTGTGTTTGGTTATGATTAAAAAATTAAATTATCATTGTTTGGTTATCATTAATTGGTTATGATTGAGTTATCATTGTTTGGTTATCATTAATTGGTTATGTTATCATTTTTTGGTTATCATTAATTGACTTATATTTGGTTATCATAGTTAGGATGACAGACCCAGGTCCACAGATTAAAGGGAGGTTGGGTATTTTACGACAGACTGGTCACATTTCTAGTCAGACTTGGGATGCTGGCAGAGAAGCGGGTAGAGGAGATGCCAATAAGATTAGGGTTTATAATTATAGTTGGCAGATACCGACGCCTGAAAGGGTAGTTCAAAATATCATTAGGGCTGGTTTTTACGGTATTTACAGTATAGGTAATTATACCGTAGACCGAGGGTTGATTACAGCCTTAGTTGATAGGTGGCGTGATGAGTCGCACACGTTCCATTTTGTCGGTGGAGAGTTGGGGATATCTTTACAGGATGTAGAGATTATGCTCGGTCTGAGGGTGGATGGTCTTGCTGTGACCCGGTCGGAGCGGAATGACACGAAGGCGAGCAGGTTGGCTATGATGGAGAGTTTGTTGGGTGTTAGGCCGGCTGACAATCAAGTCGATCTAAACTGTCTGACAGTTAGACTTGATTGGATGTTACAGACCTTCGGTGAATTACCCCCCAACCCTAGTGAGGAGCGTTTACTATATCAGTCTAGAGCTGCCATGCTATTATTACTGGTTGCACATGTGTTTTCGGATAAGAGCAGTGATCAGATTCCACTCTGGCCTCTGCCATTTCTGGAGGATTTTGACACATGTGCTGAGTATAGTTGGGGATCAGCTCTTCTGGCCTGGTTAGAGGCTAATCTATGCAGGGTTGTACGTTGTAAGACAACCGGAGTAAGCGGGGCGGTGATGTTTCTGGATATGTGGGCGATTACCAGACTACTGCCGGTTAGACCGTGTGAAGAGCTGCCGGAAGATGTCGAGCCACCGGAGGGCTGGCCTAGGTTCCCCCTCGGTTACAGGTATGATATTTATTTAGTTTTTGAATTGGATTTGCTTTTTTATATTCTTGTGTCATCTATCATTTACTTAGCTGCCGGTTATATTTATTGTTTATCGGTTTTTGTTTGTATATTACAGATGGAAGATGTGGAGGCAAACTAACCTTACGCCATATGTCTACGGACATAATGTGGTCCACATACGTGACCAGTTTGACAATATGTCGCCTGAACAGGTAAATTTTAATTTTCGTATTACATGTAACTTACGTATTATATGTTGTATATGTTTGCATTGGTCTTATCTTCGCAGAATTTATTACTCGTCTATTTTTAAACCATTGTTTATATATTCTAATTTGATGATTACAGATAGTGTGGCAACCTTACGGGGATCTCAATCAGTATCCGGAATACTGCACGCGGGGCCGGTATATGTGACATTGTTCTGTGCCTCTCATTTGTAATGAGAAGATTGAGTACCACCCCGCGGACAGGTTCATGAGGCAGTTCGGTTTTGTGCAGCGGGTCCCTACGTATATTTGGAAACCAAGACAGGGTCACGGCAAGGATAGAAGATATGGGACTGGGCAAAAACACGACTGGCCTTTACTAACCGGAGAATTTATAGCCGTGTGGAATGACCGCCACACCCGTCTTATTAACGGCGAATATGGCACGGGGACGTCACCGGGTTACATGAAATGGTATAGAGAGCGGACCCGCATCTTCATAAACCCACCTGAACTTACCCCGCCCCCTCACGGTTTCCGGGAGAATACGGGTGTCTTCAATAAAATGGTAACTACTGAATCGTTTTTTACTAATAAATCGTTACTTCTTTTTATGTATATTTCAATAGTAATTAATCGTTTTTTATTATTTTTTTTTTACAGAAAGCGATGTTGCGCCGCAGTTTCAAATCGTTCAAACGGGCGAAAATGAGAACGGACGTCGACTTACTACGTAAGGAGTTCGCTGAAATGGGTATGAATCCGTATGGGTCAGCTGATGAACAGTCGGAGGGGGATGACGACGACGACGACGACGACGGTGATGACTGTAACATCCCGTATTTTTATAAGTAATTTTTATTCATGATTTAAATTATCCAAAAACGTTTTATACAAATTTTACCAAAAACCGGTCATTCGACTAATTTTTAGCCAAAAACCGAAACTCTTCCAAAAAGCTTTATTTTAAAAACCTGTTACTATTTTACTAATAAAAAGGACCCAATAGTTTTGTTTCTAAAGATTTGTTATTTTTGAGTAGTAAAACAGTATTTTTGGATCAAGAGTTAACTTTTAGGACTTTGGGGACCAAATAGTTCGTTACCACAAACTTTATCAAAACAGTTTTTTTCTAAACAAAAAATCAGCCCACTTATTTAAAAAACAAACCTAAAACCAGCCAAACACAAGAGAGAAAAAGAGAGAAAAGAGAGAAAAAGAAGAAGAAGAAGAGGAAACCACCGTTAGCGGGTTCTTACCGGAAGCATCTCCTCTACGCTATAAGGTAACGGGGGTTATCCATTGCGACTAGACGAGGGTGTATGTTAGGATTATGTTTTACGATTATTGTTAATTGGGGGTTTTTGCCTTTTATCTTAAATATGTTCTTAATTGGTTAATTGGGTTTATTATTTGTTATATTTTTAATTCACTTATTTGGTTTTGGATTAGTTGTGGATTTAGTGTTTTGATTTCGGATTAATGATAATATTAATGGGTTGCGTGTTATATGCGTTGATTATGTGATTATATAGTTATTGATGAAATTGGATGAATTTATGTTGAATAATGGTGAATTGTAGTTTATGCATACAAGGTGTTTGTTAAAATGTCTGAGAGTGATTTTATGTTGTTATAGCGTTTGGCTAGTTGTGAATTTAGTGCATATGATTATGGTTTATGTTGTATTACGTTAAGTGACGTATGAGTTTATGTTAGTTGAATAGTATAATATTATTGGCCGAGGCCTTAATATTTATACGTATGAGATGGTGTTATTTGAATGATTTTATATTATTGGCCGAGGCCTTGTGATTTAGCTGTAGTGGCAATGGTCTCTGTCTCTCCCTAATTCCGGGGACAGAAGACGGCCGAGGGGATAGGGAATGACTCGTCTTACGGACCGGGGCGAGTGGCGTTAGAGGTCCCAGTGTGCACTATATTTACTTTTATGTTAGCAATGGTCTATGTCTCTCCCTAATTCCGGGGGCATAAGACGGCCGAAGGGATAGGGAATGACTCGTCTTACGGACTGGGACGAGTGGCGTGAGAGGTCCAAGTGCGCACTATAAATCTACTTTTATGTTGCAATGGTCTATGTCTCTCCCTAATTCCGGGGACATATGACGGCCGAAGGGATAGGGAATGACCTACCTTACGGACTGGGGTAGGTGGCGTGAGAGGTCCATGTATGTTGTTGATGTGTATTTAATTTATTTAATTTATCGTAGTTGTAGAATGTCATTATATTTCTCTTTATACGTCGATTATCGTAGTTGTAGAATTTGTGAGCTCTTGCATTTATGGGATGGAGTGACGGTGTTTGTGGTGCCGTCCCGTCTAGTTATGTGCGTGGGACTCACCGTTACAATTTTGTATTTCAGGTACCAATTAGGTTGGCATGTTTGGATAAGAGCTGCTGCATTGCAACATCATGGGTTTGGGGCTTTCGCTTTCTTTTCATTTTTATTCTATTTTGAGGTTGTAGCCTACGGACAATTTACTTTCGTTTGGTAATTTTTATAAGTTGTCAAAACCATTTGGTCATGTAGCCGCGTTTGGCAAACAGTTTTATTTATTCGTTTAATTGTTCCTTTAGCTCATTAGTGTTTTCTTTTAAAATTTTTTTAATTTCGTACCAACAGGTTCTATTTCCTTTTGTTTTAAAAAGGTCATGCCTCGGTATCCGTGTTTATGGATTTTGGGGCGTGACAAGTTGGTATCAGAGCTAACTAGGTTCTTGTATACTTTGGGACGACGGAAAGATGGGTAACCATTGGACCAAGATCCATCGTATCATTTTTACAAAACTTTTTCCAAAAATTCAAACTTTTTCTAAAACGGGGGGTTGCATTTAGCTTAAGACATGTAGATAGAATTTAGTAGTAGTTGATGGAAGGAAAGTCCACATGTGAGGCAAGTTGGTGACAATGAGGACGCTTGTTGATCCCGGCTCGCCAAACTAGTGGGTAGATCTTTCGTCGGTATGTGTGAAGGAATACCTTAGCGATGTGGAACTCTAGAGTATGCGAGGACGCTCGGGTGCTTTAGAATAACGTATCGTGATGGGTTATCCCTCGCACTTTTGTGCTGTTTGTATGCGTGCGTAGATTTATATGATGTGTACGAGGTATAAGTTTGCATGTCGAGTAGTAGCAAACTATTAGAGTGTGAGAATTGTGTAGTTGATGGTTTTTATGTAGTGTGTTTTTTAAATTATTAACTTGTGTGTTAATGAGCATTTTGTGCGAATGGATGTTGATTGTAATAATGTTGTGGACTAAAATCATGTAGTTGTGTGATATGTTCCTTGTAAGAAATTTACAAGTGTTGAGAAAATTTTACATTTTTGTATCGTTTTTTTTTTGTCTGCAGGAAAAACGATCGGTCGTATCCCTATTTCGACCGGTCGAATTTTTCAGACCTCTCGGGTAATATTTAGACAAAAAACGATCGGTCGTTTTCCAAAACGATCGGTCAAAATTCTTCAGAATATTTTTTCAGACCCTACTGGACCAAAAAATGATCGGTCGTGTTTCTAGATTAGAATTTCGAATTTTGAAGCAATAAATGGTAGGTGATGTGTACAAGAGTTAGTATTTAGGAATTCAGTAGGTTTAACAAGTTGTGGGTATGGTATTGACTAATGAGGAAAATAGTTTTGATGATTAGTATTCCAAGGAAAGAGAAAGGGTTGATGTTTAGTGTAGCTGCACTTAATAGTTTTACTCTCTGGATTGCTAGCTTCATATATGAAATGGAAAAAAAAAATTTGTGGAAGTTCCGGCATTCATATTCTTTTAGATTTTGAGAATAGTTCAGAAGATCTTGGTTAGGTTTAGTACTAGACATGATAAGAAATTGTAGTTCTTGAAACTAATTAGGTAAACTTATGGAGGATAAGCATGATGTGTTTGAGAATGAGAATAAGCAGTGATATTATGGGTTAGATAAATTGGTTCTGTGTGATTCTTATAAGTTAATTTTGCAGCCAGATAGTTTCTCCATTTATGACAATTATTTTACGATTTCCGCTGGTACGTATGACTTTTGGTAATGATAGTTTGGGTTTATTTTACTATTAAGTAGCATCTAAACCAGGGCGGTCCGAACCCTTAGCTAACAATTTTAGCTGTTACTTTCGGTTAGTCTGGTCCTGTGTAGTATTCATAAAATTTGTTAATTTGTGTTTAGAGGATAGAAATACACATAAGTCTTAAGTGTACAAAATTAAATAAGGTTGGATTATGCGATACCAAGTAGTATCTTTTGTTTGAGATTGTGTATGCTAGTCATGAACTTGTTCTGTAAAGATATGGTTATGGGAGATGATTAGTTAGAGAAAATTCCGCTAGCTTATTTAGTTGGTAGAAACGAGTTTAAGAAATATTTTAGTTAAAGTTAGTTTCGTGTTCAGTGTTAAGTCCTCGTGATTTTGAAAGAGCTTTTGGGTGGTTCTTGTTGAATGATTTGATGGCGTGCTTACCTTTCTCTATCATTAGAAGATATGTTGTGAAAGAGAGTAAAATATTATAAGTTCCTTGCATGGTCAATTTGAGAAAATTGTATTCAGTTGTAACTTTAGACTTTATGCTAGTGTCTTCAAGCAGTCGGAAATAAGTAAAAGTGTAGATTTGCTAGAATTAAAAGCAATTGGTGACAACTAGATATTTGTACCTTACTGATGTTGAACATGTTGGTGGTAAAATTAAAGTGAAACAGATTATTTAGTCAATTGTTTAACTGCAGTGACTTGTTGGATATTTGGTTGGAGAAGGTTGGTGGTACATGAATATTTTGGTTTAGTGACCAACCCTTAGTTTAGTACCTAAAGTATGCTTGATTAATTGAAGTTATGTGTATCCTTAGTTAAATGTAAAATTGTGAGCGAGTTGAAACCTTGTTCGATTTGGTTCCGCATACTTTAGTAGACAGTGTAGATGTGTAGTTTACATACCTAGTATATGTATTACTCCTAAGGTTCTTGATATGGGTGCATGAGTTAATTTGGAGATACGGGCGTGGATTAACAGGTACGGATAGCTTTAATAATGGGATACATAATTGTTGGATTATATGTCTAAAATTTTACTGTCTCGTTGGCTTCCAAGTTAAGAAATATTTATATTAATTTCTTTACACTTTACATTTAAGGATGCTCAGTTATCTTTGCAATGGGGGATAAGTAAATGATGTTTGAGTTGATTTGTTTCAATGAGCTAAATTTAGTTGAAGGGAGTTTTTGGTTACAATTAAGTTCTGGAAATAGGTTTATATTGGAATCTACAACTAAGTTTTGTTTTCTTTAGATATTGAAATATAGTATTGGACTTGTAATATACCAGGTTATGAGTGAAGAGAAGTAACTAGAAAATTTGATTAAGTCGGATTTATATATATATAAATACACAAATACCGAGTTCTGGCCTAGTAGTGTATATTTGGAGAGTAATGTATCATTATTGAAGCTTATCAGCTGTTCACAAACTGAGGAAATGGATTAGAGGTTAGGGTTTTGAAGTCAAAGTTTAATATACAGGAGAAAAGGAAGTTGGACAAGAATGGCGTATGTGCCGTCATTGATTAGTATTAGTTATAAGGTATAACTACTGGCAGGAATGTATGGGAAATAATAGACACTAAAATCTTGGGTTCTGATATTAGCTTAAAATGTAGTCTAGCAGTACATATATTGTTTATTGTTTGGCAAAAATTTATATGTGATAAGTTAACTTACGTAGTTGATTAGTCGGTTTGAAGAGCCAACTGAGTTGTTATTATTTTGCATGTATGCAAACGAAGTTCGCGGATTGTTTGAATAATTAGTGATTGTAATTGTTTTGTTAGTGTCAATGATACCCACTTTATGTTTTTATTTTTATTTTACTTTGAAGAGAGAAAATGTAGGATGGGTTATTGGCAATTGGTGGCTTGGTGATAACATTTCTCTTAGTAGTGTAATGATGATAAATTCTGTGATTTTTTTTAGTAGCTGCTTGACTTGTTACATTTTGTAAACATGTTACTTTAGATGAGTTTTGATCACGAGTCTTTTAAAACTCTGAATTAGTTAGTTTGGTCGTGACTGTTGTTGTTATGCGTCCTTAGTGCCGTATTTGGTTACTGTTAAATGGTTGGAGAAGTATCTGTGATATTTGGCTGGTTGTATTATTGAAAGCAAATTGGAAAATATTTATGTAGCTAGTTCCTTGTTTAAGCTTATACTACATGTCTGAAATCTTGATTTAAATCTTATTATTCTAGTCTAGTGCTATACTTTTATAATTATCTCTTTCGGTGCGCGGTGTGTGCACTAGTTTGAATAGCCATTACTATTTTACAATTCCATTGGTTTTCTTGCTGTATGCAGTGTCGACGTAATAAAGGAATATCTTCGATGATTAGAAATCCTAGGAGAAAGAAAGGGTAAGTGATATATTTATCATTGCGCTGTAAAGGTGTAACAGATAGAGATTAAGAGGTGTGATTATGCTAATCGTTAAGGCCAGCAAGTTTTATGGATGATTCTTTATTTTACAATGGAAGGAGGTAAAACTTTATAGTATCTTTTCCAGGTGAATTAAGGTGCAAAAGTATTAAGCACCTTACAGGTGTAATTCAGTAGCTTTTGGGACTAAATGTAAATTCTTAGTTCTGCATTTCATGAATAGGTTCTGCACTTCGTATTGTTTCGAGATTCGTTGATTAAGTTACTACATTATTAATTGATATTATATCTTGGCTTATGAGCAATGAATAGTAATCATGAAATACATTGCACTCTTGGGATTAGTTACGGACACGTATAGTGAGATTAGTATTAGTTTATGGATGATATAGGTTTGATTTATGAAGAATATTGGAGTGTAACTGGGACTTGTTAGGAATATAAATAGTAAGCTATTTTGATGTTCGTTTTGTGCGGCTAGTTGAATTTAGATTATGTAATTGGTTAGCCTCTTAACAGTCAATTAGTCAAGGATAGAGCAAACGTTCGAGATATGCTATGTGTTGTTCTAGCTGTTTTGTTGCAGGAAAGGATTGTAATTTGTAAATTAAAGTTTATGTATGTACAATGTTCTTTGAAATGTTTATGACGCTGAGAGCTATTTTCTGGATGTTTGGTAAGTTATATACATTGTGTGAGGATATATTTGTAATGCCTAGATTTTGGAGTTTATTTTAGTTGGGACGCCTAGATTTTGGAGTTTATTTTGTTATAACGCCTAGAGTTTACGGAGTTGTCTTTTACTATGTTTGATATTGCATATAGGTGTTTACCTTATTTGAGATTCTTATGTGTAGCTCATGTATTTTGAGTTTTGTAGACGTTGTGGAGTTGTTGAGGTAGAAGCATATCATCTTAGTTGTTGAGCTAGAAACATGTTACCCTTGTTGAATTATTGTCTTTTATTTTATGAGTCATTGTTTTACATTATCGAGATACTTACGTACCTTTCGTTTACTTGAGTTATGGATGGAGGAGTGGTATGAGTTGTGTACCCTGAGTATTTTATTTCTTAGATAATGACACGTATTGTACGTTTAAATTTTATGGCCTTATTTATATTAGTTTATCATTTCTGGGTATACTTGTTTAGAGAAGAAATTTCGGGACGAAATTCTTTTAAGGAGGGTTAGTTGTAACATCCCGTATTTTTATAAGTAATTTTTATTCATGATTTAAATTATCCAAAAACGTTTTATACAAATTTTACCAAAAACCGGTCATTCGACTAATTTTTAGCCAAAAACCGAAACTCTTCCAAAAAGCTTTATTTTAAAAACCTGTTACTATTTTACTAATAAAAAGGACCCAATAGTTTTGTTTCTAAAGATTTGTTATTTTTGAGTAGTAAAACAGTATTTTTGGATCAAGAGTTAACTTTTAGGACTTTGGGGACCAAATAGTTCGTTACCACAAACTTTATCAAAACAGTTTTTTTCTAAACAAAAAATCAGCCCACTTATTTAAAAAACAAACCTAAAACCAGCCAAACACAAGAGAGAAAAAGAGAGAAAAGAGAGAAAAAGAAGAAGAAGAAGAGGAAACCACCGTTAGCGGGTTCTTACCGGAAGCATCTCCTCTACGCTATAAGGTAACGGGGGTTATCCATTGCGACTAGACGAGGGTGTATGTTAGGATTATGTTTTACGATTATTGTTAATTGGGGGTTTTTGCCTTTTATCTTAAATATGTTCTTAATTGGTTAATTGGGTTTATTATTTGTTATATTTTTAATTCACTTATTTGGTTTTGGATTAGTTGTGGATTTAGTGTTTTGATTTCGGATTAATGATAATATTAATGGGTTGCGTGTTATATGCGTTGATTATGTGATTATATAGTTATTGATGAAATTGGATGAATTTATGTTGAATAATGGTGAATTGTAGTTTATGCATACAAGGTGTTTGTTAAAATGTCTGAGAGTGATTTTATGTTGTTATAGCGTTTGGCTAGTTGTGAATTTAGTGCATATGATTATGGTTTATGTTGTATTACGTTAAGTGACGTATGAGTTTATGTTAGTTGAATAGTATAATATTATTGGCCGAGGCCTTAATATTTATACGTATGAGATGGTGTTATTTGAATGATTTTATATTATTGGCCGAGGCCTTGTGATTTAGCTGTAGTGGCAATGGTCTCTGTCTCTCCCTAATTCCGGGGACAGAAGACGGCCGAGGGGATAGGGAATGACTCGTCTTACGGACCGGGGCGAGTGGCGTTAGAGGTCCCAGTGTGCACTATATTTACTTTTATGTTAGCAATGGTCTATGTCTCTCCCTAATTCCGGGGGCATAAGACGGCCGAAGGGATAGGGAATGACTCGTCTTACGGACTGGGACGAGTGGCGTGAGAGGTCCAAGTGCGCACTATAAATCTACTTTTATGTTGCAATGGTCTATGTCTCTCCCTAATTCCGGGGACATATGACGGCCGAAGGGATAGGGAATGACCTACCTTACGGACTGGGGTAGGTGGCGTGAGAGGTCCATGTATGTTGTTGATGTGTATTTAATTTATTTAATTTATCGTAGTTGTAGAATGTCATTATATTTCTCTTTATACGTCGATTATCGTAGTTGTAGAATTTGTGAGCTCTTGCATTTATGGGATGGAGTGACGGTGTTTGTGGTGCCGTCCCGTCTAGTTATGTGCGTGGGACTCACCGTTACAATTTTGTATTTCAGGTACCAATTAGGTTGGCATGTTTGGATAAGAGCTGCTGCATTGCAACATCATGGGTTTGGGGCTTTCGCTTTCTTTTCATTTTTATTCTATTTTGAGGTTGTAGCCTACGGACAATTTACTTTCGTTTGGTAATTTTTATAAGTTGTCAAAACCATTTGGTCATGTAGCCGCGTTTGGCAAACAGTTTTATTTATTCGTTTAATTGTTCCTTTAGCTCATTAGTGTTTTCTTTTAAAATTTTTTTAATTTCGTACCAACAGGTTCTATTTCCTTTTGTTTTAAAAAGGTCATGCCTCGGTATCCGTGTTTATGGATTTTGGGGCGTGACAATGACGACCTACGTTACGACCCACGAACTTACACTAGGGCTTCAAGTTGTCGGCGTCCCGACGAAAGAGGCGAATCTAGTAGCGGGGGTAGAAGATCGACTGGAGGTCGACACCCGACTACAGATCAGGGTCCGGGTCCGAGTTCAAGCAGTCATCGTCGTCGTTCTTCTTTTGCTGGGTCGGACTACGTTCAGACCGATGTTCCGTTCGATCATCATAGACAATCATTTGGTTCGTACGAGCATCATCCTAGTCATCAGTCCACCGACAGTTGGAGTCGGGGGTTGACGATTACATCCCACGAGCGTGCGCCGCATCCAGAATCGCAGCAGCGACAAAGACGGCGTACGGAGCTAAACGAATTCGAAGAGTCTGCTGAGCCGTCATCGGATAGATTAACATCGGCGGGAAAGATGCTCCCTATGTCCAACTTTAAAACATTTAGTCGTTACAAAAAAAAATAAGTGCACTGTTTTTGTATTTGATTTCTATGCTTGATTTGTACGTTATAATTTCGTAAACTTAATTTGATTCGTATGTTTGATTTGTATGTTTGTAAAAAATATTCTGTATTTTAATTGATAGGACCAATATTGAGTTTTTACAAACCGTAAACCCTAAACCCTATATTAAAAACCCTAAACCCTAAACCCTAAATTAAAAACCCTAAACCCTAAACCCTAAACCCTAAATTAAAAACCCTAAACCCAAATTACAAACCCTAAACCCTATATTAAAAACCCTAAACCCTAAACCCTAAATTAAAAACCCTACACCCTAAACCCTAAACCCTAAATTACAAACCCTAAACCCTAAACCCTAAATTACAAACCCTAAACCCTAAACCCTAAATTACAGACCCTAAACCCTAAACCCTAAATTACAAACCCTAAACCTTAAATTAAAAACCCTAAATTACAAACCCTAAACCCTAAACCCTAAACCCTAAATTAGAAACCCTAAACCCTAAACCCTAAACCCTAAACCCTAAAAAACCCTAAATATTCTGAAATTTACATACAAACCGTACATTTAATGTACGGTTTGTACAGATTTCATACAAACCGTACATTAAATGTACGGTTTGCATGTATTTTGTGCAAACCGTAAAAGTAATGTACGGTTTGCACCCCTGATTTGAGCAGCGACGTTTTACGAATGTACTTTTTGCACTGAATCACCCTAAACAACGTAAAAAAAAAAAACTACAAACCGTAAAAGTAATCTACGGTTTGTAGTGTAAATTACATTGGATACCATATACATCAAATGCATCCGACAACACTTTATTACTTTTGAATTATTATGAGTTGACAACCCTATCCGAAAATGACTACTCAATGCATTATTAAAGTTTGGAAATGACTACACCAAAAAAAACACTACAACCCGTAAAAGTAATCTACGGTTTGTAGTGTAAATTACATTGGATGCCATTTCTATCAAAATAATTCCGACAACACCTTATCACTTTTGAATTATTATGATTTGACAACCCTATCCGAAAATGACTACTCAATGCATTATTAAAGTTTCGAAATGACTACACCAAAAATTCACTACAAACCGTAAAAGTAATCTACGGTTTGTAGTGTAAACTTACACTATAAATATGACTCAATTTTGCCAATTCTAACAAACCATAAAATCAAACACAAACACATTTCGGAAATCTCTAAAAAAATCCTCATTCCTCCCCAATAAAATATACAAACAAACACCTTTCGAAAATGAATTACAACTATGGTTATGACAACAACCAATGGAATAACAACAACAATGCGAATTCATCCAGTGGCTCAAACGATGAGCTAACTGATTATTCGGAGCACTTTGAAGTCGATGAATTGACTTGGGAAACAAGGGCTGAAATGCTTGCTGATCTTGCTGATGTGGCTGGAAATTGGGGTTTCATTCTTACGATTCGTAGGTCTGGAGGGGGTGATG
This sequence comes from Primula vulgaris, assembly GCA_963920805.1. Lineage (NCBI taxonomy): Eukaryota > Viridiplantae > Streptophyta > Magnoliopsida > Ericales > Primulaceae > Primula > Primula vulgaris. Next base: position 30,548,925 of record OY987213.1, read on the forward strand.
GGAGAAGAACACCGTATGTTGATATTGTATGTGATAAATCGGGGGTTTACGAAAAAAAGAAACCATCTTCCGTAAAATCAGGTACAAAGAAAAAAGATTGCCCATTTTTCATTAAAGGTTACGTAGTTAATGGTGAATGATGTGTCACGTAGAAAATGGACAACATAACCACCCACCTCCAACTTACCTCCAAGGGCAAGCACGACGTGCTCGTTTAACCCAAGATGAAAAAGAAATTGTTAAAACTTTAAGGAAAAGCAGTTTTAAAGTTGGTGCAATATTAGAGGCCATAAAAAATAGAAATCCTGACAATGTATCAAACGCTAAAACGATACATAATTTTTTGGCCGGACTGAAATTTAAAGAACGAGATGGTAGAAACCCGATACAGGAACTGTTTAATTTGTTGGATAGCCATCGCTACACGTTCTACTATAATATGAACCCATCAACCCATTCCCTTGAGAACTTGTTTTTTGCACACCCCGATTCTATAAGGATGTTCAAAGCTTTTCCTGATGTCTTGTTAATGGATTGTACATATAGAACAAACCGTTTTAATATGTCATTTCTAGAAGTCGTAGGAATGACATCAACGAACCAAAAATATTGTTTAGGTTTTGTTTTCATGAGTGACGAGACAAAGGAAAGCTATATATGGGCATTGGAAAAATTTAAAGTTACATTGGAGGGGTGTATACTACCTAGGGTTTTTGTAACCGACAGGGAAATGGCCTTATCAAATGCTTTGTCCGTTGTTTTTCCCGATTCTCATCATATTTTGTGCACTTTTCATATTGCAAAAAATGTTTTGAAAAACTTCCGTAAAAAGATCCCTGATGAGGAGTGGCAAACGTTTCTAGATGATTGGGGTTTATTGGTTGATTCTGAGTCGATAGAGGAGTACAATCATAACCGAACTTATTTCAATTCCTCTTACAAATCGTACCCTGCTGTGATTAAGTATGTAGACAAGCTTTTAAATGATTATGCTGAAAAGTTTGTTGCATGCTATACCAACCACACAACACATCTAGGTAACAGAACTAGCAATCGAGCCGAACAACAACATGCTAAGCTGAAAAGATCCCTTTCCACAAATACTGGCACGCTTGAAACTGTTTGGGTAGAGGTGAATAGAATTCTAAAAAAACAGTTTGAGGATATTAAGATGAAGTTGGATAAATGGAAGTCTTATTTTCCACATTCTGAACGAACACCTCTATTTATAAATCTTAGGTCGTATATCACACACTATGCCTTTGATTTATTATTTCAAGAACATAAAAAATGTGATGGCCAGGCTGATGAGAATTGTTCTTGCGGTTTCAAATTGTCTCACGGTTTACCTTGTCATCATATTATGAGTGAACATATTTTATTCGGGAAGCCTCTTCCTCTAGAATATATTCATCCATTCTGGAAAAAATTAGACGTAATTGATGATAATGGGAACACCGATGATTATGGGGTAGAGGGTGATCTAGAAGAGTTTAAAAGTGTTTATGCTAGGAAAAGTAATGTTGAAAAACGGCGTATGAAAACACAACTCCGAGAGATAACCGTACCAGCCAGAACATCCGTCAGTGACCCCGAAGTGAGGGTAAATAGGGGGAGACCTAGAAAAGGCGACAAATCTAGTAAGAGGGATAAGTCGGGATGGGAGTATGTGGAGGAGGAACATGGTGCTGGTGCTAGTAGGGACAAGGGCAAAGGCAAGGCTGATGAAACACCGGAGGTAAGGATAAACCCAACTAGGAGGCCGCGAAACCAGAACCCTAAACCCACCCCCAATAGGCCAACCTTCCTGTACAGTGACCAAATATGGTTCATGTTACATAGTTACATCGAAACGGTTTACGATGTGCGTGGGGATGGTAACTGTGGGTTCCGGGTACTTGCAAATGTGACGGGTAAACAGCATGGGGAAGATGATTGGTATGCGGTAAGATGTGAGTTGTTTCAAGAGCTGCAGCAAATGAAAGGTGTTTATTATGAGCTGTTCGAGAATCTTGGCTTTGATTACCGGTATGATTATATTTTATCAAGTTTAAATTTTTATCATGCTACAAATCCCGCACCTCTTGACAAATGGATGAGATTTCCGTCTTATGAGTTTTTAATTGCTTCTCATTACAATATTCCAATTGTATTGTTGTCCTTATGGCACAATAATGATGGAGGGGTAAACGTGTGGAACAGTACTTTTTTACCTCTTTATACTGGTCCGCCTCGGGGGACGACAAATTACATCCCGACTGTAATGGTGTTCGTCAACAGTTGTCACTATGCTCAGGTTATTCCTAAAGAAGACGGGATCTTCCCAATGCCAGGAATTATAGCACGGTGGGAACAAACGCGCACTGAGACAGCTGCGCCATGGAAGGAACTTTTTCGACCAAATTTCAAGTTATATATGGCGCTGGAAAAGCAATCGGGAAAGAAAAAAGCAAATGAAGACGAAGCTATAGACCTAAGTCCATAATCATTTCTTTATTTTTAATTTGATGTAAATTACTATTTTTTCCAAGTTGTTGTAAATTTATATGATGTAAACAAATGTTTAATAAATTTGTTTTACGAAATTTAGTTCTATGAAATTTTGTTGTAAATTTTGTTTAATAAATTTGTTTTATGAAATTTATAAGTTCATATTCATGTTCGCATATTGAGTTAATTTTTTTTACGAAATTTATATAATTTATCATTGTTTCATTCAACAAAATTGATGATTGACACCAAATTAACGACTTAGTTAATGTTTCATATTGCGTTATACAAGTGTTCAAAACAAACCAAAGGTACTTCACAAAAATTTACGATTTAGTTAATGATTCAATAAATATCAACTTATACACTTGACAAAAATATAACATGTAAAATTTTGAACTTATACAATAAATATCAAACATAAAATTTATCAAATCAACTTTATTTGTGTAAATTTGTGTAAATTTTGTGTTCATTTTGATAGATTGTTACAATATTGGTAATTTATTTTATGTAAAATTTTAAAAATAAGGCATTTAGTTTTTTTATTAAAAAAATCATATTTATTTTGAAAAAATTATTCAGTTTTTTAATTTTAATTCTCAGTTTTTTTTTTTTTTTTTTAAGCAAAAAAATGCTGTAAACCGTAGAAAAAATCTACGGTTTACAGTTAATCACTGTAAACCGTAGATTTAATCTACGGTTTACGCGTTAATACAGAAATTTTGCAGTAAATTAATCCACCCTCTTAAATTTATGAGTATTGATGGAGCTTGTCATGTTTCAGTTAGTTGGTTAGTTTGGATTAATTGTGGACGTAGTGGTTACCTTTGAAATTTATGACATGATTGGTCCGTTTAGTTGGACTTTATTAGTGTGCTGGTATCCCGATTGACCTTTCTTTGATCCAGTATGTTTTGGGTTCTCTAATACCTTCTGTCTCTTTTGATCCGATATTCGATTGACGTTCTTGACAATATTTTAGTGCTTCTTTTTCTTTTTCGATAGTTAAGACATTTTATTTCGTTATATTACGTTTTTTTTTTTATGTATTTTGAACAATTTGCAGGATAAATTATCATAGGAGGTTTTATGAGTTATCGGGCTTTTGCTTGGTCTTTGTGGTTTTGTATTATTCTATTTTACTTTGTCGCTTGGAGTTTATTCCAGACGCACTGAACTCTATATTTTCGCTGGTTATGTTAATAATAATAAGTATGTTAAAAAAAAACAAGTGTTTGGCACAATAGCCCTTGTTCACATCTCCACCAATATCGCATTGTAGTTAAACAATATCCCAAATAATTAGGTTTTATCTTTATCTTTTTTTTCTTTATCTCCTTAATTATTTCTCCTCTTCACTCCAAACATGTGCCTAGAAAACTAAGGTCTAACCCCACTAATGTAACTTGGTTGATCATCGGAATTAATTTCAGTAATATCTGCTATTGAATTATCTTCCCTTCCATTCAAGCTTTGCACAATCATTCTTGAAGTGATCTTTCTGCTTGCAGAAATAATACTTGAAATGTTTCGGTGTATCACTACTGCTTCATCTCTTATCGAATGTTCTCCTTCTTATCATCAGACCGGCCGCCTGATCGTCATAACAAGAAGGCATTAACATCCTTCACAACGATATTGTATATACTTCACATAGAACATTCTCAAAAAAGAATGTTTATACGATGAAGGTATATAACAACAAAACAAGATCAAGCTATCTTAATCATCAATCTTTATATCCATAAAAATTACCATGTTTTAACTTATTTACGTGACTTGCGGTTGTTGGATCTCTTATTTATCGCTGTATAGCCTTTTAAAAATAGATCAAATCAAGGGCTTTAAATCAATAATAAGGAGACAATATTTTCATGAACGATGAGTTTCCTTTAATTTAATTTGCAGTCCTTTCATTCTTAATTAATTAGTGCTCTACTTGTGCGGTCACATTAAGTTTTGTTGTCATTAACCATTGTCCATTTTCTCTTCTCAGTGTTACCAGTTTATTGGAGTATGGTCGTGAAAAAGAAATAAGTATCACATATTAATAGTAATGGATAACACATGTTCACTTAAAGTAACCTGACAGTTTAGTGCTCTAATTGTGAGATCAATTTTTTGTTGTCTGTAACCATCGGATTCGGCCATCGTTTCTGTCTTCTTATGAACCAAATTATCGAGTATATTTCATTGATGAAGGAAAAAAAGTATTTCAATAATAAACTATCATTATTAAATTCAATCCTGCAGACTAGTGCTCTAAATTATGATCAGGTTATTTAATTGGTAATTAATAATTGGCCATCATTTCTGCTTTGTTAGTAAATTATTGGAGCATCTATTAATGTAGTGAAAAGGTGAAAACGTATTTCAATATAATCATTATCCATTAGATTTAATCTAATAGTTCTAACTTTTAAGTGCTCTTATAATCTTGATCAGATTATATATATAAGTGGTCACTGAACATGCATCTACAATCATATTTGTCTTGTTAAATGGTTTATTGAGGCATAGGTTCAATGACAAAAGGGATAACATATTTCAATACTCAATAGATGATCATTAACAATTAAATCTACTAGGTGTTCCAGCTGTAAATTTGTGCCATCGATTTGATTACTTTTTTTTTGTAATCAAACACATCTTAGTTCTTACTACTTTAATAGGGTATAGTGCAGTGTTCTTCTAATATTTAGTGTTCATCTGGAATTTTTTTAGTAAGTTTCAAAATAATTTCCTAGTTTTAGATATATATATATATATATATATATATATATATATATATATATATATATATATATATAAGTATATATTCTTCTAAATCACCTTAAGAAAAGTAATGCGTGGATATGATGTTTATAGTTTTTGTGAAGGGTATGGCAAGATACTTAATAGTATCTTGAACATCGACTACATGAGTAGTACGTTTCACATAAAAACGGACCCAAAAAAAACATGGAGTTTGCTAATTCATACCATTGATATACTCGTATAATTTGGATATACACTATGTTGAGTCTTGTCTTGCCTTCGTCTTGTCTTGCCTTGCATAGATGAATGTGCATGATGAGTTTAATTATCCTCAAAATCGTGTATGAAGTATGAACTGTTAGAAACTAAATAAGTGCAGAAAAAGAGAGAAAAAAAACGTTTTACTGAAAATATGATACTATGATGCAGTTTTGGGTTCGTATGACTCGTGGTCGTGGCTGTTAAAACGTCCATCAGCGGTGAATAGTTTTGAACATATGATGAGAATCGCAGACGGGAGAAAGATAGTTGTATTTTTGGACTATGATGGGACCCTCTTGAATATTGTAGACAACCCTGATAAAGCATTTATGACTAAAAAGATGCAAGCAGCAGTAAGTGAGGTGGCATGCCATTTTCCGACTGCAATTATAAGTGGGAGAAGTCGTGATAAGGGAATACTCGGTTCAGCGCTTGCATTGACATTGATGATGTGGGGTGTCAGAGCTAGAGGGGCGCTTTATGTTTCGGTTTTCAGTCCTTTGATGTTAATTCTAGTTGCGATCCTTGCCTCGTTATTGACACATGAGAAGTTGCACGTTGGAAGCGTGATAGGAGGTGGAATCATTATTTGCAGCTTATATGTTTGTCTCTGGGGAATGGGTAAAGAGATGAAAAACCCGTCTGCATATAAAACAATGGAGGAATTTTCAGCAGATTCACATGTTTTTCAGGAAAAACTCGAAAACCCGAACTTATCTATGAAAGAATCCATGAATGGTTTAGCAGAAGTATAGATTGTGGTTCCTCCAGAAAGAAGATAAATGTATTATGTTACATATTGTCTTTGTAATTATTAAGAGAAAGCATACGTACATAAATGTATATGATTCATCTAAAAAAAAAATATGATACTGAACACCCTTTCTTAGTGCCGAAAATTCTGTATTAAAAATGTCAACAAGAATTTATAAGTTTTTTAGAATATTTCCTCATGGCTAATTTAAAAAAGAAAAAGAAAATACGATACTATGGACCTATGGTCATGCAAGAGAAAGGGAAACTTGTAAAGCTTAAAAAACCAAGGTACTTCAGAGTTAAAAATAATTACTAAGAAGCATGCTAATATGACAAATACATGTAATACCAACTTGAAATTAGTAAAACCCCAACTTGAAAAAGTAATATACCACAACACAATGTACTGTTATGAATTACTCCAATGACTTGTACATTCTATTTGTAAATATTGTATGTCTGTAACTTCCCAAAATCAAGAGGTACAAGCTGTGAGCATTTTGACCGGGCATAGAATCCAAGCAATTCATGAATCATGAGGCTATTAAAACTTGTCATAAAGAAAAGGGCATATGTGATTATTAAGTTAAGATTTAGGCACTAGTGGGAATAAAACTTAAAAATTCCCCCTATTATCTTGATAGATAAAAAAAAGAATACAAGTTGAGGTTAGGAAAAGAAATCCATCAAACGAACTATGCACCAACTCGTCTCCACCAGTCACTATCTTCAAATTTCTGTCTTGGTGCTCTTCAAACAAATATTTAAACATAGTATAAACTAAAAATATTATAATATACGATATTCTAGCATAAAAAATCTGGAATCTTATTGATGGGTTCGTCTTTAATCATTTTATCACTATCTAAAATAATAGTAGGAGATTAAAAGGTAGGGAGAAGAGATCAGGTGGAATACTAACTGGGGAGACTTTAATTAGTACTTTACCTTAGCATCTAACTACAATAACACCAACTTTTACATTAATAAACTATGCTACAAATTAATAAATATAAAGAGAAAATAATGGGTATCTCCGATTTCGGCGATAAGCGAATGTTGAAAACTACAATAAGAAAAGAAGATCCTTAGAAATATTAAAATAGAAGAGCATATCGGCCAGGAATATATAGTTGATTAGTTACATATATACTCACCAACCTTTTTATTGATACTGATAACACATGGAAAAAAACATGTCTTTTGTTCAAAAATAAAATAAAATACTCATATCATTAATAAAAGCAAACATATCTCAATGGGTATCATTTGACCAGGTAGAACTTTTGCTCCATTTTCAACCGCTAGGTTGTAGCGAGTATTTTGCCCGAACGGACCTGAGATTGTGATAATCATGTCCGTACTAACAAAGAAGGAACAAGGGCAAAACTTAACCTCAAACATAAAAGTTAATCACAACAAAACACTTGATGAAACTATTATGAATAAAAATCACCTTAATGCAATCATTTTGGAGTAATATACTAGTACTATTCTCAAGTCTCAAAATCCTTTTGGAGATATCGTCAATAAAGATGCAAACCAAAAAAGTGTTCTACCAAAATAACTACATGAAGAAGTGTTATTTTCATATATTCTAAACAGCAAGTCTTTTTTCAACAGTTGTTAAAGAAATAAGGGAAAAGAAAAAAGGCAAAAAAAATCCTTTTTTCTTTTTCTTTCTTTTTCATCATTATGAATAGTGACTCGAAGTAATAAGGATATCTCTATCAAAGTAGTGCCACTCTAGTGATGTTCTATCAAAAAAAGAGAAATAATATTTGAAAAGATAGGGTAATAGATGGAGCTTTATTCTCGTAGACTTGCCTTTCACCTTTATGCATACTACATTTTGTGGATGCTTTTTCACATGGGTTTGTTCAAGCACACTGCACATCTAACTAATTATTAAACACAGCAATCTTCATCACCACCACATACATGAAAACACAAACAAAATAGCACATAGATATATAGATATATAAACTCAAGATTAATTTATATGTACTCTATTTAGAAACTTATTTCTGTAAACACGACTAGAAGATTGGTGTTGTTCCTTAAGTGCTACACTGATTGGCGATTCTGCAATCGAATTTAGAAACTTTAAACAATCGAGTTTTACTGCAAGATGCTAAGTGAAGGTGAAAGAGCAAAGAATTGAAAGATATATCCATCATAATTCCAAGACATGAAAGTACAACCAGAAAAACATGTCAAAATGGTGATCAAGATGGACCAATATAAAATGCACATAGTATACTTATGATAAGATGATGCAATTAGTTAAAGGCCAACCAAACATCCTTATAATTAAGTAATTAGCGTGAGTAGGAAGCACTATCATGACCTTTTGATCAATTCAGTAGTCCTAAGTGCCCCTGATTTCAATATAAATCTATAAAGCAAACTATCGGGAATAATAATCCAACATAAATGTGTCTAAATTTCTAAATTTTCCAAATGTAACTTTGAAATCCTTCTACTTGCTTTGAGTTACACAAGTGGTCCATTTTTGGTTCAAGATGGTGGCCAAACACAGTCAGATGAGGCATGCGTTAAATTATGTTAGCGAGATCTGTTCTTTATTTCTAGAAAAAGAAACACGACACAACGTTCCCTGGGTTATTATCAAGTTTTACCCACTTCAGAAGTTGAACTTAAGACATGGGAATAAATTCCAAAATAAAAGAAGACAAAGGAGTTCTAAAAATTTTCACTTTTTACTGATTCTAACGGAGCTACACCAATGAGAGCGAAAATAATTCAGAAAATTAAAATACTGACAACAAATTCAAGTACGTATCGATCTTAGTTATACAGTGGCATGTTTCTCACTTCCCACCTTCTTATTGAAAATCCGGTCGTCTAATAAAACCAAGGTGTCAAGAACCAAATGCACCCAAGCTCACTGTAAACATGATGAACAATTATTATAGCAAGCACAACATCATAAGATTACTTAAGGAAAAAAGAAAGAGAGGCCAGTGCGGGAAAAGGGAATGAACTGTGAAACAAATTTTATAAGATAACTAGTTCAAGTATGTGTTAGGTGTCCTATTAAAATGCATAATACGGAGTCGATCCTAAAAAATAATAAAAAAGGCCAATGGAGTTTTGGTTAGTTGGTGGTTCATGCACTTGTTCAGCGAATACCAGGTTATAATTCAGGAGGTTTCGGTAAAGCATTTTGCAAAAGATTCCCTGTAGGTGTTTTAAGCAAGAAGGAGTACTTAGGATTAAAAAGCATTAGTTTTGAGCTTTTCAGCATTTTTTTTCTTGTAGGAAGAAAAGCGAGCTTTAGGATAGTTTCAAGCGAGTTTTCCAAAAAACGAAAAATACCAAGGTTCTATTAGTTTTCACCAGTCCCCCGGCTAGATAATCTATAAGAACCACAGTGAGAGAATCAGGCTACCAGCCTCTGTGACTTGGATTGTGTAGGCTCCACTAAACTTCCTACTTGCAAAATATAAATATAAATAACTTCAAGAAATGAGAGAGAAGTTAATAAAAAAAGGGACAGAAGTGATAGAGAAACTAGTAGAGATGATTGCTCATTAATATGAGTTAGTATTAAGATATCTAGAAGTGAGAACGTGCCCACCAAAGACTAGGCTAGGGTAACATCATAAACCACTTTAACATAATGAGAGATCTTTGGTAGTGTGTCTATGCTTAATTATAGTCATGCGAGGAATTAGTTATGGACAGTCGGGGGCTGCAGTCCCCCTCTATTTTGGAATAAAATTGATAAAAAATTTGATTTTTTCTATGTATTTTGATCAAAATCTTTAAATTTTAATGTTTCAGCGCTCTACACATTCCGTAAAATAACTCCATATAATGCATAATTTTTTTTTATAGAAAATCAGCCCCTATTTCGCAATCCTGGTTTCGTCAGTGCTTATAGCATATATTAATATTTTGCATAACCCAAGTTACAAGCGTCACTTAATTTCCTTTCCCTTTTTCACCACTACAACACCAAATATAGCTATAAATACCAGCTCAATTTGAGACATGATCCTCGGGTGATCATTTAAGTATGTCAGAGACAAGGGAAACCCATGAAGAGTCTGTACTTGCTTACCCTATACAGCCAACTAAACTATCATTTCTACAAATGATGTGTCCCATAACTCTCAAGGTATTTCTCTTTTCCCCCTCATCTGAAACAGAAAGTAGTAATCCAATTTGACTAGTACTAGTGTTACCCTTTGTTAAGGTAGTAAAAAAGATTGATTACCTTTTCAGAATTCTTAATGGTTTACCAAGTAGTACTACTAAGTAGGCATGTGGTGTAACAGTAATTTAAACTTTTAGTATATGATTACCTATTTACCTTCACAGAATTGTTGTAGTCGCTTAAAAGTACTGAAGTTGGTATATGATTACTTCTCAAAAATTCTTGAGACCTGTCTTCAATCACATTCACGATAAAAAAAAACAGTTAGGGTATGATTCCAAAAATCAATTTTGGGGTCTCATAACAGAAAAAACTCATTGACTGCATTGGACAAATTGATTTTCTATTTACTCCCAGATTTGATATAAAACACAATCTTTTTCTAGAAAGAAATCCATGTTTTTCTCGAAAATCACAATAACGGGTAAGCAGATTGTTGCCCTGAAAGTTTTAAAGTTGCATTTATTCTTATAAAATCACATTACAATTGTATAGATATCGACACAACAAGTACGAGAACAATAAATTAAAACTTCCAATACACAACCAAAAAGACCTTAAGGCTACCAGAAACAATCCAGTATCGGAAAGTTCTTTCGGAGCTCTTTCTAAGACCAAATCGTTAACAGAAAATTACAGACTTCTTTTCTGTTCAAAACATTATTTGCTGATTTATATTTTTTATTTGCAGTTTGAAGAGGTAGTTTACAAGGTAAGAGTGGAGGAAAGTGGAACCTGTTTCGGTGGGACAACCACTTCAGTGGAAAAAACCATTCTAAACGGAGTCACGGGAATGGTCTGTCCCGGGGAAATACTAGCTATGTTAGGCCCCTCAGGAAGTGGCAAAACCACTCTTCTCACAGCTCTCGGTGGCCGCTTAGCTGGAAAACTATCCGGAAAAATCACCTACAACGGTCACCCTTTTGCAGGTCCCATTAAACGGAAAATTGGGTTTGTGGAACAATACGATGTTTTATACCCTCACCTCACTGTGACCGAGACATTACTCTTCACTGCTCTGCTACGGCTACCCAATAGCTTGACCAAAGACGAGAAGGCTCGGCATGTGGATCAAGTGACTGAGGAATTGGGTTTAATGAAGTGTCGAAACAGTATGATTGGGGGTCCCCTTTTTCGAGGGATATCTGGTGGTGAAAAGAAGAGAGTTAGTATCGGCCAGGTAATGTAGAACCAGATAAGAGATAACTAATTCTTGAAAGAACAACGTTTTCCGGCATCAAATATTTTTATCCAAACAGCTACCTAGACGTAAATGAAAGTATGGATCTATCCTATATAAGTTGTCATATCAGGGGATAAAGTTTTTAGATAAGATTTTTAGGTAAATATACAAGTTTTTTGAAATCCGTAACTTTATTTATACCAATCTTTACAAATCCCCAAAAGTATCTATTCAGAGGGTATGTAAAGAGGCAATCAGGCAAATATACTGTTTTTTTCCCGATTGTTACATAAATTCAGCCTTATTCACGAACAATTCATTTCCAAACAGTTGCAACTATTTTCTTTAGAACAAAGACAAGTTTGAGGTGGTTATATATAGACAGAATTTTTAACACAAAACGTTCATTGATAACATTTCGATCAACGTGTGTGATCGCATCCTAAAACTGCATTTATCTCAACGTTTGTAAATATTGGTATCAACGTCTGAGATCTGGCTTTTTAAATGATGCCTTAGATTATGTATCTGTAACCAGTCCCAAACAATATACATATGTTGTATAATACTAATACTAATACTACTACTAAAGATAGTAATAATAACAAAGTTAATTTTCGAATAAAACTATTCTTATTTTCTTCCTTTTTTCCTTTCTACTAAAGTAAGTCTTTACCTCTCCGTACTTGTTATGCATTACAGGAGATGTTGATTAACCCGAGCTTGCTATTATTAGACGAACCTACATCGGGTTTGGATTCAACGACAGCTCAACGGATATTGAACACAATCAAACGGCTTGCATGTGGGGGTAGGACTGTGGTGACTACCATTCACCAGCCCTCGAGCCGACTTTATCACATGTTTGACAAGATTGTCTTGCTTTCTGAAGGATGTTCAATATACTACGGTCCAGCAAAAACTGCTATGCAATACTTTTCCTCTATCGGGTTTTCATCATCTATAACAACAAATCCAGCTGATCTCTTACTAGATCTTGCCAACGGTAATACTACACATGCTATTCATATTCATATACAAATATACTTTATTGAAGTGAAGCATATCATAAATGAAATCGGTTTAATGAACATGTCAATCAAAAATCAGTTTATGAACCACATGCAAATCAATATTCATGTGCATGCAAATCAAAGGAAATCCAAAAATGTCACTTACTGGTCATTTCCTAATAAAATTATCTTTTCTAATACTACTCCCACTTTGCATATCTTCTAGCCTGAATAACCATTTCACTAAATTCCGCTTAAATTTGTTTCATTATTGGGAATAATACTTTGAAGGTTATACCTTAAGGCATATGTATATCCTAGAGGTTCAAGGTAATAAAAAACAAACGGAAAAGGCTAACTTATAGAATTTGTAAGCGAGACGAAATGAGAGCTAAAATCCGTGGTCTCATTACATAGCGAAATATGTTTTCAGGAATTAAGCCTGATTGCGAACAGACAATTGAGCAGCCAGATGCCACAGAACAAGAGCGGAAGTTAGTGAGAGATGCTCTCCTTTTGGCTTATGACAAGAACATTTCGACACAACTGAAAGTTGAGTTATGTAGTTTGGACATCACCAGTTTTACCAAAGATGCAACCATAAGTAAGCCCCCTTTATCTACCTCTTGTCAAGTTGTAAAGTTAAAGAATTGACGAAAGGTTTTATAAATCCAAAAACTGTCCTAGGATCAGATTGATTTTGTTCCAAGAACTTTCAGCAACTGCTACTTTTTTGATGTGCATATTTTTGATCCAAAAAGCTAACAGGGACCAACAATAAACCAACTTTCTGTAGGTCAGTGAACTGAGACATTGACTATTTTCAGGATACTATAATTCTAATACGAGAATATTAGTCATATGTCACATTTTACAAGATTTTTTAAATGGAGGGCTTGGACCGAAACTTTTTTAAGTTTCAGCCACCCGACCCAATAAAAAAGAGCTTAAAAGCTGTTTTTAAGCTTAAAAAATAACTTATAATCTATATAGGAAATATATAAAAATATAAAAAAGAAATTAAAAGTTGTTTTTAAGCTTAAAAAAGATATTATAATCTACACGAGAAATATATCAAAGTGTAAAAAAATAACTTAAAAGCTGTTTTTTTAGTTTTTTTTTAGTTTTTTTAGTGTTTGTTTGAATTATTAAGTAAAAAAAAAATATACCAAAAAGTTACGAAAATAATATCTTTTTTTATTACTTGTAAGATGACCTACACTTAAAAATCTTATGAGAATAGTGACCTGTGAATAAATTTTTTATTGAAAGGTGACCTCACTACTGAGCTCTTCTAATACACAAAACAGTTTTCATAAATATAATAAAACTTGTTTCAAAAACAAAAAAACAAAAACAAAATGCATCAGTAGCTCCTGCCTCTAATCCAAAGGCTTTTTCATTTTTAAATGAAGCAGGAAAAAATGCAAAGTTAGAGCAGTGGTGCACAAGCTGGTGGCATCAATTCAAGGTTCTAATTTCAAGGGGCCTTAGAGAGAGGAGATATGAAGCATTCAACAAATTAAGGATATTCCAAGTCTTAAGTGTCGCTACACTCGCTGGGTTTATGTGGTGGCACACCCCCACATCCCACATTGAAGATCGGGTAAAATTTATTCTTTTATTGCAAAACCCACGTTTAAAACCAGTACAATATTGATCCAATGACTCTGTTAAAGGAGAATATCAAACAACAATCATTCTATAATGCAGGTGGCTATGATTTTCTTCTTCGCCGTATTTTGGGGATTTTACCCATTATACAACGCTGTTTTCACATTTCCCCAAGAAAGAAAAATGCTGATAAAAGAACGTTCCTCCGGAATGTACCGTCTCTCATCTTATTTTTTAGCAAGAACTATCGGCGATTTACCACTAGAACTTGCCCTCCCAACCGCATTTACCTTCATTTTATATTTTATGGGTGGGCTAAAACCTAACCCACTAACCTTCTTTCTCTCTCTACTCATCGTCCTCTACAACGTTCTCGTAGCTCAAAGTCTCGGGTTAGCTTTCGGAGCTATTCTAATGGACGTTAAACAAGCCACTACTTTAGCCTCGGTCACGACCCTGGTTTTTCTTATTGCTGGGGGATATTATATTCAACAAATTCCACCTTTCATAGTGTGGTTAAAGTATTTGAGTTATAGTTATTATTGTTATAAGCTCTTGCTTGGGATTCAGTACAATGAGGGTGATTACTACGAGTGTGGAAAAGGGGTCGTTTGCAGGATTGTGGATTATCATGGAATTAAATCAGTGGGCTTAAACAATTTGTGGCTGGACGTGGCTGTTATGGCTTTAATGTTAATTGGGTATCGGCTAATTGCTTATCTGGCATTGCATCGAGTACGGTGAAGCGCAAACGATTTTGTTAAATAACATAATATGAAGAGTTATCGCTTTTTTTAACTGAGAATAATATTATATTATATTTAGACAGGAATAATGTTTAAAGGTTGAAAAAGCCTCTTCCATGAGTTCAATGTACCAGCTCTTGGATCATCTCTATGAAACTACCAGTTTATATTTCTACCTAATATGGATAAACACAAAATAGAATAGACACACAAAAGAAGGACAAAAATACTACAGTATATCCCTATAATATTGTTAGCGAGAAAGAGGAAAAGTGAAAGCAGAAACCTTGATACAGCTGTCCTTGTGAAGAAATGATTATTGTGTGCAAGTGGAAGCAATTGGGTATCCAAATCAGAAGAGCATCCTGCAACTGCATATACAAACTATTACTCTCCTTTTTTTTGTGATTTTAGATTACAGTAATCCACAGCTTCAACGGTTATTGCTGATCTTCGGGAACCACATTATAACGCATGAAAATATGAAGCAAACATAGCCTCAATGGAGGGCTTCTACTTCATTTCTTTCCGTTCACAAGTTACAAGATTTGAGTTCATTAAGACAACAAGTCCTAGAGCTAGAACTTGTAAAATTTATGTTAATATTGCAACAATTACAGTCACCAAAACCTTAATACAGCAGAAGGTGCATCGATCAAACAAACACCATTTTTGAAGGGGAGAAAGAACACTAAATCATGTGATGCTACCTTGCACCTAAATCACACTGTCCATAAATATGTACAATGTGCCTACCCCTCTACTTATTTGTAAAAAATTACAAATCAAATAGCAAAAACAACTAAAAGAATGACCTAAATGACCCATGATCCAGGTACAGTCAAGAACGGAGGGCCACATGACAACGAGTTCAACTAAAAAAATCAGAATCAGCGTTATTTAAGTGGGTTGCAGACTTGCAGTACCCACACTTAAAACATTCTTCTTAGTAGTGGAACAACGAATACAAAATGTACAGTGTCATCCTATTCATCTTTAAAAGGTTTATCTTCTCTGAAAAAAGTAAGAGATACAGAAACTTTTGAAGTACATCAATGACGAACTGAGGTATAAGCCTCCATTATAAACTTGGTAGGCTATAACAATGATGCATTTAGTAGTGGAACTGTGACCCATTGAAGCAAACTGTTAACCCTTTACAAGATAGGTCATTATCGGCATGAGGAATTGTACACCAAAATGTGACAATTTGCGAAAAAAAAAATAATGTTGGCCAAATACTACACACATTACATACTATCAGCGTTATTTAAGTGGATTGCAGTACCCACATTTGGAACATTCTTCCTAGTAGTGGAACAATGAATGCAAAATGCACAGTGTCGTCCTAACCATCTTCTCTTAAAAGAGTAATTGATACAGAAACTTTAGAAGTACATCAATGACGGACTGAGATATAAGCCTACATTATAATCTTGGTAGGCTATAACAATGATGTATTTAGTATTAGAACTGTGACCCATTGAAGCCAACTGTTAACCCTCTACAAGATAGGTCATTATCGGCATGAGATCAACATCACAGGTTAATGCTTAATTGTTTATCTTGGTACTATCAGCTTCATTTAGTTGAACTCAAAGAAGAAACCTAGAAAGCAGGGCCAGTTTAAAGGAGATGCGAACAGTCCGAGTAGATTGGGCATCCCAACCCAAGGGCAAATAACTTCCGCAAAAAAATTACAAATGTACTATGTTTTTTCAAGATTTTCTTTGAACGGGCAAAAAAAACAACTTCTAGGCAACCCGGCAAAACATATTATTTTGGGCCAGTTAAGAAAATGAAGATGAAACCAAATTAACAACCATTTGATATAAAAAAAATTACAAAGAAACTTCATCATCAGTCATTGAGTCAACTATTCACCTTTGAACACATCTCAACTATTGGGTAAATATTTGATGCTTAATTAAAATAACATTTAGATTCAGGTCTAACTCAAATCGACTGGAAAATTGGGTGCAATGTAACAAAAAATAGATGCAGTAATTAACCAAAAAGGAAGAAATACACAAACCAAAATTCCAGAAACTTTATTCAGTCACATGAAAAGCACAGGCATAAAAACATTAAATGTACATACTGACGATATTATTCCTATTTCAATGTCAACTCTGCAGTTTTTGATGCATTTCATGGGTATTCTTACTAAAAGGGTGAACAAAACGATACACAACTAAATTATCTAGTACTATATTTAGTATATATATATAAATGATCTTAAAGTCATTGCAGGGCGGTTCTAGTATAAGCAAAACAAGCCAGCTATCTTAGGTGCCGTTTCACTATTACCGTATTATGCATAAAAAATAGGGGGAAATAATTTTTTTTCCAGAACTAAGTTGTTTTTTTAACTAATGCAATACAATAATAACCTATGTTATTTGATGGTCTATTTCGTGTAATGCAATTTACAATATTTTGTTCTATTATCACATTTCTTGGGTTTTATTATTTTTCTTTGATTACGCTCGTTATGATTATTTTTTTGACAAAGTTATAATTTCGCCCCCAAAAAATGTAGGCCTTAAGTGCAGAAAGGCGATGAATCGGCCCTCTGATCAATGCATGATATCAACACTAGTTTTTAGTGTAAGGTTGGTACAAAATATAATTATTTTCATCTTTGTCACCCAAAATCAATGAAGAACTGTTGAGACTTCAAGTTAACAAATATTGTACAAACATCAACATGCAAGCTTTACTTATAATACAAATATCACTTCATAGATAAGTTATTAAGTTTGCATATATATATATATATATATATACATAGCCCTATATAGACATGTTTACAAACATGCGTATAGAAGAAGATTAAACTGACCTTCATGTGCCGTGTCCACTACTGAAAGCGAGGGAGAGAGAGGAAGAATGATCGATGCATTACTGAATAATAAAACATAATATTATTTTATTCTTATTCTATTTTAAAATACGACCAGTGTAGAAAATACTTACAGCATTTACATTTGGTTCGCGTTTTTGGTTTAATAACAAAATAATCATTTAAGGATTGGAAAAAGTGACATATTTACAAAAATAATCCATCCCATGGTTAATTAAATGATAAATTAACAAAAACATACTATTTTTGAAACTAAATTAATAAAAACATACCTAAATTTTTTTAATTAACAAAAATATACACAAAAGTTCATACCCTGATTTGTATACCCTTATTCCAAAAGTTCATACGCTTATTTCAAAAGTTCATATCATAATTTGTATATTTTCATACATCTATTCCAAAAGTTCGTACCCTTATTTCAAAAGTTCATATATTAATTCGTAGAGTTCACCCTTATTTTCAAACTTTATACACTAATTTACATAATTCATATCTTTACTTACATAATTTATATCAATAATTTTCAACTTTATACTCTTAATTCACGTAACTTATACACTTATTTTTAAATTTTATACACTACTTAACAAATACAACTCTTAACAAATACACTACTTAACAAATACAATTCTTATCCGTCCTCCGATCTCGAACTACCACATATAACAATTTATTGTGTATGTCCGTCCTCCGTAAAAGGAGAGGCCCACGACCGTGTATCTCCGTCGATATCAATTTCAAGTTTTCGACCACGCTCTACATCATCGCCGTCCACTCCGACGGATGTGTCCGTTTCAATCTCCACCGAAGAGAGAGATCGAAGAGAGAAAAAGGGAGAAGGAGAAAAAGATCGGAAAGATAGAGAGACGAGCAGAGAGATTTACCAAGTACTCGATACTCGTTTTTTGTAACGGAGTACGCGTTCAGCCCTTCACTTGGAGATGGTTAATGTTTCATTACTACGAGTCTATGAAAATAAATATGTTACTCATTCAGCTGTTTTCATTAAGGGGGAATTAACATAAAAATACTCTATACATATTATATTAACAAAAAAATAAACTCAAAAATTATATTATCAAAAAATACATTCAATTATGGAAAAATTACCAAAAGATACAACTATTTTAAACTAATTACCAAAAAGTTACACTACAACACTTTATTCCCAAAACATACAACTAATTAAAATTATAAATACTAAATCATTTATATTTTTTTAACAGTTTCTCTCTCTCTCTCCCCCTCCCTCCCTCCCTTTATCTATACATACATATTTATATATCTATTAATTTGGAGTCAAACTCACTCGCCATATAAACCCCATAATTAACATCTATACAAAATATTTTTTTATACACCTCCGTCGAATCATTCTATCAGACCATAAATTGGCTTTTAATTAGGCGATTTTGATCCGTATTTTTATTGTTTCGAATACTCAGTTTCTCTTCGTCGGATTTCTCTGGTTTATTGTTCGAATTAGGGTTTATTCTTCATAAATCGATTTAAATACAAAGTTATTTACGAGCTTGTTTTCGATTAGGCTTTTATTCGGATTTTATTCATCTTAAATCGTATATGAAATAGGATTACTTTTTGAAGAAATTAGTTGACGATATATCTGGTTTTGCGTTGGTTATTTTCTCAATATTTTTTCGGAAATTGGTATTTTGTTAGAATAATATGATTGATAAAGAAACAAAATAGACTCGAGATGCCGAATATTAACGGTGTTTTGTGTTTTGTGTTTTTTTTTAATAACAGTGTGTTGTGTTTTTATTATCCATACACAATACATTGTTTATATATGCTATTTAATACATGCATACACAATACACAGTTTATACATGTTATTAAATATAGACATACGTAATATAGTGTTTATACATGCTCTTTAATACAGATATACACAATAAATTGTTATATACGCTCTTTTATAAATCAATACGTAGTACATTGTGTATCTATTGAGACTGTCTTTTTTGTGTTTCGGTTATTATCCATACACAAAAAAGATGTATTGTGTTTTTTATACATGTTGTTTAATACAGGCATACACAATACATTTTTTTATACATGTTCTTTAATACATGCATGCACAATACACAGTTTATACATGCTATTAAATATAGAGATACGCAATATAGTGTTTATACAGCTCTTTAATGCAGGCATACACAATACATTGCTATATACGTTCTTTTATAAATCCATACGCAGTACATTGTGTATCCATTGAGACTGCCTTTTTTGTGTTTTGTTTATTATTCATACAAAAAAAAACATGTATTGTGTTTTTTATACATGTTATTTAACACATGCATACATAGTACATTTTTTTATACATATTCTTTAATACAGGCATACACAATATGTTTTTTATACATGTTTTTTAATACAGACATACACAATACATCTTTTATACATGTTCTTTTTATACATGCATACACAATACATCTTTTATACATGTTATTTAATACAGGCATACACAATACATCTTTTATATATGTTATTTAATATAGACATACACAATTCATCTTTTATACATGTTTTTTAATACATGCATACACAATACATTGTTTATCCATTTACACTTTTTGTGTGTTTTGTTTATGTTGTTTTGTAGTGCAATGGACAGTATTTTAATGATGTGCAATCTAGATGTTGTCACGGTTGCTAGTTCTAAGATGGTTATAATTGCAATTCAAATCGATATAAGTTTTGAAAATCTGATGGCTAAAATTTGTGATATTTGGTCGCATTTGGATAAAAGTGATGTGTTGTTGACATATTCTGTTCCTCGATATGAAAAATGCCGATTTAATTGTTAATATAGTGTTTATACATGCTCTTTAATACAGGCATACACAATACACAATTTATACATGTTTTTTTAATACGGGCATACACAATACATTATTTATACATGCTCTTTAATACAGACATACACAATACATAGTTTATACATGTTTTTTAATACGAGCATACACAATACACTATTTATACATGCTCTTTAATACATGCATACACAATACATATTTTATACATGTTCTTTAATACAAGTATACAAAATACACAGTTTATACATATTTTTTTAATACGGACATACACAATACATTATTTATACATGCTCTTTAATACAGACATACACAGTACACAGTTTATACATGTTTTTTAATACGGGCATACACAATACACTATTTATGCATGCTCTTTAATACAGACATACACAATACATATTTTATACATGTTTTTTAATACATGCATCCACAATACATTATTTATACACGTTATTTAATACAGTCATACACAATACATTATCTATCCATTGACACTGTCCATTTTTATGTTTTTCTTATTATGCATACACAATACACTTTTTATACATGCTCTTTAATACAGGCATACACAATACATAGTTTATACATGTTTTTTAATACGTGCATACACAATAAATTATTTATACATTTTATTTAATACATGCATACACAACACATAATTTATACATATTTTTTAATACGGAAATACGCAATACATGCATACACAATACATTGTTATACATTGCACATAAAAAGTGATGATTTCATATTGCATACACAATGTAATTTTGCAAACAATATGAAAAATCACCATTGTCTATCCAATTTAAAAAGTGCATACACAATATTAAAAAGTGCATAACCAATAAAAAAGAGCCATACATAATCCAAAAAAATGAATACACAATCGAGAAAGTTACATACACAATCCAAAAAAATGCATAAACGATCGAGAAAATGGCATACACAATAAAAAAAGTACATATATAATACAAAAAATTAAATACACAATACCAAAGAATGCATAAAAAATAAAAAAAAATGTATATACAATCGGATTTTTCGGGCTTTTCGAGCTTTTTTCATTTTCATTTTTTTTTTTGGATTTTTATTGGGTTTTTTTTTTTAACCTTTTTTTGGGTTTTTTCGGGTTACCGAATTTTTTAAAAGTTTTTTCAGCATATTTTGAGTTTTTTTAGTTCTCGAATTTTTTGAACTTTTTTCATTTTTTTTTGTAATTTTGTAATTTTCTTGTTTTTTTTTTGTTTTTTACCATTTTTTTCGATTTCTCGACTTTTTTGAACTTTATTTTTATATATTTTTGTGATTTTGGATTTTTCTTGATTTTTTTTGCCACTTTTTTGGAGTTTTTTCCGGTTTTCAACTTTTTAAAGGTTTTTTCAGCACTTTTTTTTTTTTCGGGTTCTCGACTTTTGTAAACTTTTTTCATTCTTTTTGTGATTTTGGATTTTTCTTTGTCTTTTTTTTACTTTTTTTAACCATTTTTTGGGTTTTTCGGGTTCCCGACCTTTTAAAAGGGTTTTCCAGCCTTTTTTGGGTTTTTTCGGGTTCTCGACTTTTTTAAACTTTTTTCATTTTTTTGTGATTTTGGATTTTTCTTGGTTTTTCTTGAACCATTTTTTTGGGTTTTTTTGGGTTTTTTCGAGTTACCGACTTTTTTAAAAGTTTTTCAGCATATTTTGGGTTTTTTTGAATTCTCGACTTTTTTGAACTTTTTTCATTTTTTTTTTCCTGTAATTTTGTAATTTTCTTATTTTTTTTTGTTTTTTACCATATTTTGGGGCTTTTTTCGGGTTCTCGACTTTTTTGAACTTTATTTTTATATATTTTTGTGATTTTCTATTTTTCTTGTTTTTTTTTTTTTTTTTGCCACTTGTTTGGGGTTTTTTCGGGTTCTCATAAATAAATTTTAATTAGTAAGAGTGCTTAACTTGAGAATACACATTGATATATAAAAATAATATTGACAATGTAAGATAATGTGTTTTTAAGATTGTTTAATTATTTTTAGATGGTGTGTTTTTGTAAATTAGATTTTACATACATATGTGGTACGATTATATAATATAACGAAAAAAACTAATGGAATTAATATATTTAATTATACTCATATTAGATTATACATTAGTTATGGGGTTGAAAGTGATATTTGTATATACATTAGTGGATAATATTCTCTGTGTTTAATTCGACGCGTACGCTACGCGTGTAAGCATAATTTACTGGTCCACACACATCAATGGTCAAATACTTTCAACCCCATAACAATATCTGATATGTCATTTCTCAATTATTGAGAAACTAATAATATTGAGAAATGACATATGAAATATTGTTATGAGGTTGAAAGTATTTGACCATTGATGTGTGTGGACCAGCAAATTATGCTTAAACATGTAGCGTACGCGTCGAATTAAACACAGAGAATATTATCCACATGCTATATATACACACACAAAACACATATATATGTCATTCAGACCTGCACAACAATTCTAAAACTTTAAAAGGTACGTTAAGATATTGTTTTTTTGCTGCATCTAAATTATTGTTTCATTATTAGATTCTTAGATCATTAATTCATTGAGTGCATGTGATCTTAAAATGGTACATATTTATATCATATTTTTATAAACCATGAGAAATGTTCTTTTTCTTTTTTCAAAATATCCCATGTATTGTACGCATATGTTAACACTAGTAATCGTGGCTGACGCGTTACGTGTACGGCGTGTAATGAAATAAAAATATAAAAGATATATATAATTATGATATAATTAAATATGTTGATAATAAAAAAAATATAGTTTAAGATTTAAAAGAATTTTTGTTTGTTAAAGAGTGATAAATAGTTTTATTAGTTTTTACTTTTTATATTTTTATGTGAGTATGATATTATTGTAATTAATATAAAGGTGTATGAGTATTTTTGAAAAAAAAATAACTAAATTGGACATGCTCATCTGACTTGAGTCGAATTAATATAATAGAGGGGATATCTCATATTGAGCAAATATTTAATTTTATCACGTGTCTTAGTCAAGTCTTTCAATTAAGCATTTGCATGGGCACCAATGGATTTTTTTTCCTTGTATCTTAAAACAAAAATATAATTGTCGGGTCAATTGTGTGTGTTACCTCATTCCGCTTTAGGATCTTGGTTTCGATACCGAACTTAGTTGTGAGATGACTCAGAGATCAGATGAGCTTGTATGCTAAATGAGAAATGCATTTAATTTTCGAGATTTGAGATCATTGAAGTTTAGATACAATTTTATGCCTAAATTTACGCATTAGATATGATTTTTTTCTTCATAATACCCATAAATAATCATGAACGACCCGATATGTTTGCAACAATAATCCTTCAATCGTCATTGTTTTTTTTTTTTTCCATTGATAAGAAGACCATATAATGTAAACACCACAAAAATACAGATCATCACTGTTCAGTTTCATATGATGGTCATTAATCATTATAGTCTGAATAATCCAATTGTCAATATAATTTTCTTTATGTTCATATCATGAAACATGACATAAACACCACACAATAAAATAACATCCACGGTTTGTGAGTTTGACTCTATTTTGGTAAATAACTGTCTGGTCTAGTTATTCTACTTGATCCCTTTTATCCTCGGAAATTTCTTGTTTGCATATTGGCCTTGTTTGGCTGCAGCTTTTATTTTCTTGTTCCCTTTTGTATTTTTGGCTTAAAAGCTTGATAACATTTGGTAGACCATCTTAAATGCTGAGCTTCTTCGAGTCTTTGGCTTGAAGAAAGTTAGAAGATTTAAGCTGGATGATCCTAGATTTTTTCTTAAACTTAAAATAGTCAGCTTATTTGCTTAAAAGTGACAAACAAGCAGTAATTGCACAGACTGACTAATACTTATTACTCTGTCCGTTCATATTTAATTGTTCATTACGAAAATACGTGCAATTTTGACCGGTCAAAAACTTGTATCAAAATTGTCGTAATTAAAAATTTCAAAAGTTAATAATATAGTTTAAATGTTAAATTTTATGATTAGATTTTTTTAAAAATTCAGAAAATTTTAATACAAGTTATAAGCCGACCAAAATTGCACATATTTTCGTACTGAACAGTTAAATGGGAACGGGGAGAGTAGTAGTTTAAGTGGTATCTGCCATCGCTTAATTTGTTATTCCCTTCTATTTTCTTTGCACTATTCAAGTATGTGACTAGTTCTAATAGTTGTATTACTTATTCTAGTTACGATAATGGGAAACGACAAGCACGAAGAAAGTGATAAGGGCATTTTCACGAATTTGGCTCATGGAGCAGCTGGATATGCTGCTGGAGGACACTATCCACCACATGGACATGCACCCGGAGGTTACCCTCCTCAGGGAGGATACCCTCCACAAGGGTATCCGCCACATGGACACGCACCTGGAGGGTACCCTCCACAGGGCTATCCACCTGCAGGGTACCCCCCACAACATGGTTACCCACCAGCTGGATACCCTGGTTCATCGGGTCCACACCATGGAGGTATGGAAAGGGGAGGATTCATATTTCAGTTCCATTACTTATTGTTTGGATGCATGTTTTAGCAAATAAGATGCGACTTATTTAAGGATTAGAAAAAAGATGATCTGATCCAGCTTACTTGCTATGAACTATTAACGGTTGGAAAAGAAAAGTCAGCTTGTTAAGTACGTTAACCATATGATGTAAAACTAATGAGCAAAACTTGGGAGCAGAAAAGTCTCAACCACGCACAAAAGTCTCAACCACGCACAGATCCACAAGATCACTGGAGGTCTGTATGGTTGATTTTACTATTACAATGGTTAAGAATGTTGGTGTTTAGGTACCTTTTGTAAGTTAAGCTGTTTTTATTTGAGAAAAAAATTATTGGTCAAGAGTTCTAGATGCAATGTTCGAACTGAGTTGCTCGATACTAAGTCATGAGCCATAGTTTCTTCACTAAAATAACTTCATATTCTAACCTAGAAAATACTAAAGGAGCCTTATTAACAAGTATCTGAACTCGTACATTTTATATACCAAATTAGGATTAAAGGTTGTTATCTGCATACTCTTGCATATGGCACTTGTAAATTCTAAGACGTGTATGATACCTACCGTCTCCCAATTCGTAAAGTGTTGAGAACATTATCCATGTTACACCATTTTGAAATAGTAGTAGAAGTGGGTAGAAACCGTAGAAATGTCTTTTCTAGAGTTGTGCTCTAAAACTTAATATTTTCCTTGCTTTTTCAGGGCATGGATCTGGTGGTATGACGGGAATGCTAATGGGGGGTGCTGCAGCTGCGGCAGCCGCTTATGGGGCCCACCAGATGGGGCGTGGGGCCCATGGCCATGTGGCGCATGGTGGTGGTTATTATGGCCACGGACCCGGATTTGGGCACGGAAAGTTTAAACATGGAAAGCATGGTGGAAAGTTCAAGCATGGGAAATTCGGAAAGCACCACGGAGGAAAATTCAAGAAGTGGAAGTAATTTCGCATATAGTTATCCTGACTATATATATTTATATATCTGCTAAATTCTCGTCATGAATAAGACCGACTTTGTTGATGTTCGTTTTTTTTTTCGGATTTTTAATTTAATAAGTTTGATATACTGTAGCACTTTAAGTTGACTTAATTATGACGTATGCCTTCTTGGCCTTATGATATGTGTGACGCTTTATTCTGAGGCTTAATTTATTATTTGTTTGAACAATTAGATTTTATATTTACATTCCCACTGTGAATTTCTGGTTGACATTGATTGGGGGACGTGTGGTGATAAATTTTTTTGTTCCTGGTACATCGAAATGGCTGGATTTTTTTACAAGATAAATATTTCAAATTCATGAGTTATATTGCTCTGTTTGAAATGATATTCTCATATAGTAGCATGTCATATTCATGAGTTGTCTGTTTTAGAACCATGGGTCCATGACACACTAAAATAAGGTATTAAGGTGTGTTGTTGAGTCTTATGTTTCTGGGTTAGGGAATTATATGTTGTTGAGCAAAGCCTATAATAATTTTATTATTATTTTTAAATCTTATTAAGGAGGGTATAATAAGTTATCGCATACGTTGTGTAAGACAGTGACTCTGTGAAAAAGAAATAAAGACGTTTTAGAAGCGGTATATAGCGTCAAAAGCACTTGACGAAAGTGAAAGCTTCTGATCTGCGTAAACATTATACATGAACAACTCTGCGGAACCATCTCTTCAATCATGCTGTAAAACTAGTATTCCTGGAGTGAAAAAAGATATGGATAATGCTCATGAACACAAAATCAAGAGAGTCTAATAAGAAACCTGTTACATGATGCATAACACTTATTTATGCTTACCGATTAAGTTTAAAACGGAAAGTACAAATTAACTAATTCAAACAACAAGAGACTACATGGGTCGACTCTATCATTCTTTTCATAAGCAAATAGACCACATTGATTAACTAAAACTCCAGTAGTAGTTTACAATATAGAACCCTATGTATTAAGAATAATACTGTGAAATTGTAAAGATTCTGGATACCATTCCAGAATAAGTGTTTTGTAAAGTTGTTGTACTAATTTGTAAATTCTGGATACTTAATGTATCCAGAATAAATGATGTGTGAAGTTTATTGTTACTTCTGTAATATGTTGGACTGATTTGTAAGGACTGGATACTTGATGTGTCTAATGTTGTACAGTTTATTGTTACTTCTATAATATGTTGGACTGATTTGTAAATGACTGGATACTTGATGTATCCGGTATAAATACTGTGTGAAGTTTGCTTTTACAATTAATAAAATTTCATTATTTCGTTTATCTCTCTCTCTCTCTCTATATATATATATAGGGAAATGTTATATGAACATCATGAAAAACACCCAAGTGGACACTTTTTTTCAAAAACGCTCCAAATCAAGATTTGATTAATGCAAATCTCTCCGGTTTCACGACGGGAACACAAATATGCGTCTTGTTTTTTTTTTCCGAGATGTATAATGACATGTTTTGAAATTTTACCATAATTTCAAAAACATGTCATTATACATCTCGGAAAAAAAAAACAAGATGCATATTTGTGTTCCCGTCGTGAAACCGGAGAGATTTGCATTAATCAAATCTTGATTTGGAGCGTTTTTGAAAAAAAGTGTCCACTTGGGTGTTTTTCATGATGTCCATATATACTCCCCCATATATATATACATATATACCTAATTCATAAACCAGTGATTATTGGGTTCGATTAAACCCAGATTATTGGTTTCTACATGGTATCAGATATTTTTGGGGGGTCTCCGCTGCGTATTTCTGCATAATAAGTCAGCTTTTATGACTGGTTTGCTTATTTCTTCTCTCTCTCTCTAATTACACAATAGGTTGATCTTTATTCACTTCTTGATTGAATAATAGATAACTGTAATTGGTAATAATAGATTGGTAATCGATTGATGTTATTATTGGATTTTCTGATTAGGGTTTCTTGGTTGATTTGGGGTTTTTCGTTTTAGACCTAATTTTCTTTTATATAAAAGACAGATATGTCGATTCCTCAGAATAATGATTACGAAAATCATGTTAATCCACCCATTCAACCACCTGTTGTTAGCACTATGAACCCTTATTATATAGGAACCAATGAAAACACTAGTACTAGTCTTGTTAATCCTGTTTTAAATGGGATTAATTTTCATAATTGGAGGAGGGCAATGGAAATTGCCATTGGGGCTAAATCAAAATTAGGGTTTGTTACTGGAACTTTGGTATGTCCATCTGAGACTGATGTATGGCATGGGGCATGGGTACAATGCAATTTGATTGTTATGTCTTGGATTCTTAATTCTGTAAATCAAGAAATAGGACAATCTATTCTTTATGTTGATAATGCTGCTAGAATGTGGAGATAGCTTAATGAGAGATTTGCTCAAAGCAATGAGGCTAGAATCTATGAAATTCATCAAGAAATACATTCTATTGTTCAAAAAGACTTAACCATTTCAGCTTATTTTACTAAGTTAGAAACTCATTGGAACACTTTGTCTGTTTTAAGTCCATTACCTAGATGTACTTGTGGGGTTACTGGAGGTTGTACTTGCAATTTTATGGCTGCTATAGTTGCTAGGGAGCATAGAATGTTTAAAATGATTTTACTGATGGGTTTGAATGACCAGTATTCACATGTTAGGAGCCAGGTCTTGCTTATGAAACCAATGCCCAGTTTGAATGACATGTATACTATGTTAATACAAGAAGAAAAGCAAAGGAGTGTACATAACATGAGTATGAGTCAGAATATGGTTTTAAATCAGAATATGACATTTGCCATTAATAGTAATGGTACTTCTAATCAGAATATGATTGGTAGTAATGCTAATAATGCTACTCGGTTCAAGAATATACAGAGGGGTGTTATTAAGTGTTCTTTTTGTGGGTTGGATGGACACGGTAAGGATAAATGTTATAAGATCCATGGTTATCCACCAGGTTGGAAAGGTAGACCAAAACCTAATTTTAATGGGTCACAGAGAGGGTATGGTAGTGGTGTACCAAGGGCTCATATGGTTTCTATGAATCAAGAATCAGTAGGGCAAGGTTGTTTTAGTGGACAGGGGGTTTTAGGTCCACATGATAAGATATGTGTTAACCAGAGGGGTGTGCATCAAGATCAAAATGTGTGTTCTTCTTCTAGTTATACAGCAACACCTTTACATTCTTCTCAGCAAGGTGTAGAACTTAGAGACAGTTTTAATGGGCAAACTCAGGGTGTGAATTCTTGCTCAAATCTTGCTTTCACTGGTATGTCAGGTATATCAATTTCTTGCTCTTCTTTTGTCTTAAATAGAATTTTTTCATCACCTAATATTTGGATTATAGACAGTGGAGCTAGTGAACACATGGTTAATTCTGCTTCTTATTTTTCTAAGTCACAAAGGGTTTTTAATTCACATGTTAATTTACCTAATGGACAAACTGCTAGTATTAGTCACATATGAACTATAGTTTTTAATACAGGTTTAGTGCTATGTAATGTTCTTTGTGTACCTACTTTTAATTTTAACTTAGTTTCTGTTAGTAAATTGACTAGGGATTCAGGATACAATATGCTTTTCTCATCTAAGGCATGTTTGATTCAGGACCAGGGCAGTTTGAAGATGATTGGTAGAGCAGATGAAAACAATGGCCTTTATTTCCTTAATAAGAATGATGTTAATAATGTTGTTTCTGTAAATAGTGTTTCTAGTAGTTCAGTTTCTGTAAAAGAACAAAAATTGTGGCATGATAGGATGAGTCATCCATCACAGGCTGTACTTAAAATTCTTGTAAGTAGTTTGAATTCCTGTAATAAGTTTGTTCTTTCTGATGATCCTTGTGATATCTGTCATTTTGCTAAACATAAGAAAAATACTTGTTCTATTAGCTTGACCAGAGCAAGAAATATTTTTGATTTAGTACATTGTGATTTGTGTGAACCTTATTCTGTTCCTACTATAGATGGTTATAGATTTTTCCTTACTATTACAGATGATTTTAGTAGGTGTACTTGGGTTTTCTTGATAAAACAGAAGTCTGAAACTGCAGACATTATTCCTAATTTTTATAAAATGGTTACTACACAGTTTAATTCTAGAATTAAAATATTAAGAAGTGATAATGGAACAGAATTTAATTTGGTAAATTTTTACTTAAATAATGGTATAATACATCAAACAAGCTGTGTAGATAGACCACAGCAAAATGGAGTAGTAGAAAGAAAGCATCAACACTTGTTAAATGTAGCTAGAGCTTTAAGGTTTCAATCAAACATTCCTATGGTTTTTTGGGGTGAATGTGTCTTGACTGCTGCTTATATAATAAATAGAACTCCTCCTCTTTTATTGTCTAATAAATCTCCTTTTGAGTTATTATATTCCCAGAAACCTGCTTATTCACATTTGAAAGTCTTTGGGTGTTTATGTTTTGCTAGTTCTTTGGCTAGAAACAGAACTAAATTTGATTCTAGAAGTAAGAAGTGTGTTTTTTTAGGATATGATACCAGTGTAAAAGGTTATAAATTACTGGATATCAATAGCAATGAAGTTTTTATGTCAAAAGATGTGGTTTTTTATGAGAAAGTTTTTCCTTTCTTTGATAAACAAGTTGGTATGCTTAGTAGTGAAGATGAATTACTAATGAGTTTTGATTTGTCTAAGAATAGTACAAGACAAGAATCTGATAAAATGGTTAACATTCAAGATGAAAGACCAAAAAGGACAGCAAAAGCACCTCAGTATTTAAAAGACTATCATTGCAGTTCTGGTAATTCTTCTACTGTTTCTTCATCTATAAATTATCCCTTATCTTCTTCTATTTCTTATGAGCATGTGTCTCCTACTTATAAGTTTTTTAGTTTGAATGTTTCTTCTGTTCTGGAACCTAAAACTTACAAACAAGCTTCTTTTGATTCTAAATGGGTAGAAGCAATGGAAAATGAAATCAAAGCTTTAGAAGATAATAAAACTTGGATTTTAACTAAGTTGCCTATTAATAAGAAACCTATAGGGTGTAAGTGGGTGTACAAAGTAAAACACAAAGCAGATGGTAGTATAGAAAGATATAAGGCCAGGCTTGTAGCCAAAGGTTATACACAACAAGAAGGAATAGATTATGAGAGTACTTTTTCACCTGTAGCAAAAATGGCTACTGTCAGATGTTTTCTGGCTATAGCAGCTTCTAAAAATTGGTTTTTAGAACAGATAGATGTTAATAATGCTTTTCTACATGGGGATTTGAATGAAGAAGTGTATATGGTATTACCATGAGGTTTTCATAAAACTGATGATTCATTTGTATGCAAATTACAAAAGTCACTTTATGCCTTAAAACAGGCTTCTAGGCAGTGATTTTCTAAACTGAGTAGTGCTCTTTTAGAATTTGGTTTTGTTAATTCTTATGCAGATCATTCTTTATTCACTTTACAGAAACACCAGGATTTTCTTGTCTTATTAGTGTATGTGGATGATATTGTCTTAGGAAGTTCTTCTTCTACCTTGATTACTGCTGTTAAGTTTTTTTTTGAATGAAAAATTCAAATTGAAAGATTTAGGGCCATTAAGATACTTTCTAGGATTAGAGGTTGCAAGAAGTCATAAAGGTATTCACATATGTCAAAGAAAGTATGCTCTTGAGCTTTTAGCTGATGCAGGCCAATTGGCTTCAAAGCCTGTTTGTTTTCCTATGGATACTAAACAAAAACTGGTTAATGATAAAGACAGTATTATTTCTGATATTAAGTCTTATAGGCGTTTAATTGGTAGACTGTTGTACTTAACAATTACAAGGCCAGATATTACTTTTTCTGTACATGCACTAAATCAGTTTTTAGCAGCACCTACAAAAATACATTTTGATGCAGTAATAAGAATACTAAAGTATTTTAAGATGAATCCAGCACAATGTATTCTTTTTTTCATCTTCTTCCAGTTTAAAATTAAAAGCTTTTACTGATAGTGACTGGGCTGGCTGTACTATTACAAGAAGGTCAGTTACAGGAATTTGTGTTTTTCTGGGTGAATCAATGGTTAATTAGAAGAGTAAGAAACAAAATGTGGTTTCCAGAAGTTCTTGTGAAGCTGAGTACATGGCTTTAGCCAATACTAGCTGTGAAATTGTTTGGTTTTTACAGTTGTTAAAAGATTTTGGTATTTCTCAGAATGGACCTGTTCCTATTTTTACAGATAGTAAATCTTCTTTAGCATTGGTAGAGAATCCAGTAAATCATGAAAGAACAAAGCATATTGAAATTGATTGTCATTTTATCAAATAAAAAATAGATGCTGGAATTGTGCATCCATTGTATGTATCTTCTTCTAATAATCTAGCAGATCTGTTCACTAAATCATTGAGAAATCCTATTTTTCAAGGATTATTGGTCAAGATGGGAGATTTATCTTTGCACTCTCCATCTTGAGAAGGGTATATTAAGAATAATACTGTGAAATTGTAAAGATTCTGGATACCATTCCAGAATAAGTGTTTTGTAAAGTTGTTGTACTAATTTGTAAATTCTGGATACTTAATGTATCCAGAATAAATGATGTGTGAAGTTTATTGTTACTTCTGTAATATGTTGGACTGATTTGTAAGGACTGGATACTTGATGTATCTAATGCTGTACAGTTTATTGTTACTTCTGTAATATGTTGGACTGATTTGTAAAGGACTGGATACTTGATGTATCCAGTATAAATACTGTGTGAAGTTTGGTTTTACAATTAATAAAATTTCATTATTTCGTTTATCTCTCTCTCTATATATAAACAGATACATATATATATATATATATATACATATATACCTAATTCATAAACCAGTGATTACTGGGTTCGATTAAACCCAGATTATTGGTTTCTACACTATGTGCATGAGAGTACACTTTACGTAAACGGTGGTAATGATTTGTAATTTTCTTCTGTTTTATTATTATTTATGTGGACTATGAATGTGTCTCTTTTTGAAGAGTTAATTTCCAGGCTTTTTTGCTTTATTCCCTTGTTTCGTAAGTCGTGTAAGTTTGTAGTTGTCGTACTTCAATCTGTTTTTGTAGTCATGGAAGTTGTACTTCAGGTTGTAACTAGGTAAGCTTTGTAGTAGGCTTTTATGAGTTTCTTTGTTTCACTTTGTAAGCTAAGTCTCCTAATTTATATTAATAAAGTTTTGTTTTAATTAAAAAAAAATGTGGACTATGAATGTTACAAATAACAGTCTATCGGCCAAAAAAAAAGAAGTTTTATTAAAATGTACGGTGGTGTAGACTGTAGACAGTAGATCATAAAAATGAGCACCACGAGTAGGGTAAACATGATATTTACTTAATTTGGAGAATTTTTCATTATGGAATTCCAAATTGGAACGAACCTAAGTAATTGTTATCTATATTAGGATAATCAAGGACTCTCTTTTAACTTGGACTAAAGTTTTGTCATTCCTAATAGGATCCTATTCGTAATAGGAAGTTACTTGCACCTCAATGCAAGTATATATTACGTAAAATATACTCTTTATTGCCTTTTGTTTGCTTTCACTTTTCTCCGGCTATTGTTCTACTATCATAGAAAGTAAAGGTAGTCATAGATCTTCAAAGGTAAGTCAAAATCCCCTTTTATTACGAAATCAGCTTTATATATACTTCAATGCCCAATATTATATCTTGTATTCAGAATTGAGAATATCTTTTCGTTCATAGATTGGCCCCCTTTATTTTTGTTGAGTTGTGGAGCCAAATGAGTTTTTGGCCATCTTTTCTAATTATTCCACATCACTTGTAATTGTAATATGACCCACTAAGGATTCTATTTATATACCTCAATATCTTGTATTTTAATTACACCTCTACACATCACAATCACATATTCAAGAGAGAATATTGTAAAGAGAGAGTTCTATTTGTGAGAGAACCATAACTTGTGATTGAGCTAGATTACGATTGTAATCTTCATTTAATAATATTAAGTGCCATGTGTAGCGGCCCGAGACGTAGCCAATTTGGGTGAACTCTGTTATCAAAGAGTGTGTGCTCGGTTTTAGTTTTCTGTCTTTTTCATTGTTCGCCTGATCGACCCAACAAGTGGTATCAGAGCTCGAAAGATCGATGGTGAAAGAAGACGGAACCGCACACGGGATCGAGAAGTTCGATGGGAAGGACTTCGCATTCTGGAGAATGCAAATAGAGGACTACCTTTACGGGAGTAAGATGCATCAGCCACTTTTCCTTGAGAAAAGGCCGACCACGACCACCGAGGAGGCGTGAAAACTCTTAGACCGACAAGTATTGTGAGTGATCTGCCTAACACTATCTAGGAGTGTAGCACATAACGTCGCAAGAGAGACGACGACGATGAGGATGATGAAGGTCCTCACCGACATGTATGAGAAACCATCCGCGAACAACAAGGTACATCTCATGCGTAAGTTGTTCAACCTAGGCATGGTTGAGGACACACCTGTCGCAAATCACATGAACAAGTTCATCGACACCGTAAATCAGTTGGATGCGGTGGAGATAACTTTTGAAGACGAAGTGAGAGCCCTTATACTGCTAGCATCTTTACCGAACAGTTGGGAATTCATGTGAGCTGCTGTTAGCAACTCAATTGGAAAGGAGAAACTGACTTACAACGACATCCGAGTTCAAATACTCGTTGAGGAACTCAGGAGATTAGACATGGGTGAATGCTCAAATGATGGAACAGCCTTGAACGTGGGTTCAAGAGACCGGGGTAAGGCCCGGGTATGAGACGTTAGAGGACGTTCGCAATCCCGAGGTAGAAGAGGGCAAAGCCGAATAGGCAAAGATAGCGATCGAAGTAAGAAGAATCTTCGATACTATAACTGCCAGGGTATGGGGCACTTTAGTCATGAGTGCAAGCAGCCGAAGAAGGGTATCGGCCGTGATCACGTGGTTAATGTTGCGAGCGACGAGGATTCGGGTGACTGTTTATTGCTTGCCGAACAGAGAAATATAGAATCATGGATTCTAGACTCTGGGGCATCATTTCACACAACCCCTGAGAAGGATTTATTCGAAAATTACACTGCGGATAATTTCGGTAAAGTGTATCTAGCCGACGGAGAAGCGTTGGATGTTGTTGGAACGGGCGATGTGAAAATTCGCATTCCAAACGGGTCGGTATGAAAGCTAACGAAAGTGAGGCATGTTCCGAGATTGACCAAGAATCTGATCTCAGTAGGTCAACTTGATGCCGAAAGACACTCCATTTCGTTCAGCAGTGGAGCTTGGAAAGTTTCACGAGGAGCTATGGTGATAGCCCGAGGGAGTAAGGTCGGTACACTGTACATGACGACCGATGAGGAGTGTACAATTACGGCAGCTGCGTCGCAAAACTGCTCGGAACTGTGGCATCGACGGTTGGGTCACATGAGTGAGAAGAGGATGAAGGTGTTAGCAAAGGACAGCAAACTTCCAGGCTTGAAGTCTGTCAATCTCGACATGTGCGAAGGTTGCATCTTCGGGAAGCAGAAGAAAGTAAGCTTCCGGAAAGGTGGAAAAGCTCTCAAGAAGGAGAAGCTAGCACTGGTCCACTCAGACGTATGTGGACCATCTCCAGCAACCTCACTGGGAGGATCTCAGTACTATGTGACCTTCATCGATGATTCGACGAGAAAAACATGGGTCTATTTCTTGAAACACAAGTCTGAGGTGTTTAAGAAATTTCAAGAATGGAAGGCCATGGTCGAACTAGAGACCGGGAATAAACTCAAATGTTTGAGGTCCGATAACGGCGGATAGTACATTGATGCGAAGTTCGTAGGGTTCTGTGCACAGAGAGGCATTCGAATGGAGAAGACCATCCGAAGAACGCCACAGCAGAATGGCGTGGCCGAAAGAATGAACCGAACAATCAATGAGCGTGCTAGGAGTATGAGACTGCAAAGTGGGTTGCCCAAAGCCTTGTGGGCACATGCAGTAAGCACGGCGGTTTATCTCATTAACCGCGGACCCTCAGTACCATTAGAAAGGAGAATTCCCGAAGAAGAGTGGATAGGAAAGCCTATCTCTTATGAACACTTGCGAGTGTTCGGTTGTCTGTCATATATCCATGTCGATATAAATAATCGTACCAAACTTGACTCGAAATCCAAAGTGTGTTACTTTGTGGGGTACAGTGGAGCTGAGTTTGGATATCGCTTTTGGGATGGTCAAACAAAGAAGATCATTCGCAGTAAGGATGTCATCTTCAACGAAAGCATTTTGTACAAAGATCGACAAAATGTGGTGGTGGAAGAACACGCGCTCCCGTCCGAGGAAAGTGGTATAGTCGACATGAATGCGCTTCCAAGAGTGGAGTTGGAAGATGATGAAGATGAGCCAGTGGTGCTCGACAACCGACCAGCACATGCTGAAGAGGACGAGGAGCTGCCCCCAAACTCCTCGACCTGAATTAGGCCTAGGTCATTGCGAGAAGAGACCTCCTGCCCGATACTCTCCTTCCCTGCATTACATATTACTCAATGATGTAGGCGAGCCCGAAAGTAGAGAGGAAGCTCTGGAGCTGAAAGACTCGAGCAAGTGGGAGCTCGCCATGAAGGATGAGATGAAGTCACTTGAGAAGAATGTGACTTGGCAGTTAGCCGAACTGCCTAAGGGGAAAAGGGCACTGAGCAATAAATGGGTGTTCCGACTAAAAGAGGAACAAGATGACTCGAAACGGTATAAGGCACGATTAGTAGTCAAAGGGTTCCAGCAAAATGCAGGAATTGACTACACCGAGATCTTTTCACCAGTCGTAAAGTTGATGACTATTCGGATATTGTTCAGCATTGTTGTAAATGCGAATCTTCATCTTGAGCAGTTAGATGTGAAAACTGCCTTTCTCCATGGAGATCTTGAAGAAGAAATTTACATGCTCCAACCTGAAGGGTTTACCGAAAAGGAAAAAGAGAATCTGGTCTGGAAACTGAGAAAGAGCTTGTACGGACTAAAACAAGCACCACGACAGTGGTATAAGAAGTTTGACAGTTTCATGGTGGATACCGGGTTCGAAAGAAGTGATAGAGATCACTGCTGTTTCGTGAAGAAATTTGAGAACTCTTCGTACGTCATACTACTTTTGTATGTAGATGACATGTTGCTCGTCGGGTCGAGCCTTGTGGAGATTAACAAGTTGAAGCAACAGTTGGCGAAACAGTTTGAGATGAAAGATTTGGGAGCCGCAGATCAAATCCTCGGTATGAGGATTTTCCGAGGAAGGGATGGGTCTTTGTTTCTGTCGCAAGCCGAGTATGTGAATAAAGTGTTGGCACGGTTTAGCATGAGTGATGCCAAGGCTGTAGGCTCACACTTTAGCTTGTCGAAGAAACAATCACCCTCGGACGAGGAAGGAAATGATTGTATGTCGAACATACCCTACGCTTCAGCAATTGGTAGCTTGATGTACGCTATGGTGTGTACAAGACCGGACATTGCCCATGCAGTGGGAGTTGTCAGTCGTTACATGAGTAACCCAGGAAAGCACCATTGGGAAGCTGTGAAGTGGATATTGAGATATCTCTCGGGTACATTGAGTTCGGCATTATGTTTCTGAAAGACCTTGGTAGGTTTGCACGACTATGTGTATGCTGACATGGCCGGTGATCTGGACAGCCGAAAGAGCACAACGGGATATGTTTGTACCTATGGTGGTACTGCTGTGAGTTGGACATCTAAGTTACAAAAGATTGTTGCATTGTCGACCACAGAGGCTGAGTACGTCGCGGTGACGAAAACAATCAAAGAGATGATTTGGTTGCAAGGTTTCTTAATAAAGGAGCTCGGTCAGAAAATTGACAAGGGAGTTCTGCAATGTGATAGTCAAAGTGCAGTTCAGCTAGCTAAGAATCATGTATTCCATTCAAGCACAAAGCACATACAGATTCGTTACCACTTTATCCGGGCTGTTCTAGAAGATGGAATCTTCGCGCTAGAAAAGATTGAGGGCGCTAAGAACCCTGCCGATATGCTAACGAAGACTGTGACAATCGACAAACTGAGGCTGTGTGCAACCTCAGTAGGACTCCGAGCTTGAGTCTCAGGGTCGTCGCTACACTGAAAGAATGGGTAACTCGCCGATGACAGAAGAGTATCAATTACTATACAAGGATACTGATGGGAGCATTCTGCTCGGGGGAGCACAGTGAGTTCGGTGGTCGGGGATAATTGGAGTTCTTTTGAAGCACTCGACATTTGACTCCAAGTGGGAGATTGTTGAGTTGTGAAGCCAAATGAGTTTTTGACCATGTTTTCTAATTATCCCACATCACTTGAAATTGTAATATGACTCACTAAGGGTTCTATTTATATGTCTCAATATCTTGTATTTTAATTACACCTCTACACATCACAATCACATATTCAAGAGAGAATATTGTAAAGAGAGAGTTCTATTTGTGAGAGAACCATAACTTGTTATTGAGATAGATTACGATTGTAATCCTCATTTAATAATATTAAGTGCCACGTGTAGTGGCCTGGAGACGTAGCCAATTTGGGTGAACTCCGTTATCAAAGAGTGTGTGCTCGGTTTTAGTTTTTTGTCTTTCTCATTGTTCGCCTGATCGACCCAATAACTTTGACATCTTTTTTTTGGTAATCAACTTCATTAATAAACAAATAAGACCGCATGCGAAACATCAGAAGAGTCGTACATCAAAATAACTACAGCTATGTCAAAGAAGAACCGGAAAAAAAAAAAACTAAGAACAGAAGAAACAACTCCTCATTGGTGTGTTTCTTTCCAAAATTATTCCGGCAGATTGAAACCGTTCACTACTCACCATTCCAACGTCGCAATATAAAGAAATGGAATGCATCATATTCACGAATAGCAAACGGCCCACCAGGGAAGCAAATGTGTCCAAGAGTTATCTACTCTGTCTATTTTCTCAAATTTTCATTTCTCGATCTTTTCCAATTCACCATGACAGTCTTGTCTAATCGGTTCTCACCTGCAATCAACACTCCCAAAACCAGAGTTCATAGTCGTAACTACTAGCTCGGAGTCGGACCTAATCAACACATCATTCCAACCATATTTAATCGCTAAATCGCACATCAACTAACAAGTAGACATTTCACCTCTAAGTATATCACTATCGTCAATCCTATTACAACTAGCGGCTAATAATTTACCTTCAAAATAATGGACGGTCACCGCAATCATAGCATAGTTATCTCGAACATCCGCGTCTCCATCAATTAAAACTGTTCTCGCCCCAAGTTGGTTCCTCATATGGGAATCAATGTGACGTAGTCTATCCTCCTTACTCACCACAGCCAATTCAATAGACAAAATTCCCTCCGAAACTGATTTTTCTATGTCATCTATGGAGTAAGATTTGTCTTTTTTGACTAAGGAATTTCGTGCACTCCAAATTCGATCCATTAAGATCACCGTAAATCTTTGAAACTCTATCACTTCACTGGAGCTCATCCCTAGTCTATCACATGGATTCACAAGAGCAGCTACTAGCTCACTTGATGAAATACTCTGCATAAGGTCGTATTAATTAGCCCATTTCGAAGTTGATCAAATAGCTTTCGCAAAATGACACTCAATAAACAAAGAGTGATAGTTTTTTTTTTACAGTCACATATTGGACAAAAACCGGCCTCCTACTTTGAAGTCTGGCCCTAGTCGGGAGAACTTGCACAGATATTCTCCAAAGTAGGTGACGAAGACGAGCCAGCTGGAGGCCGAGTCTACAAAGTTTCTTCCAAAAACTGTTATCTAACGATTCGACCAAAGGGTAGCAGTCTCCTTTAATTAATCTATAGCAGGATTTCACACTAAACGCACCCGACTTCTCTAGAGTTCATTTCAGAGTATCTTTAGATTCAACCCTCGCTAACAGAATTCGAAGGATTTCTTTCACGGATCTATCAGTAAACCACTTCTGAAGTTCTTCCGCTTTCCAAGCTCTTGACCCTTGGTCTATAAGTTCAGCAACTCAAATTAATCCACTGTCCGACTTACAGCTTGTATCTTTCATTATCGGTCTAAATTCTTCCATTGAGGGCACCCATGGGTCAGACCAAATATTAGCTTGCTCACCATCTCCGATGGACCAACACAATCCTTGTTGGTTTTGGTACTATATCGAAAAGCAATAAAGTAAAGAACAAAGGACTGTAATGGAAATAAACAATTTTATTTCTCACAATTGGAATATAAATTACAATTCCTGACTCAACAGAATTAAAATAACACAAATTTAAATTCCAGACAGATTTAATACAAACTATTAAACTGCTGGACTGTTTTAACAAAAAAACAAACTGCCGGACTGTTTTGATAAATAAACAAACTGCCGGACTGTTTTGTAATAAAACAAACTGCCAGACTGGTTTTAACAAAAAACAAACTGCCGGACTGGTTTTGTAATAAAACAAACTGCCGGACTGGTTTTAACAAAAAAACAAACTGCCGGACTGGTTTTAACAAAAAACAAACTGCCGGACTGGTTTGTAATAAAATAAACTGCCGGACTGGTTTTGTAAATACTGGAAATTACATAACTGAAAATAAATTACAGAATAGAAAGACTGAAAGTAAACAGTACTGAAATGTAAATACAGAAAAGAAACAGTACAGAAAAGTAAATTATAGAATGTAAAAGACTGAAATGAAAGAACAGAATTTAAAGGTACTGAAATGAAAGAACAGAATAAAAAAAAAAAAAAGGCAACTGCTGGACAGTTTCTCTTAAACAATATTTCCCGAACCACCTTTAGAGGTTTCTGGTTTTGGGACTTTGTTCCCAAGGTACAACTCTTGTCACTGAGTGGCTCGTATGGAAACCGGCACCGAACCACAGGTCGAGCTGTTGGTGGTGTGGTTCTCTCTCTCTATATGTATGCTATGCTGTGAGTGAGTTGTGTGTATTCTGGTGTGTTGAAATGAGAGGGGGAGGGCTGCCTTTTATAGCCTCTAATGAAACCGCAGCCATAAATGTTGGTCATTAATTCTGCGAGTTACACCCCCAGAATCCGCTCAATCAAATTCTGAAACCACATCATTTAATCTCATTCATTCCTAGCGTTTCTGTTGCTGGAAACTCTAGGGACTGCTTTTGTATTTTATACAAAACTCCCTATTCGGGTTTGGACCCAAGACCCAAGACCCAAGACATTCCCCAAACCCCAAACCCCAAACCCCAAATCCCAAATCCCAATCCCAATCCCAATCCCAATCCCAAGCCCAAGCCTAAGCCCACGCCCGCGACCAGAGACACGAGACACGAGCGAGCGCGCGTGTGTGGTACACACTAACCCATTCATGGGTATGTGGACTTTATTAGTTTAACAACTACATGGGTTGGTATGCTTTATATATTGTGAAATTGACCGTCAATCTTCCAATATGGGATTATACCAAATGGTTTTCCATTACGATTTCGGTTTTTCCAGATTTGAGCTTTCGAGACACCAAGTTTGAAGCCACTTTGTATTCACACCCATTCTCCGAATAGGTCATGTGATATACCATTACGAAGCTCGTCACACGGGCTACTCAAACACGTTGAGTACGGTATAAACAACTCAGCGCTATCACATGAAATAATGACTCGAAGTTAGTCCAGTGACCATTCGGAAACACCCATGTTTTTCACATGTTTTTCCAACAATCCCCCACATGAATGCAATTGGCTGAAAATAAAATGCTCATAAATGCATATGAGAGAACCGCAAGAGTTCACTGCATAAGGACTGGTAGCGCGCGCCTTGAACCTGCCGTAGTGACGTAAAATCTGATATGCTACTATTGGGTAGCCTTTAAGCCTTAAACCCTTTAGTGTTTGTGCATACCAGGGTAATGCGCACACAGTGTCCTCTCTACACCACATACTAAGCCCTTTGGTTGTTGTCCATATTTGGCCGTGGACTGCATTGGCAAAATTCAACCGAGTGCTCTAGTGATTTAGCCTATGGCTCATCACATAGTATCGGCCATACACACTCGTCATAGGTGATTTCAAGTCAATGGTGTCCTGACTCACCCCTATCGACCTTCGAGATACTTGTTTTCATTAAGAGCCTCATGCTCACCCTTAAGATGGTCTAGGTCTATCACTCTTTCATCCTAGAAATGGGTTGGGAACTTAAGTTCCCGAGTGCTTTGTTCGGTCACCCCCACAGTTCGGTTTTCCCATTGAACCCGACGCTGGAGAATCCAGTTCGGGTTGGGTTGCCTCTGAGGAGGTTTCCAGTTTGATGGGCTTCAACCCCATTCCCCTCGATGAAACTTCAACTCCTACCTGAGTCAAGCCTTTTGTAAATGGATCCGCTATATTGTCTTTAGATCTCACAAAATCTAATGACACCACACCGTTAGCTAACAATTCTCTTACGGATTTATGTCTCCGACGAATATGTCGGGACTTTCCATTATACATATGATCTTGCGCCCGTCCAATAGCCGACTGACTATCGCAGTGCATGCTTATTGCTGGGATAGGTTTCGGCCACATTGGAATTCCTTCCAGAAAGCTTCTCAGCCAGTCAGCCTCTTCTGTTGCTAGATCCAACGCTATGAACTCGGATTCCATAGTTGATCTAGCTATGCAAGTCTGCTTGGATGATCTACATGAGACAGCTGCTCCTCCCATCACGAACACATATCCGCTAGTGGATCGTGTACTGTTGGAATCCGAGATCCAATTTGCATCAGAATACCCTTCCAGTACAGCTGGATATCTGGTATAATGCAACCCTCGGTCGGCTGTGTATCTCATGTATCTGAGAAGTCTCATGATGGCCTTCTAGTGTTCCTCATTGGGATTACTGG
This sequence comes from Primula vulgaris, assembly GCA_963920805.1. NCBI lineage: Eukaryota > Viridiplantae > Streptophyta > Magnoliopsida > Ericales > Primulaceae > Primula > Primula vulgaris. The sequence continues at coordinate 30,591,960 of OY987213.1, forward strand.
TGTACCTACTCAGTTTACTCACTGAGTTGGCTATGTCTGGTCTAGTACAGTTCATGATGTACATCAGACTACCTATTATTCAAGAGTATTCCAACTGTCTCACACTCTCCCCAAAATTCTTTTTCAGGGTGGTTGAGATCTCTATCGGAGTTCTGGATGTAGCTCTACTATCTTTATCAAATTTGTCAAGCATCTGCCTGACATAGTGAGTTTGAGATAGCGCATATTCGTCTGATGTCTTGGTAATTTTCATACCAAGTATAACATCAGCGACACCCAAATCTTTCATCTCGAATTTTTGTGACAACATTTTCTTAGTGGAGTTGATGTTATCAATACTCCCTATTATAATCATGTCGTCTACGTAGAGGCAGACTAATACGTAGTCCTTTTCATTACCTTTCACGTAGACGCATTTGTCTCATTCGTTTATTCGAAAACCGTTTGATAGCATCACTCTATCAAATTTTCCGTGCCATTGTTTAGGCGCTTGTTTAAGTCCATATAAGGACTTCACAAGTTTACACACCTTGTGCGCTTTACCTGGAACTACAAACCCATCCGGTTGTTCCATGTAAATCTCCTCTTCTAGTTCACCATTCAAGAACGCCAACAGTGCTGCGAGAGCAATGACTATCCGGATTGACGTCTTCCTGGAGACAGGAGCATAGGTGTCGAAATAGTCGACACCTTCGGTTTGTCTAAAACCTTTCACTACAAGCCTCGCCTTGTATTTCTCGATCGTTTCATCGAGCTTTCTCTTCCTCTTGAAGATCCACTTGTGTCCTAGTGGCTTACACCCGGGTGGTAGATCCACTAGTTCCCAAGTGTGATTTTGTAATATCGATTCAACCTCATTGTTGATCGCTTCCTCCCAATATTGGGCTTCCGGGGATGACATTGCTTGTTTGAATGTCGCCGATTTGCCTTCTATCATGAAGGTTACAAAATCTGGACCGAAAGTCGTTTCCTTTTTAGCCCTTTTACTACGTCGAGGCTCTTCTTCTTCTTCCTCCAACGGTTCACTTGCCCCCACATTTTCCTCACTGTTTGACTCCCCAGTCTCTACAGTTATGAAAGACTTGCGGGGAAAGATCTCCTTGAAGAAAGAAGCTTCTCGAGCTTCGATGATAGTATCTACATGCACATCGGGATTATCCGACTTGTGCATGAGAAAACGATAAGCACTACTGTTGTGTGCATATCCTATGAACACACAGTATACCGTCTTTGGCCCTATTCTCGTTCTTTTCGGAAGTGAGACAAGGACCTTCGCAAGACAACCCCAAACCCTTAAGAATGTATAGCTCGGCCGATGGCCTTTCCATAGTTCATAAGGTGGTTTATCATGCTTCTTATGCGGTAGCTTGTTCAATACATAGTTGGCGGAAAGCAGCGCTTCCCCCCACATGTTATGGGGTAACCCAGAACTTATTAACATAACATTCATCATTTCCTTGAGCGTCCTATTCTTACGCTCGGCAACCCCATTCTGCTTCAGAGAGTATGGGGCTATGGTTTGATGTATAATACCATTTTCTGCGCATATCTGCGCAAACGGTGTCTCGTATTCACCGCCTCTATCACTCCTCAACATTTTAATCTTTTTATTGAGTTGATTTTCTACTTCGGTCTTATAAAGAGCGAATTTCTCTACCGCTTCGTCTTTACTTCTCATTAAGTAGATATAGCAGTATCTAGTACAATCATCTATAAAAGTGATGAAATACTTTTTCCCTCCTCGCGTTTGTATAAACTTTAAGTCGCATACATCCGTGTGTATTAGACCGAGAGGTTCAGTACTTCGTTCAATATGTTGATACGAAGACTTGGTTAATTTTTCCTCAACACAAACCTCACATTTATGTTGTTTATCAAATACAAAATTAGGTAGTAGATTCAGTGATATTAATTTCTTCATAGAATTAGCATTCACATGACCTAATCTACCATGCCATAAATTAAATGAATCGCAAGAATAAGCAAAAGAAATTTTATTAGCCACTTGGGCAACATTAACGGTTACATTATTCTTGGTACTGGCCTCAGCCTTAGTACCCACAATAGCAGACTCAGCTTTAGGAGCCGGAGTACCAACATTTAATTTAAACATGCCGTTGGTCATATAGCCACGGCCTACATACATTTCATTAAGGGTGATTACAATTTTAGCAGATTCAAATACAAGTTTAAACCCTTTGTTCACCATCACTGAGCCGGAGACTAGATTCTTGCGAATTTCCGACACATGGAGCACGCCGTTCAGTGTCAGCTCCTTTCCTGACGTCATCATCAGCATCACGGTTCCTTTTCCTTCCACCCTGGAAGTAGTCGAGTTCCCCATGAAGCAGCTCTCATTGTCCATGTCCGTATAGGTCTTGAACATCCACTTGCTGGCACAGATGTGACTAGTGGCGCCTGTGTCCAGCCACCATTCTTTTGGGTTGCTCCCCACCAGGTTCACTTCCGAGACCACAACACTCAGGTGCATATAGTATTGTCTAGCATCATCTCCTCCCTCAGCCACATTAGCCTGAGCAGGTGCCCACTTCCTCCCTTTCCCTTGGAACTTCCTCTTTGGGGGTGGGGGGGGTGGGGGTGGGGGGGGGGGGGGAGGGTGTTGGCCTTGTCGATGCGCATCTTACAATCCGCGGCACGATGGCCCGGTTTGTTGAACACAAAGCAATCTCCCATAAATTTCTTCTTGAGAGAAGCACCGACACCGCTGTCAAAACGTTTCCGTTTAGACACAGCATCCTCAACCACATGGGCCTTGGCAACCGCGTTGCCTACTCCGCCACCGCCTTTCCTTCCGGATCGGCGGTTGCTTTGCTCAACATTGAGCCTCTCAATGAGTCCCTCCAAGGTCATAGCCTTTCGCTTGTGTTTCAGGTAGTTTTGAAACTCTTTCCAAGAAGGTGGCAGTTTCTCAATCATTAATGCCACTTGGAAAGGTTCGTTGATAACTAGCCCCTCAACCTCAAGCCTATGTTATATGAGTTGGAGTTCCTCAACCTGCTCAATAACACTCATTCCATCAGTCATCATGTACTCGTGAAAGTCCGTGACGATAAATTTCTTTGCGCCAGCGTTATTCACTTTGTACTTTCTTTCGAGAGACTCACAAATCTCCTTTGCAGAAGCCTTGGGCTCGAATACACTGAAGAGAGTGTCATCCAGAGCACACATGATGTAGTTCCAGCATAGGTAGTCGCCGTGTTTCCACGCTTCCACCGCCAAAACCGTCTGCACATCCTCATCATCCTCGCTTAGGACGGGTGCAAACTCCTTAAGAAACCGGGTCAGATTAAGGGCAGTTAGATAAAACAGCATCTTTTGCTGCCAACGTTTGAAGTTGTTGTCCCTAAACTTTTCCGGTCTCTCTAGTTGAGAGGTTGGCAACATTGGCATCGCCGGCGTTGCCGGAGCCTTTCCCTTTGCCTTGGCCGTAGCCACAAGTGTTGCCTTGGCCGCAGCCTGTGCTGCGGCCGCAGCCGCAGCCATAGCATCGGCCTCTGCCGCAGCGGCGTCGGCCGCAGCCTTTGCCGCAGCAGCTTCGGCCTGAGCCCCCCCACTCGCAGCGCTCGCATTGTTATGGCTACTGTCAATCACAAGTACGCCATGCACGTCTCCCGAAGGAACAGTGGGTGTTTCATCCTCATTAGTCATCTGAAATGACAAAATTATCCTGTTTAGTTTCTTGCAAGAAAACTAAATTCTTAATCGCAAATACTAATTATAACTTAATTAGTTTGCTTCAAAAGAATAAAACAATAAAATATATTCTAGCGTGAAAATCAAATCACTTTTGATTTCACTAAGAATTCTTTATAGTATTCTAAAATAAAAGATTAAAACCAATTCGGATTTATTCTATGTGCAAATTTCAATTTCTAGTAAACTAGCAATGATTTTACGAGAATAAAAACCGAGACGTCAACAAAATAAAATAAAAGAAAAAGTCCTTTTCTTTTCGAAATTAGTAAAACCAAAAAATGATATTGTTTAAGATTGTTGGTTTTGGTACTATATCGAAAAGCAATAAAGTAAAGAACAAAGGACTGTAATGGAAATAAACAATTTTATTTCTCACAATTTGAATATAAATTACAATTCCTGACTCAACAGAATTAAAATAACACAAATTTAAATTCCAGACAGATTTAATACAAACTATTAAACTGCTGGACTGTTTTAACAAAAAAACAAACTGCCGGACTGTTTTGACAAATAAACAAACTGCCGGACTGTTTTGTAATAAAACAAACTGCCGGACTGGTTTTAACAAAAAACAAACTGCCGGACTGGTTTTGTAATAAAACAAACTGCCGGACTGGTTTTAACAAAAAAATAAACTGCCGGACTGGTTTTGTAATAAAATAAACCGTCGGACTGGTTTTAACAAAAAACAAACTGCCGGACTGTTTTGTAATAAAATAAACTGCCGGACTGGTTTTGTAAATACTGGAAATTACATAACTGAAAATAAATTACATAATAGAAAGACTGAAAGTAAACAGTACTGAAATGTAAATACAGAAAAGAAACAGTACAGAAAAGTAAATTACAGAATGTAAAAGACTGAAATGAAAGAACAGAATTTAAAGGTACTGAAATGAAAGAACAGAATAAAAAAAAAGGCAACTGCTGGACAGTTTCCCTTAAACAATATTTCCCGAACCACCTTTAGAGGTTTCTGGTTTCGGGACTTTGTTCCCAAGGTACAACTCCTGTCACTGAGTGCCTCGTATGAAAACCGGCACCGAACCACAGGTCGAGCTGTTGGTGGTGCGGTTCTCTCTCTCTATATGTATGATATGCTGTGAGTGAGTTGTGTGTATTCTGGTGTGTTGAAATGAGAGGGGGAGGGCTGCCTTTTATAGCCTCTGATGAAACCGCAGCCATAAATGTTGGTCATTAATTCTGAGAGTTACACCCCCAGAATCCGCAGCATTTAATCTCATTCATTGCTGGCGTTTCTGTTGCTGGAAACTCTAGGGACTGCTTTTGTATTTTATACAAAACTCCATATTCGGGTTTGGACCCAAGACCCAAGACCAAACCCAAGACCCGAGACATTCCCCAAATCTCAAAGCCCAAGCCCAAGCCCAAGCCCAAGCCTAAGCCTAAGCCCGCGCCCGCGACCCGTGACAGGAGCGAGCGTGTGTGGTACACACTAACCCATTCATGGGTATATGGACTTTATTAGTTTAACAATTACATGGGTTGGTATGCTTTATATATTGTGAAATTGACCCTCAATCTTCCAATATGGGATTATACCAAATGGTTTTCCATTATCATTTCGGTTTTTCCAGATTTGAGCTTTCGAGACACCAACTTTGAAGCCACTTTGTATTCACACCCATTTTCCGAATAGGTCATGTGATATACCGTTACGAATCTCATCACACGGGCTACTCAAACACGTTGAGTACGGTATAAACAACTCAGCGCTGTCACGTGAAATAATGACTCGAAGTTGGTCCAGTGACCATTCGGAAACACCCATGTTTTTCACATGTTTTTCCAACAATCCTTTTTTAGTCGTACTTCTCACTGCTAACATACTAGAATAAACCCACCAGACATCACCTTTCCGAGGTTTGAGAAACCATTCCGCTGCCGTTACGAACTTGTATTTTTTCCTTAAAATTTTAACCCATAATAAGTCTGGTTCCGTCAAGAAACGCCAAACCAGTTTAGAGAGCAAGGCCGGCAATATTATGCTCTCTCATTTTCCGAAAGCCCAAACCCCCATAGATTTTAGGAGAACAAATCTTATCCCATGAAACTAAGACCAGACCTCTTTTTTCTTTGTTTATACTCCACCAAAATCTCCTTATAATCCTGTCCAGACTAGTACTATCTCAAAGCCACTTAGGTAATAAGAAACAACTCATAGCGTATGAAGGAATGGTCGAAAGAACCGACCTCACCATCGTACTCATGACCGCTTGAGCTACTAGTTTAGATCGCCAACCTGCAACTTTAACAAGTAATTTAGCTTTTAATTCGGATCCCCAATATTTACGATCAATTTTTTGGCCTATTGGAAGACTCAAATATTTAGCTTTGTGCTTCACCTCACAGATACCAAACGTGTTAGTGATCAGTGTTTTCCTCTGACTAGAAACCGTCTTTCCAAAGCTGACAGACGATTTACCAATATTCACCTTCTGGCCGGACCAATTGCTAAATTGTTCTAAGATTTCCATCACTACTTCAGTTTCTTCGATTTGGGCGCGTGCGAAAATAAGAGTGTCATCTGCAAACAATAAATGAGATATAGGGGGAGCTTCTTTCCCAACTTTGATCCCATGTAAGCTTTTATTTTTATCCGCAACAATTAATAATCTAGACAGTATTTCCGTACTCATGAATAATATCTCAAATTAAAATTTACGAGCCAAATAAAACTCATACGCGAGATGAAATGGGTTTTGAAGTTTTTTTACACGGCAGAGAGTTTGTGTTGAATTTTGTAACTTGTTTGGTTTAATTTAGCATTTATGTTTTTGAAGTTTTTTTTAAGTTAGAAACTATTATGATTAATTTAATTAAAAATAAGAAGTAATTTAGGCCTTTTGATTTCCTATAATTAAATTTATGAGTTTTTTAAGTTTAGTATAAATAGCTGTGTAGTCCACTATTTGTAGATAACATCAACTGAAAAAGAAAGAGAAATATAGAAAATGTAAAGGCGCAAGCCAAGATTTACCCAAAAAGCCAACAACACAACAAAATAATAAAAAAGTCATTTCCCTTTTTCTTGTATTTTTTATAGCATTTTTGTTACTAGTTTTCCGACCTCTTTTTATCTTCTTTCAAATCCAACTGTTTGAAGTTTTTTTTCCATATTCTGTAATCTAATGATGATCCTATGCATGTGTTAGTTTTTTGATTATTTGTGTAATCAAATTAGTTGCCATGTTACGGAATGTAATCAAAGTTTTTTCCATATATATATGATTCCTAATCGGTGAAGGTTGTAACATGGTAACATTTTTTATTCAACTTTCATACCCCTTGCTTATTTTATTCAAAAAAAATTCTAAAAAACTTGAAAAAAATTGTACAATTACTATATTACATATATCAATACATTCCAATAATTATTTTTAAAAGAAAATCCACACAAAATTTATTTTGGAATAAATGTATAAATTAGTGTAAATTAAACATTGAATATTAAAAAAATTGTCTAAAACAATATTATGTTCAAATGTTTTAAAATTTCAATACAATATAATATAAAAGTTTATAAATTTGCGGTATAAGTTGTGAAAATTTAAAATTTGAGTGAAAATAAGCAAGGGGACACGGAAGGGGTAGAAAATAGGGGTAAAAGATTTGGACTCGTCCTTTGCCATACTGTTGAACGATAAGTTTATGTGTCCAACTTATCTCAATCAATAAATTAGAACTCAGGAATTTGAATTAATGATTTTGCACAAGGGAATTTATATTTGTTATAACTATGGTTTGTTTGTTACGGTTTTGATAAATTCTCTTTATTGTCACCATATTTCCTTTACTTCATGATCAAGAATGTATAAATGAAACGTATGGATTTTGATGAACTTGAATACATCGTTTACGCCTGAGAATAGAATCATGAAACAAAATTACCAAACAATTTTCTTAGCAAAAAGCCACATCTTAAAAAGAATGAATAAATTTGTTTTCTAATTAACATAGTATCATTTTAAACCTAAACTAGTTTTCTCATATTCCTGTACTAATCATGATTTCTATTTAGAGTGCCATGACATACTCCGATTTTGACTGGCGAGACCGTAGTTTGTCTAATATTGTACAATGTGTTGGATAATTGCCTAATCATAGTTTGAGTCGATTAGTCATTGTTTTGTAAGTTTTGACAAAAGCTAATTGGATGGAAAACCCGGTGCATGAACTTCCCGCTATTGGCGCTATGCCCAACCCTTTGTTTGCTTCTTCTTTTTTTTATAAGAGGCTGTTTCCGCCACTCGAACTTCACATTGTTGTAACATCCAATAGGTCAATGTAAAATGTAAATCTTTAGTTAGTGATCCGTGGTTAAGAAATATAACAGTCGCTTTTACTTAAAATAAATCCTTTAACGTCAGAGTATAACGCGAAATGGGCAGAATAAAACCATAATTACGAATTTCATCTCGTTATACAAATATATATATATATATATATATATATATGGATTCATGTTGGGTCGATCAGGCGAACACAAAGATAGACAGATAACTCAAACCAGCACACACACAATTTGATAACGGAGTTCACCCAAATTGGCTACGTCTCCGGGCCGCTACACGTGGCACTTAATATTATTAAGAGGATTACAAACGCAATCTAGATTGATTACAAACTATGGTTCTCTCGCAAATAGAACTCTCTCTTTACAATATAAATGTGTATTGTGTAGATGTAATTAAAATACAGGATATTGGGGCATATAAATAGAACCCTTAGTGGGTCATATTACAATTCCAGGCGATGTGGGATAATTAGAAAACATGGTCAAATCTCATTTGGCTCCACAACTCAACAATCTTCCACTTGGAGTCAAATGTCGAGTGCTTCAAAAGAACTCCAATTATCCCCGACCACCGAACTCACTGTGCTCCACCGAGCAGAATGCTCTTATCAGTATCCTTGTATAATAATTGTTACTCTTCAGAGTTGCACATCTTCCATGTAGCGGCGACCCTGAGTCTCAAGCTCGGAGTCTTACTGAGGTTGCACACAGTCTCAGTTTGTCGATTGTAACAGTCTTCGTTAGCATATCGGCGGAGTTCTTAGCGCCCTCAATCTTTTCTAGCACGAAGATTCCATCTTCTAGAACAGCCCAGATAAAGTGGTAACGAATTTGTATGTGCTTTGTCCGTGAATGGAATACAAGATTTTTAGCTAGCTGAACTACACTTTTACTATCACAGTGCAGAACTCCCTTGTCGGTTTTCTGACCGAGCTCCTCGAAGAAACCTTGTAACGAAATCATCTCTTTGCTTGCTTCCGTCACCACGACGTACTCAGCCTCTGTGGTCGACCATGCAACAATCTTTTACAGCTTAGATGTCCAACTCACAGCTGTATCACCGTAGGTACAAACACATCCCGTTGTGCTCTTTCGGCTGTCCACATCACCGGCCATGTCAGCATCCACATAGCCGTGCAGCCCTTCCGAGGTCTTTTGGAAACATAATGCCAAATTCACGGTACCCGAGAGATATCTCAATATCCACTTCACTGCTTCCCAATGGTGCTTTCCTGGGTTACTCATGTAACGACTGACAACTCCCACTGCATGGGCAATGTCCGGTCTTGTACACACCATAGCGTACATCAAGCTACCAATTGCTGAAGCGTAGGGTATGTTCGACATACGATCCTTTCTTTTCTCGTCCGAGGGTGATTGTTTCTTCGACAAGCTAAAGTGTGCGGCTAGCGGTGAGCCTACAGTTTTGGCATCACTCATGCTAAATCGTGCCAACACTTTCTTCACATACTCGGCTTGCGACAGAAACAAAGACCCATCCCTTCCTCGAGAAATCCTCATACCGATAATCTGATTTGCGGTACCCAAATCTTTCATCTCGAACTGTTTCGCCAACTGTTGCTTGACCTTGTTAATCTCCACAAGCCTCGTCCAGGCAAGCAACATGTCATCTACATACAAAAGTAGTATGACATACGAAGAGTTTGCAAATCTATTTACGAAATAGCAGTGATTGCTATCACTTCTTTCAAACCCGGTATCTACCATGAAACTGTCAAAATTCTTATACCACTTGTTGGGTCGATCAGGCGAACACAAAGATAGACAGATAACTCAAACCGAGCACACACACAATTTGATAACGGAGTTCACCCAAATTGGCTACGTCTCCGGGCCTCTACACGTGACACTTAATATTATTAAGAGGATTACAAACGTAATCTAGCTTGATTACAAACTATGGTTCTCTCGCAAATAGAACTCTCTCTTTACAATATAAATATGTATTGTGTATGTGTAATTAAAATACAGGATATTGAGACTAAATAGAACCTTTAGTGGGTCATATTACAATTTCAGGCGATGTGAAATAATTAGAAAATATGGTCAAAACTCATTTGGCTGCACAACTCAACAATTCATTGATGTGATTAAAACCTTGCTCAAATTTCTATACGATAATCATCTCAAAATAGTATTCCAATCAAATTTCATATAGAAATATCGTCTTCACAACATACTTCTTAACCTTCGTAATTATATTATATGATGAAACCGCGGCATGATGAACAAGTAGAAAAATTAAACAACAAGAAGAGAATATTACATAAATCTTAATTAGGCTCGTTTTTATTAAACTTTGCCATAATGAAATAATGGTAGAGCTCTACGTACTTAATCTCTACCGAGGACTAATAAAGAAATAACACAAAAGTTCAGCAAGTATAGAAAACACAATAGTAGATTTCAACACTAATCAACTAATACGAAGGAGCGCCCACATGAACAAATAAGCCTATCATGACACAAAGTCATGAAGCTGTGTACAGGGCTGCGACACACCTATCTGTCGGGAGTGCCAGTCTCAACATCGCCGTTTTCGTATTTGAAACCAAACTTTGCATGCTCTCTCTACTTTATGAACCAAAGTACTCGCATTGCCCTCGGTCTCCAAACCTTTGCAATAAACCCTAACCCACCTTTTTTGATACTGTGGAAACCAACGTCCCTTGAACGTAACCTTGGCTAGCAACTTAACATTAAATTTCATAGTCGCGTTACTCCTATCTTTAATTAATGATATCATCCAACACCCAACGCTTCACATAAGCATCCACTGCAGAAACCCTAGCCCTAACCGCCGTCTGATTCTTCTTCCCCAGGTAATACGGCTTGAGCTTGTTTAGCGAGATGAATGCGTTTTTGTAAAGCACAGACACGTAGATTTTGCTGTAGCGGAGGGCGGTTTCTCCATCAGAGTTTCGAACGGTTAGGTTAACGTCCCAGTTACCATTAATAAAGGAGACGGAAGTATTGAAGTTCGAGAGGGAGAGGGAGGACACGTGGAAGACCGGGAGACGGGGGTTGGCAGCGTAGGAGGCAACCAACACGATTATGAAAGAGACGTAAGAAGCAATGAGAAGGGCTTTGAATGGGAGTTTTTTTCCATATTATGTTCGGAGTTTTTTTTCATTTTCTGTAATCTAATGATGATAATGTGAACGTATGCATGGGTTAGTATCTAGTATTTATAATATGGGAAAATCTCTAATCAAGGTAACTCAATTGATAAACTGATATACTTATTTAACTGTTTGTACTTGTATATGGAAGTATTATTTGGGAGGAAATAATTTGTAAATCTATAATGATTATTTTAGGATGAAACTTGACTCCTACAAAAGAGCATCTAGCTCCTACACTCCTAATTGAACCAATTACATTTTCACATGTATAAAATAGAAAATTAACATACTTATACTTATTTCATTCTATAATTTATTACCAAATATTACAAATCAAATCATTTTTGCTATCAAAATTATATACTACTAATCACAAATATATATTTGTGCAGTATTTTAGCATAACAAGTTTGACGCAAGATTTGTAACAAATATATTTAAAATTTATCTTATTTAAAATAAATCTTTGAGTTTCATATTTTATAAGAACACGTTATTATAAATTAGAACATTTAAGGAAATATATATATATATATATACATATATATTTGCTATACTTCCATTATATTACCAAAGTTCAAACTCAAGATTTTATCAAAAAAAAATATTATGTGCCAATTATTTTACTTACAGATAGTGTATATCAATTCTTTTGAATAATTATTGATTTATTTTAGTCGCGGGCAACTTTTCTATGAATTCAACTAATACTTACTCATTTTGTTTGCAGTAATGTTATTTTTGTTATTTTAAAAATACATGTCTCGAACGAATTTTAAAAAATCATAAAAAAAAATACTTCCAACCTATGTTTTCAAATCAATAGTAAAAAATAAAATATTTGTTATACTCAAATATAATCTGAAAATATACAAATAAATAATCATATATAACAAAAAAAAACAGAGATATAAATTATTTGCTATTTATTCGGTCAAATTTTGGGTTAATATTTCAAGTCATGATAGATAATTTATACAAACCATCCCATGTTCACTTACTTATGACCATTATGTAATTTTGATAGTGAAAATAATTTGACTTGTAATATTTGGTAATAAATTATAGGATGAAATAAGATTAATTATACTAATTTTCTGTTCATACATGTCAAAATGTAATTTTTTCAAGTACGAGGGTAGGAGGTAGATGCTTCTCATATGGTAGGAGTCAAGTTTCATCAATTATTTTACTAAGGAAAGAAGTGTACAAATATATTGTATCATTTATCCCTATATTTCTATATTTCCATAAGAAAAATAAAATAATAAATTATCTCCATATTTACTAATTACTACGTATCAGTATAATTTTCTTAACAATTCAATGAAAAATTATGTAAAGTTTCTTATTTGGTGATGCTATACTATATTACTAATTTACTACTATTCAAATACAAGAAGTTCAATGAATACTAGCTAAAAGCTTTTTACTACTTATTTTTTTTCAAGTTTGTACGCTGTCTTGCAAACTCCTAGTATAAGGTGTTATCTTGTCTCTTTGTCTTTGTTTTTTTACATGTATACACACACATTACACATATACATATTTTGTATTATGGATGGTTATTTATTTAAGTTGTTTACATATTTGAGTGTAAAAAATAGAACCTGAACTATAAATAATCTTGAATTTCATGAATTTGTTATTTTTACAAGTGTCGTAAGTTGTAGTACCCTAAAAAAATCCTTATTTCTACTTATTTATATTGCCAAAATATATCAATTGTAAATATTTTTACTATAATCTATTAAGTGCTAGATTATGGAATGAATAGTATTTTTACTAGGCATAATTAACTACATGCATTTTAAGTTTTGAATTAAACTTAAATAGTATCCCGGAACACTTATTAGCCAAACTATTATAATATGTATATGTATATGTATATGTATATGTATAGGTATATATATGTGTGTGTGTGTGTGATTAAAATCTTGCTCAAATTTCTATCTGATAATTATGACCTCAAAGTAGTATTCCAATCAAAATTCATATAGAAATATTGTCTACACAACATACTTCGATCTTAACCTTCATAATTATATTATGAAAGCACAACGATTCCGCGAAGAACAAAGGGAAGAATCATGAGAACAACTTGAAAAATTAAAGAACAGGAAGAGAAAATGACATAAATCTTAATTAGAGTACTCCTTTTTATTAAACTCTAGCATAATGAAATAATGGTAGAGCTCTACTTAATTCTTTACCGAGGACTAATAAAAAAATAACACAAAAGGCCCATAAGTAATGAAAAAATAATACTAGTACATTATAACACTAATCAACTAATACGAACAATCCCACATGAACAAGTAAGGCTATCAAGAACCTAGATGGCCGTGTTCGTCATATATTAATTGAGAGTACAATATCGTCATATAACATTCTTAAATTAGGATTAAGAACACTCTATTTTATCTCTAATTGGTGCTAACCTCGATGAAATGATATAAGCAACTATGTAAAGTCGTCGATCAAATTTGTGATTCGAACAGATATGAAGAAGAATGCTTACCACTCCTCATGAAGTAAGTGTTGCATCCAACGACGTTTTAAATTAGGGAACGAGCGAGTTCCCATTACTTAGCTCCCCTCGAGTTCCACTCGTTGATGTGATCCGCTTTTTTTACTCTTTAGCTCCTTCCGAAAGCAGTATTATCAAATTACTTGTGTAAAAAATATAAAATCACTACAAAAAAAACGCATAACTAGACAGGTCTCCACAAACTTAACAAATTCCTTGTAATTAAGTCACTTTATGCCTCTATGGGGACCATAAATGTTTCAATTAGTACCTATGTGCCAAAAAGAACTCTTACTGAAACTATGAGGCTATTAATAATTCTGAATAATTCGGACCCTATTTAATATTTATACTCAGTATAATTAATTTTAGGAGATCTTTTCCCCTAAATATCTCGCAACGGTAGCCCTCCGATTTTAAAAGCCAACTAAAGAAACATACACTAATGAATAAACTCAAACCATCATTATTATTTATGTGTTTATATCTGATTAAAACTTCTATTATAACTTGAGCTCTAAGTTCCATCTTTTCTTAATCTTCATAGGTTTAGTGTTAACACCAATTCTCCTTTTTATTATATATATATATATATATTCGCCTTACACCTTTAGATATTCAAAAATCAAGATTTATATACATACATTCATTATATACCCCTTTTTTCCCAGTTCCACCATATATATATATATATATAGGGAGAGGTTATATGAACATCAACTTAGACATCAATTTGGACACTTTTTTTGTAAAAACGCTCCAAATCAAGATTTGGCTAATGCAAATCTCCACGGTTTTACGACGGGAACACAAATATGCGTCTTGTTTTTTTTTCCGAGATGTATAATGACATGTTTTCGAAATTATGGTAAAATTTAAAAATTCAAGACGGGAACACAAATTAGCTGGACGAGATCCTAATAAACCAGTTTCCGATAAAATGTCCAAAATATATTTTCTTTGAGAGAGAGACAATCCCTTAGATGAGCGAGAAATCTCAATCCCAAGAAAATATCGAAGTGCACCCAAATCTTTAGTGTGAAACTTTTTCGCTAAATAACGTTTCAAATTATCAATACCATTAGCATCATCTCCAGAAATAATAATATCATCGACATATACAATAAGAATGATAATACCGCCAGTGGATTGACGAACAAAGACGGAATGATCAGATAAAGAACGACGAAATCCATAATCAATAACAACAGCACTAAAACGGTCGAACCAAGCAGAGGAGATTGTTTTAGACCATATAAAGAACGACGAAGTCGGCAGACAAGTTGTTCACTACCAGACGTAATATAACCGGGTGGTTGTACCATATAAACTTCTTATTGAAGTTTACCATGTAAGAACGCATTTTTAATATCTAACCGGTACAATGGCCAAGAGCGGCCCACTGCAACTGCTAGTAGAATAGGAACAGAATTCAAACGAGCAACAGGAGAAAATGTTTCTCTATAATCAACACCATATGTTTGGGTATAACCTTTAGCAACCAATCGAGCTTTCACTCGCTCAACGGAACAATCTGGTTGATATTTGACTGTATATACCCAACGACAGCCAACGGGTCTATTCTCGAGGGGTAATGTTGTAAGCTCCCAAGTTTGGTTTTGATAGAGTGCACTCATTTCCTCATCCATAGCGTGTTTCCATCCAGGCAAGGCAAGAGCATCATTGTGTGACACTGGAACGGAAACAGAAGACAAAGCACAAACAAAGGAGTGGAAACAGGAAGAAGTACGATGATATGAAACAAAATTACCAATAGGATGTTGAGTGCATGTGCATTTACCTCTTCATAGAGCAAGAGGTAGATCATCAGAGCTAATACAAGGAGAGGGGACCACAGGAACCTTAGACTGAGAAGATGTCATGGCCGGTTCATGAGAAAGAGTTTTACGGAGACGAGTACGCTGATATACTATATCTGGTGGAGGAGATACTAAAGGTGGGGAAGAATGCATGAACTCTGGTTGAGACGGTATCGGAAGGGGAATGGTTTCACCATTGGGACAAGACAGATTAGTATCTGATATAATATCCACAGAAAGTTGGTGCCCAGCGTTGGTAAAAAACAAAGTAGACTCGAAAAAGGTAACATCGGCACTTACAAAGTATCGACGAGATTGGGGGTGATAACAACGATAACCTTTCTGTGTACGAGAATAGCCAAGAAAGACACACTTTCGAGCACGAGGAGAAAGTTTGTCTTGTCCTATCTCAAGATTATGAACAAAGGAAACACATCCAAAAATACGAGGAGTAACAGAGAAAGGATCAACATTAGAATATAACATTGAAAACGGAGAGCAGTTACCTAAAACAACCGAGGGCATATGATTAATAAGATGACATGCAGTTAAAACTGCATCGCCCCAAAAATGTTTAGGGACCTGCATATTGAATAATAATGTACGAGCAATATCCAATAGATGTCGATGTTTACGCTCAGCAACACCATTTTGTTATGATGTGTGAGCGCAACTAGTTTGATGTATAATCCCATGATCACCACAAAAAGAATCAATAATAGTTTGAACATATTCCAGTGCGTTATCAGAATGCAAGATCTTAATTCGTTTATCGAATTGAGTACTGATTTCATTATAAAAGTGAGACAAAATAACATGTAACTCTGACCGTTTTTTCATTAAAAACAACCAAGTCATACGAGAATAATCATCAACAAAAATCACAAAATAATGGAAGCCATTATGAGCAAAAGTACGAGAAGGGCCCCATATGTCTGAATGAACAAGATCAAAAGACTCAGACTTTCTACTAATACTACGACTAGGGAAAGAACTACGATGATGTTTACCAAGCTGACAAGCCTCATATTCTAAAATAGATACACGATGCAAGGACGGAATTGCAAGCTTAAGTTTTACCAAAGAAGGATGACCAAGACGATAATGCCACTGTAAAGGAGAAACAGCCGCACTTAATGCTGACGAAGACGATGATGCAAAACTAGCAGGATCCAAAAAATACAAACCATCTTTCTCATGCCTCAAACCAATCGTCTTCTTCGTCTCGAGGTCCTGGAAAACACAAGAATGAGGAGAAAAGGTTACCGAGCAGTGTAAAAATTTAGTCATTTGACTGACTGACAATAAATTAAATGGAAATTTAGGCACATAAAGACTATGAGGTAAAGATAAAGAGTGGTGCGGATGGAGATTTCCTTTACCACCCACTGGACGAGAAGATCCATCTGCTAATATGATATGATGGTTTATTGAACTTAGATCGGTAAAGAGTGATGATTTACCCGACATATGAGAGCTTGCACCCGAGTCAATAAGCCAAGAGGCAGACGAAGAAGCAATACAAGCAACATTACATGAGTTAGCTAATGTCACTGTGGAGCTAGAAGGCTGAGATAAGCGCAAAGCCTGAAGAATCTCGCTGAGCTGAGAAGTGAGTGCATCACTAGTACCAGAATTAGGAGTACCAACAGGTTGAGGAGATGACGTAGAAGGTCCACTAACATTCTGAGCGTAATCAGGCCTACCATATTTCTTCCAACAATAGGGATCCGTATGATTAGTAGCTTGACAAAAATTGCATTTTCTACTACCACGACCCTCAGAACGACCTCCCCCTCTGGAATTACCATGAAAATCACGACCACCACGACCCCCTCGAAAATTACCATGAGAGTCACCACGACTTCCTTGGTTAGCAATAAAAGCTGAAGATTCAGGAGTCGGAATAGGGGATATATATCCAGAACTAGGTTGCCCCGAAGACGACCGCGATAGTCAAAAATAGGCATTAGCAGCAGTCGGCAAAGTCTCACCGGCAAGAATCTGGTCTTTAGACACGCTAAAACTTGAATCAAGGCCAGCAAGTAAGGTTGCAACCATAAAATCCTCCCATTGTTGTTTAAGTTGTGTCATATCAGTAGTAAATGGACGGTGTTGTAACAATTGCTCCCATAGACTTTTAAGGTTTCCATAATACTCAGCTAATGGACGACCGTTCTGTTTCATGGTGAAAATTTTCTCATACAAATCATAAACACGCAACACATTACTTGTCTGAGAAAACGACTCGGCCAACGAATCCCAGATCGTTTTCGAAGTTTCACAGAATGCAATGGTATTTGCAATCCGGGGTTCTATACTATGTCAAAGCCAACCCATAACCTTAGCATCATTACTGTTCCAATCATCAGAATTAGCCGTGGGAGGCGAATCGGTAAGAAAGTTTAGTTTCTTTTCACCCCTAAGATATATTTTAACGGCATGAGCCCAAGTAAGATAATTAACATTATTAAGTTTAAAGGATGTGATTGATCGAGGACCGTCACTATATCTAGCCACAACATTCGAAGATTCAGCCATTACGAGCAAGCGATCAATGAACCAAAAAGAGTAAACCACACAAATCAAGGCAAACAAAAAATCTCAAATCCAACATAACCCAAATAGCCGAATAATAACCAAAACCAATAATCCAGGAAACCAACAAGCAAATAACTAAAGCCAAGGCTATCAAATACTTAAAAAAAAACTGATATTCTGCTCAAAATCAGACCATCAAACACAGCAGAGTCGGCCCAATTTCGAAAACTCTATAAAGTTCGAGCCGGAAAATAGCAATTCATCAAATCAATAGGAAAGTATTTGATAGCAGATTGAAACACAAAAAACAAGTATATAGCAGTCTTACATCAGCTTAGTCGACCAAATTGGTAGAAAAAAAACTGACTAAAAAAAACTAACCCACGCGCCGTGGACAGTGGCGACCGTCGCCGACAGTCAGCCGTGCGTGGCAGCGCGTCGAGCGTCCAACGCCGACGAGGTTGGATGGGGTCTGACCGGAATACAATGAGGATCAAGGATATATGATCAATTTAGGTTTTCGACGAAGTTAGACTAGTCAATTGGTCGATACAGTGGCGGCGGCGGCTAGGGTTAAAGAGGCTCTAGTACCATGTAATAATTGTAGAGATGGTAAAAAAGTATCCGTGTGTGTCTCCCACACACAATTGTATTAATATCATGTTATTTAATAATTACACGATTGATCCTCGAATTTAACAACATATTACATAATACACCATTAAGTCCAAAACAGATAAAACTAGATACTAATTCTAACAATATGTGTGTGTGTTTCTACGTACGGACGTGCTCTTGGAAGTTAGAAGTATATAACTAATATTATGGAAATAGAGAAAAATTATGAGATGACTGAAAACGAGAGTATTCTTCGGAGTGATCATCCTATCTACGGAAAAAGAGAGGATTTATACTACAATGGTCTGATCGACTCTACCGAGTGTTTAGACCACAAAACCAGTATGTCATATAAAGCTGCTGTCTATGATACACTTGTGTCCTGATTGGTGGAAAATCAAGATTCTGAAAAAGAAGCTTTCAAGAAACCATATTTTCCAAGTCATGTCCCAAAAAACAAAAGATCGCCAAACCGAACAGTTGCTAAAAACCCTAACCTGATCACTGGTGTTTCTGTGAGCCAGAGAAAGCCGAGTAATAGTGATTCACAGAAACAACCAGAGCTGTTGCTGTCACCAAAGCACACCCCTGAAAAAGGTTTTTGCTTTAATGTCAAATTCACAGGAAATATTGTCTTTTCTGTCGCAAGGAGCTACGATATTACTATTTGTCCGCAGGATCTTCCAATAAAGAAGCGGCCCCGTGAAGAATATGAAACTGATCTTAATATGACTAAAAAGAGGAGAAATAATGAAGGTTTTTGGTCTCTTGAGAATAATGTACCTTCGAAATCAAAGACCTGTTTGCAAAAGGATGGTGTAATTTCGATGTTCGAAAAGAACCTGACCACGAAAGGAGTTAAAGATAATAACAGTCGGCTCGCTATTCCACAAAATCTTCCTATAAAAAAACACCCCCACAACACACATGCAAGTAATTTTACTATTGCTAAAAAGTGGCAAAACAATGAGGAAGACCTTCGAATTGAGATAAAATTCCTGAAGCATTGAAGGTTCGTTTGCAAAGAGAGGATGCAATTTTAGTAATCAAGAAAACTTTGACCGCGACAGACGTTAATAGTAATAACAGTCGTCCCGCTATTCCAGAATCACAGATACTGGACCGTGACTTTTTGACTAAAGAAGAGGTTAATTACGTGGCTTAGTGAGAGAGATGGAAAAGCTGTGCGGCATTTGCATGTGAGATTAATCGATCCATCTGGGGATGAATGTGGTATGAAATTTGCAAGGTGGTTAATGGGTAATAATGTGGTGTATAATCTTCTAAGCCCGTGGAAACAAGTTATGGCGAAAAATAAGTTACGGGAAAATACTCCTATTGGGGTTTACTTGTTTAGAGAGGAAACTGACCTCTACTTTGCAGTCATCAAAGTCTAAAATTTATTAAATTTTATATAGCAATTGGTGTAAAAGGTTATTTTAGTAGAGAATGTAATGATCGGATTATTCTTGCTGCTGTTGAAACGGAAGAACTATCAGTCTTTGTTATTTTGTTATTTTTCTGGAAAAGGCTCTTTATTGCTTTCTAATAGTAATGGCTCTCTTTTAGTTTTTATAGCTTGCTCTGGAAGTGTATATTGGTTTGCTTAATTAACTTGCATGCATAAACTTTTAATAAATAATAATGCATGTTTCGAAAATCCAGTACCTGTATGGCTGTATCTAATATCTATTGTTTTAACAATAAATAAGGAAGGCTGTGCATGCTCTTTGGTTCTGGCGGAATACTTTAAACCTTTCCATAGAAGGATTTTCTGGATTCTCTTTTACTTTGCTATTTTAACTTTGAAAGTTTAAATAAGTATTATGTTGTGCTATATAGTCAAGGATTCAAGAGCAAGACTAGACCAGATTACCATTGAGTAGTAAGTTGAATAAAAACTGTGGCTTTCAAGTTATGGATTTCCGAAAGGTCCCAAATCTGCCAGCACCTGATAAACGAGCTTACTTTCCGATTTTGTATAAGTGTTAATTTTTTTTTCTAATGATCATGAATACGGAAATAGAACTGATGACCATACTGTTCTTCGGATAATGTATTCTGCCTCTGCAGCAAAACTGTTGCAGCAACTTGGGGCACCTTGACCGACCTTACCATCATAGAGAAACTTTAAAATCTTCATCTTTCTTGTCAAACAAAAAACACCAGATTATATTACTCTTATTTTAAAAATAATCCAACATTCAAGGTCGATACTTGTTCGGTAAACCAGAATTCTCAATTTTCAACTTGTGGCAGTATTATCATTTTGCACTGTCCAGTTTCATGTGTAAATTGGACTGGATGCCTATACAATGAAATGTGTATTCTATAATTGCTGTATAATCACTTTTACTTTGTCCAGCTATGTACTGAAATCTTAAAGAAAATTAGAGAGCATTAACTTTTAAGTTCAGTAAGCTTAACATTATCTAGTTTAATGTTAACATGTACCATGGTGCTGAAGCCAGTAAACAATCGTTGAGTTCACAAAATTGGGGAACGACAACTCTGTGATCCTTTGTGCTACACTATCATTACATTATTTGTTAGAGCTTCGCCTAAATAAGCATAAATGATTTACACTGAGTGATATTTGTGATGGATCAACCACACCCACAAAAGAATGAGTAACTTGGAAAAGCCAAAAGTATCATAATTTTGGGTATTGCATATAAACGAATCGTTTTTGCAAACCATTTTTAGGGCTATCAATTAAGAACTAAGTGGTGATTGAATTGAAGGAAAAAAAAACGGTGAAGGACATGTCAACTATGAGCATTGCTTCGTCAGAACTGTCTCAAGTACTATATCCATGTCCAGGTGCTCAAGAAGTTCAAGAGTAAATAGTACTTGATTGCTTTTCTTGCTATTTAGTGAATTCTTCATCCACAATGGCATTTGGGATACTACAAAGTGTTGTTGCGATTGTTATCATCTTTTACTCTTTTTTGATCCATTAATTTTATCAATGAAAGAGTTTTCAAAATTAAAAAGAAGACAATATCAACTTCAATACTAGAGGATTGCCACCAAGATCAAACATATTGTCGACACTATAAATTTGCTTAAACTTAAAATAAATGGATTAAGCGATTATGATTAAGTTTTAAGGGAAGAAAATGCTAAATGTTTTAGTTGGAAGTCGAAAGCAATGAGTACTATTTTAGTTTTGACAGGCTTAAACTCTCAATGAGATATATATGCTTAAACGTCAAAAGATATACGAATACAAAGTAAATTACAGTAGCCTAAATTTGCAATTATGTATCTGGTTTCATCCACCTTGATGAGATTCAGGGGCGGAGCACCCAAATGGCATGGGGTTGCCATTTGAATCCCACAAACTATAATGACGTGTTAATTTTTGCAGATTTATTTGGGGGGAAATAAAATAGCGTAAATTGGTAACCTCCCAAATTCAAATTTGGTTTTAGCAACCCCAGAATTTTAGTCACTGCTCTGCCCCGATGAGATTGTCAACTTCCTATTTTCTTAACAAATCGAGAATCTACTTACACACAGTGTTTTAAATAGCGTTATCGCTATCGTAGCGTTTTTTGGAGAGAAACGCTTAAAGCGCTAATAGCGTTGCTATTGCGCTTTTGCCTAAATATGCACTAAACTTTAGAATATATAACAAAAAAAATAAAAAATGTATAGTTATATTAGATAGTAATAAAAAAAAAAATCAAAAAAAAAAAATGTTGCTGTTGAGTTTCGAACTTGGATCTGCTGCAAATTACAGAACTGTCTTAACCATTTGGACTGCAGACACTTTTATGAAAATTGCACAATATATATTATTTATTTCGATCCGCTGTTTTTTTTAACTCGCTATTTACGCTTTTGGTCCAGAATTTCGCGTTTTTTGCGCTTTTGGTCCCCTATAGCGCGATTTTAGCGCAATTCCACCCAAAATCGTGATTTTTCGTTGCGTTTTTTACCAAAAAAACGCTATTTCGCGCTACGTAGCGCTACGTAGCGCGAATTTTAAAACAGAGCTTACACATGACCTGAGTACCTATTTGCTAAGCAAATTAGTAACTACTAAAGATACATCATAGTCTACTGACCAAACATCTTCTGATCTTCATCCTCTGTCTAATACCATCTTCTTCATCTATATAAAGGGCCCGCTTCTTCGGCAAAATATTTTGTGACAGACAGTAATATCGACCTTCCTTCAGACAAATAAGACTCTGCTCCCTAGGAGCTTGAAAATCAGATGAATATTAGTTTTTAGTGTATTTTTATCCAAATTTTCCATTGATAGCTTCAATACTGTTACTTTCCCCCTTCGTTTTTATCTTAATAATAATTAGTAGAATTTTTTTTTCAAGAAAAGTAAATAAAAATTTGGTGAAGAACTAATTATTCTTAATGTCTATCAGAGAGAGGAGTTGTTCGTTTTTCCGATAACATTGCATTGTACCGGTCTTATTCAGACCAAAACTCCAAGTTCTAGTTAATAAATCCGAATCAAGGATTTTGAGGTATTGATTATGCACCAATAGCCAATCCCCTAATTTGACCGGTTTTACAGATTCACGGAACCTAACTTGTTACTAAATCAACTTTATGTTAGTTTCTTACAACTCTTGGTAAATTCTCCTTGATTGTCATCTCATGCTTCTTTTAGTTACCGGGGGGAATTCCATATAAGTATCTCTTGCCAACTTATATTACTTTTGCATATCTTGATAATTTCATATTACTCATAGTTACCATTTTTTAATTATTTAGTTTATTTACTAAATGGTTATACAAACCAAAATATAATATACATATTTTATCTCTCTACAAACCCAAAAAAATAGTTTTAAATTACAACAAAATTCTATAAAACCAAAAAAAATCAAAAAAAATCACAAAAATCATAAAAAATTATAAAAAAATCACAAAAAATCAAAAAAAAATCAAAAAAATTATAAAAAGTCACAAAAACTTAGAAAAAATCACAAAAATTATAAAAAATTATAAAAAATGAAATAAATATAAAAAATGAAAAAAAATGAAAAAAAATCACAAAAAAAATCATAAAAATCACAAAAAATCACAAAACATTATAAAAAAATAACAAATAACGCAAAAAATTATAAAAATTATTAAAAATGAAAAAACTCACAAAAATAAAAAGAATTATAAAAAAAATGAAAAAATCATAAACTTTTTAAAAAATTACAAAAAAAATATATAATTTTTTTTGTCAATATAACACTTTTTATACCGAAAAGTGAATTTTTTTTATACAAAAAATGGTTTTCCCATGAAAATGTGCCTTTTTTTAATCTAAATGAGCTGAAAGTGCATCTAGTTCAGTTAAAAATATATATAGTTCAGTTAAAAGCGTATATAGTTGAATAAAAGTGCATATAGTTCAGTCGAAAGTGTATATAGTTAGTCAAAAATGCATAAAATTGAGTCGAAATTGCATTCAATTCAGCTGAAAGTATATCTAGTTCCGTTGAAAGTGCATACAATTCAGTTGAAAGTAAATATAGTTCAATAAAAGTGAGTATGCATATAGTTCAGCTAAAAGTGCATCTGGTTCAGGTGAAAGTACATCTAGTTCAGCTTAAAATGCATCTAATTTAGTGAAAAGTACAAATAGTTAAGTCAAAAGTGCATATAGTCTAGTCGAAAATGAATATAGTACAGTCGAAAGTGTATATAGTTCTGTTAAAAATGCATCTGATTCAACTAAAAGTGCATCTGGTTCAACTGAAAGTGCATATGGTTCAGCTAAAAGTGCATATGGTTCAGACAAAAGTGCATATCGTTCTGTAAAACCTGCATCTGGTTCAACTAAAAGTGCATCTGGTTTAGCTGAAAGTGCATATAGTTCACCTAAAAGTGAATCTGGTTCAGTTAAAAGTGCATCTAGTACAGTCGAAAGTGAATAAATTTCAATAAAAGTGATTTTTTTTTATTTTTTTTTTTTTTAATTTTGTGATTTTTTTCATTTTTTATAATTTTTTGTGATTTTTGTGATTTTTTATTTTTTTTTATATTTTTATAATATTTTTTCATTTTTTTCATTTTTTATAATTTTATGTGATTTTTTTCATTTTTTATAATTTTATGTAATTTTTTTCATTTTTTATAATATTTTGTGATTTTTTCATTTTTTATAATTTTTTTTGTAATTTTTTTAAAAATTTGTGAATTTTTGTGATTGTGCGATTTTTTATTATTTTTTTGTGATTTTTTTTATTTATTTTTTCATTTTTTGTGATTTTTTTTAAAAAATCATTTTTTTTTTGATTTTTTTTATTTTTATAATTTTTGTTATTTTTAAAAATTTTTACAATTTTTTGTGATTTTTTTTCATTTATTTTGAGATTTTTTGCATTTTATATAATTTTATGTGTTTTTTTTTCATTTTTTGTGAAATATGTGTATGGCGTTTTGATAAATAAAGTAAATAATTAAAAAGTGATAGCTATATGGAATAGAAGTTACGAGGTAGTTAGGAGTAATATAAGTTTTGAGCATTTGCGGTTATTATTACTCAAAAGTGTATAAATGTTGATGTCAACAAATGAAAAAAAACTGTTTGTAAAGATAAGAGCGACTTGCTTTGAGAGTTTATCTCTATCTCTCTTTTGATTGGTGGAATCACTAATTCTAGAAATCATAATGGGATCAGGAGTCTTTACTTGACACCCACGTTCTGATATATGAATTGAACCTATTTCTGATAGGACTATACTAACTTTATTATATATATACATCATACACACCCTCTTTTACGTTTCAAATATTTCCATAAATAATTCAATTTGTTTATTTTCATCTGTCTGTTCTATATTTTTGTAAAGAAGATGAAAAAGAACGGAGATGGAGAAGAAGAAGAATAGTCAGCTCAGGTATTTTCAGGACCCTCTCCTTTATTACTTCATATTTTAGAAATTCTAGCTTTGAAGTACTTCTGCATGCGTTATCTATACTAGCAAAGTGTATGTGATTTTGTACAATAAGACAGATGTTTTCTTTTTATACTATTTTGTTACTAAATCATACACAGTCATGATGTTTTCTTTCATATATGCATCTTCTGAACTTCAAATCCAACAATCTTATACTTTATGGAATCATAAAGGTTATATCTCAAGAAACAGACATAGTAGTGGGCAGGATTTTTTTACCGAAAAAGTAACAAATTTCTATGTATTTTAATCAAAATCTTAAAAAGGCCCCTCCCACTTTGAGTTTCCGTCATTGGTAGTGGGTTGGGGTTCAAAAAAGAGATCCATAGCTGTATATATTATCATCGCTCAACGTTGTGACGAGTTATGATCATAGGGGAGGAGAGTGGTGATGTTTTAGAAATTTAAATAGGTTACATTAACTAAATCGCAAGGGCCATTGTTCGGTTTAGGTTTGGGGTTTGTGAGGGGTACGAGTTTTGAGAAAAGAAAAGGACTTGGACCAGATGCTGCCCTAATTTCCCAATTTTTCTCATAGCACTCGTGCCCATCATAAATTCCAAATATGAGCCTTACCTCGACTTTTTCTGATCTATCTCATTTATTGTTTTAAATACTAATGATTCTTAAAACTTCAATATAAAATCCTCAAACTAAATTTGAACCTGAACGTGCCTAATGTCGAACAACACAATCAGAACCATATAAAGGTTTAATCTGACAAAATAATCATACTTGTTGTTCCGCACTGCTCTTCCTTTTAAACTGTCTATTCATAACTCAAATCATCGGTTTTATACATTGGAATGAGTCACAATTATGCTGTGGTGGAGGAAAACAGTGATGTTTTACAAGTCTGGTCAAGTAGCAACAACTAAATCACGAGTAGAAATTGGTAGGCTTTAGTTTGGGGTTTCTGAGTGGTATGAATTTTAAGAAAAGAATGGGACTAAGGGAGAGTGTTTCCCTGATTTACCAATCTTTCTCGCAATATTCATGTCCGTCACAGACTCCAAAAAAGAGCCTATCCATTTCTCCTCGTGATTTATCCAAACTATTGTTTAAAAGTGTTTATGAGAGCTAAGTGACCCCAAAACAGCAAGTGCCTAATCTCCCGTACGGTTATCCCAACCATACCAAGGTTAATATCACTAAAAGGATAAAACTTGGAGATCTTATCATCACTCACACCATCGTCACGAGCGGTGATGTTTTACAAGCTTATTAGCTTGCATTAACTTAATCGCAAGGGGTCATTGTTAGGTTTATGTTTGGGATTTATAAGGGGCATGAATTTTGAGGAAAGAAAAGAGCTTAAGCAGGATGATGCCTTTAATTTTCCAATTTTTCCCATAATACTCACGTCCGTCATCAATCCCAAAGATGAGCCTAATTAATCACAACTTCTTATGATCTAATTCGTCTTTTGTTTAAAGAATTACTATAAGATTGCTAAAACTTCATTTAAAATCTCGAATTAAAGTATAACCCTAAACTATAAATAAATCTACGCGTGCTTAGTCTCTGGCACCACAATCTAAACCCTAAAAAGATTAAATCTCACAGAATAACCGTGCTTGTAGATTCTTATTGGTGCCTCTTTTCGAAGATCTGTTCATCAACCACCCTATATTTGTTTTAAACATCAGGATGAGTCATGATCATCAGGCAATGCTGGAGGAGAGTGGTGATGATTTACGAGTTTTATTAGGTGGCAACGGTAAAATCACAATGGGTTGTCGTTAGGCTTATGTTTGGTGTTTATGATGGTTATGAGTTTTGAAAAAAGAAGAGGACAGTGCTTTCTAAATTCTTCATTTTTTTTCTGCAACATTCATGGCCATCATAAACTCCAAATATGAGCCTAAACATAGCTCGTTCTGATCCATTAAGTCCCATCTTATAATCCAAATTTGTAAACAATTATTTTCTTGGATCCTTAATAAACCTAAATCTGTGCATGCCTAATCCCCAGAACCATGACACCAACAATACAAGGGTTGAATCTCACAATAAGTAATACTTGTTACGAAGCAAACAAAGAGTGTTCATCTCTTGAAAGCCCTCTAAATATCTGGAACAACAAGTTAAAAGCCCTGTTAAAAAACTAACATTAAATCATAAATCACCATAAACCTGTACGGGACTGGAATCCCATCAAGTCAAAGGTTTAATTTTTTTATTACTTGTAAAATCCTAACTGTCTTCTCTTCCACTGTCTAATCAGGTAGTTACAGAGTTTTACAATGTTTGATCAGGTGGCTCCTAAATCGAAGGGGTCAATACTAGATTTCAGTTTGGAGTTAATGAGTGTCATGAATTTTGAGAAAAGAAGCGAAGGTCCTAGCCCAGGGTTCTCAATCTTTCACACAAAATTCATGACCATCATATACCCCAAATATAAGCCTAACTATAACTCCTTTTGATTCAATTGATCTCTTTTTCCTTCAAAATCCAATTGCTATTATTCTGATTGACGGTACCAAAGAAGAGGAAGAATGAAGAAATCAGGTAAAGGGCCTAATGAAGAATATCTTGCCACGTTGAAGATGTTTTAGGAGCAATCACTAGTTTTGGTGATCAAGAAAAAATACTGACTGAAACAGACATTTATGAGAATATCGGCTCTCTTTAAAGTCCAACCTTAATCTGTTCAATGACGATTTTTTTATCCTCTGTAATTGTTGTATAGTAATAGTAGGAAGAGTGGTTAATTGCTGTTTTTTAGCTTCTGTGATTGTTCTATAGTAGGACTAGTAGTTAATTGCTGTATATAATAGAAAGCTAATCACTGTAAAATGTAATGATATAATTAGTTTCACTTTGTTGGTGATGAAAGGAAAAATTATCTGAAAATTTTGTTTTATTGTCTCAAAAAGAGACCCCAAAGAATTTATTTAATTCTAATGGCTAATCTGTATAGCTGTCTTTCTAAGTCAAGCATTATGGTCAATATGGGGTTATGAGTCACGACTCCTTTCAAGAATCGTAAATTTGTTCTCCCGGTGCAAAGTGAGGAAATCATATTGATTCAATGTTTGACGTTCTATATAGTTTATAAGTACGTTTAAGAAGGTTTTGAAATGGAAGCACCTTAAAACTGTTATAGATTTGGACCTAGTAATTAATAGTACAATTCACAAATGTGCTTCTTAGATTCTGGTTCTTCTTTGAGGGTCTGCAACAGGAAAAAGGATATCTATGTGCAATACTTGTGGTCTCTCAAGTTCTAATTCCATGTTCAGGTGCTAAGAGAATTTAAAAAGGTCTATTGTTCCATGAGTTGATTCTTCACTTCCTTTCGGAAAACAATTCGGCCTATTCTTCTAATTCCTAAAGCAAAAAAGATGGTAGTTTTGTCTGGCGACTCTTAAGCAAAAAAACCTCCCAACTTGTTTCTTTAATTCTTTATTCTTATGGATTTATGTAACTTTAAGCATTTTTGTGGAAGTGTTTTTCTGGAAACTTACATGCATAAACTCAGTGACGAACCAGGGGCCGATATATTCTATACTTGTTTAGAGAGGGAACAAAGCTCTATTTTGCAGTCACTAAAGTTTAACACTAATTTATTTTTCTATGTCAATTGGTGAAAGATCAGCTAGTAAAGACTAAAGAATGTAGTGATAAAGTTGTTGTTGATGATAAAACCGAAATTTATCTGATTTTATCATGTGTTTTAGAGTCTGGAAAAGTCTATTTCTTGTTGCTTTAATAATAATGTTTCTCTCTTATAGCTTGCTCCGGAAGTGTATATTGGGTTTATCTGTTATTCCGGAATCTGTTCCATACTAACTTGCATAAATTTCTTAAGTTATGTAACAGGTTTGAGGAATCTATATCTAATACCAGTTGTTTTAAAAGGACCGGGTAGGTTTTTTTGATTCAGGCGGTTCCCTTTATAGGCTATATCTTCCCATAAATGTTCTCTCTTTTCTTCTGATTTCTCTGTTACATTGCCATTTGCTGTTAGGAAGCTTAAATAAGGAGTACTGTTTTGTGTTTGTAATGGTCAAGTGCAATCAAGACCGTAGTACCCTCTAATAATAGGTTGTATTAGCAGAAGAAAACGTGGTTGTCATTTTTCAGATTTTCAAAAGGTTTCCTAAGTCTGTCGGCACCTGATGAAAGGACTAAATTTTGAAAAATCTATTGAACCTGAAAATACTAGTTAGTGTTCGGATTTGATAATTTCAAGTAGAGTCAGTATACCCACGCTATTTTTCATCAACTAATCAACAATTTGAATTGGTTACAGAGAAACTAATGAGTTTGTTATTCTTCGGATTAGTAATTCAATTTTCAGTTGAAATCTTGTCAGAATTTATAAACTGATACATTAACTTGTTTGAACCATACTGAATTGGTTCAAAAAATTGAACATTTTGAACAGTTAATAACACTTTTAAACAAATATGAAAGAACAAACATGATCACATAAAAAGGCCTTGCCTTAATATTCGCCATGATGAAGCTCGATAATCCAAATAGACATGTGATCAAAACACATGCAATAGAAAACAACAGTCACTTTTAAAGGGTAAACTAACTAGTTTGAACTCGAACCATACTTAAACATATTCTATAGCCCGGACTAGAAATTCAAAGCTACCTCTCTTCTCAAGTTGAAGGGAAAACATGAAAAAGCTAAAGGTTTGTTCTACAGTAGAATTAGCAGGATAAACACGAATATTCATTGCCTCGTGGCACTAGTATAACTGAATTACATAAGGAACTTTGTGTAATCGAAGAAGCTTAAAAATTACTTGTTAGCAAAACACTTGAACTCAATAGGAGAAAATAAGGGGTTACTTATTTGGTTATTCCCATCTGACCGAATCTTGCTGTGATTTCCTGGTCTAGTTTGTGACGGTCTATGGCTAAGGCCCTGTTTGGAAATACCATGCAATTCTAATTTCTATCACTGGAACTTTTCCCTGCCTTATTGGATTTGGTTGCGTTGTTGAGCACTCAGTGGTTTGCTCTGAATCGTTTGCTGGAGTTTCATCCTAGATCCGGATTTTTGGTCGGAATTGGATTTTGATGACGAGCACGAGGGCTTACTCGGTTTCACAACACTAACTTGATGTTTCCTCATTAGTGCTTCATGTTTCCGATCTCTATTGACCTTTTTAACCTTTACGGGAACATACGCTTCATGGTAAATTTGTGGCTCCAGGCTTGAAGTTTTTCGACTAATTTCGCTGTTTTCTTTCACTGTTCCAAACGTCAATAAGGATCCGAGAAAGTAGATGAATTTCATTATTCGGAGTTTTTTGCCAAAGTGGTCTAATCGGTACTGACAAATACCAGAATGGGATACCTCTCTTTAAAATTCCCAATATGGTCTACCTCTTTTATGTTCGTTAATTGAATTGACGAAATTCATTAAAATTTAAATAGTACTTCGTTAATTGAATTGACGAAGTTCATAAAAATTAAATAGTAATTCGTTAATTGAATTGACGAAGTTCATAAAAATTAAATAGTACTTCGTTAATTGAATTGACGAAGTTCATAAAAAATTAAATAGTACTTCGTTAATTGAATTGACGAAGTTTATAAAAAGTTAAATAGTACTTCGTTAATTGAATTGATAAAGTTCAATAAAAAATTTAGATCTTCGTCAATACAATTGACGAAATAGTATAAAAATTAAATTACCGTTTTCGTAATGGATTTTTAGAGAATTCCGTCAATTATATTAACAAACAGTAATTTAATTTTTATACTACTTCGTCAATTGTATTGACGAAGATCTAAATTTTCATTTTATATAACTTACTCAATTCAATTAACGAATTACTATTTAATTTTTATGAACTTCGTCAATTCAATTAACGAACATAAAAAGGTATACCATATTGAGAATTTTAAAGCGAGGTAGCTCATTCTGGTATTTGTCAGTACCAATTAGATCATTTTGGAAAAAAAACTCCATTATTCGCATGTTTTTTCATTAAATTAATCAACAGATTTTCCAAGCTTCCTCAACAATTCAAGTTTATGCAGCTCAAGCTTCATCATATCTTCGATTGCATCGGTAAAGGCCTCGGCATCGTAGTTTCTAACTTGGTTCATGTTAATTTAAATTTGGTAGTAACAGATAAAAATAATTTTTTTTCAGAGGTTTCCTTTTTTTCTTAGGGTCTGAAACCGGAAAAGGATACTTGTGGTTAATTAAATTACAGGAATATATGTAATTAAAATCGAAATTAGAATAGCTATGTTTTCTAGAAGAGTGAGCGAAAATCTCGTTATTCATCTTTCTTTCTCCTAATTACCTTTAAACACTTTAGACGCGTGAGAATTTGATACCCCTCACTTTCTTCATATACTTTTAACCCCCTTAAATTTATGATTTTATACAATAAAACCCCTCTTTTTACTTGATTTACGAAGTTCAACCCATTTATTCACCCAATATTTACTTTGTTAGTTAATAGAGAAAATTTGTAAATAATGATAAATGGGTTTAGCTAATGGGTGAATAAATAGGTGAAATGGTTGAACTTTGTTAGTTAATAGAGAAAATTTGTAAGATGACCGACATAGAAACGCATAATATAGCACAAAACTAGGTTTAGTTAAAAATAAAAATAACACAACTAATACTATAATAGACTAGTAATAAACACAAGAATATTCCGATCAACAATTGAATAATATAATTGTAAATTTGTAATGATGCCAATTTGAAATCTATTATTAAATAATATGTGCATATCCTATTAACCACATGCGTTATTTTTGTTATCAAATTACAATTTTAAGTATTAGTTTGAGTAGCATGGTGTCAAATAACACTTGGTAAATAGAAGAAAATGAATTTCGTGTCAGCTAGGTGAATTCAGAGAGCACAAGTATAAAAAATATGGGGGTGTCAAATCATTAATTTCAACAAAATAAATTAAAATTGCATATAAAAAAATTTAAAGTTACATTTTTCAGTCTGATGGGGTTTGACCACCCTCGATAACCATCACTTAACTTCCCTCTCGTATCAAGTATGCCTTATAATAATTCTAAGGTATTTACAATTTTTATTTATCCTAACACTATAATTTTTATGAGGCCATGAATCATATATACTTGATTTGAGATTTTCGTAAATAATGTAGTTCTATACTTAAGCTAATATATAAAAAGAATTTGATACTCAAGACACACATTTTGGCTAAGTCACTTTTCTTAAAAAATATCACCTCTCCGAGAGAAAGGTACATTTACTCTCTACAAAACTAACGAATTCCTTTTAATTAAGTCATATTATGGGGACCGTAAATGTTTCAATTAATATTAAAGGATCAAATAGAAATATTTCCTATTTGGTATTCCTATTTTTACTCGGTTTTATTAATATATTGGAGGAGATCTTAACCCTAAATCTGTTGCAACGGTAAAATATCTGATTATTACGACTTCTCTTATTAAGTACTTGAGCTCTAAGTAGTAATCTTCTTTCCCATTCTCCATAGGTTTAGTTAATTAATCTCATTATTTCCTGTTTACTTATATATATTCGTACATTACATACATTATTATATACCCCTTTTCCAACAGATATCGTCATAAACATATATACCCTGTTCTTGTTCTTGTTCTGCTTCTAATAATCTTCAAAAATAACCAAATAATGGAAATACAGAGAAATTATGAGATGACGGAAAAAGAGAGGATTCTTCGCCGGTATCTTGATAACCCTCTTTACGACGACACCGATTTATACTACAATGGTCTTATTGACTCTACGGAATGTTTAGATCACATATCAGATAAGTCCTACAAAACCGCTGTCTTTAATACACTTATGTCTCGATGGGTGGAAAATAAAGAATTGGGAAAACAAGTTCTCAAGAAACCATGTTTCCCTGTTCATGTCCCAAGGATTTTCCAGTTTCTAATTGCTAGTATTAATTCACTTAGGAACTTAAATATATACTACAGTATCTCTTGTGTAGACTAGATCTACCCAGACCACTTATAGCAATCAGCTGTATTAGGAAATAAATTTGTGTTTTAAGAACGGACCGCCAATTTTGGGAAATTTTATCTACTCTTAAACTTCTCATGGACCTGAATATGGAGATAGTTCTGATGATTACACTGTTCTTTAGGTAATTCAATTTTTATTTTTCTTATGAATTTGTTGCTGTTAATCTGTTCATCATGTGCTTCACCAATATTAAGATTTGTTTGAACGCGTTTATCACTCAGAACAAGTTTTTTATATATATTTAGGTGCTTGAAGCTAAGATTATAAGTTCTCATTCACTCTTTGGTATCTTAATGTCAGAAATTGTGCAAGTGAGCAGTACCAAATGAAAAAGAATTAGAAATCAAGCAGAAAACGGTGCAATTTCGAAAAGCATGTACCCAGAACTATTGCCTTTTTTACTGCTAAAAGAAAAACTTGTTATTCGTTTCCCCACATCAAGATGACATCTTTTTACTGAACTAGCTTTCATTTGAAAAGAAAAAGAATACCAAAGGAAACTCAAAATGTCTATAAATACTATTATACAACAAACAGAATCCTCTCTATGACCGATCTCGGTATATGGGTTAATACCTTCGTTGTTTTCTGCTATATGGTATTAGCTTCTCTGCGGTGTTGATAAGAGAAACTGTTAGGATGTTACCAAGGTGGATGATCCTCCGCAGATGTTTGGGGGCGGATTTGGCTTCCAGTTTGGCGCCTTTTCGTCAAAATACATATCATAATAAATATGCCCTGGCGTGTGATTTTCCATGCAACACCATATACCAACGTAACGCTTCACCCGATTCCTGAATTGTTCTTCCCGTTTGTGATCAAATGTGTAAAATAAAATCTCAATATATCATATGACTTGATACAATAAAAGTTAGTGTTTGGAATTTAGTAAAATATAGGAGTCTCATCTACATTTGAAGTTTGCAGACATTTGATTAATTTCTATCATTTATTTTTTGTTTAACCAAAGATTTTGTTTGTTAATAAATTGTTTGCAAGTCTTGCCTTGTCAGAGAAGCCTTCGAAGGCATCTTGCATGGTCGAGAACTGAATGACTTGAACATCTTTCAATGAGAAGAATATGCTTTTGATCTGCAAATAATAATAAAAAAAACACCTGTGAATTTAAAAGATAAAAGAAACTAGATTACTAATTAACTTATTTAAAAGCAAGAGGGAAAAGAGACCAATTTTAGAAGTTGGAGATTTGCAAAACTTCTAGACGATCTATTCATGGTTAGTTCATTTGTTTTCGTGCTAGAGAGTTTTGTTAAGTTGATTCGACCAATTGGGTTTGGATAAGAAAACCCTGGAAGTGATGAATTCTGCAGCTTGGGTATTAACTCTTAAGCCCGGGAGTTCGAAAGACAAACAAATAGCAAAAGCTTCATCTTGTTGGTATACTACATAATACATATCCTCAAGATTCTTGAAATTAACCTCATGTATTAAATCACTAATGTGCTGCTAATCACATACTATATGCTAACAGTCAACCGATTGGAGATTTCAGCTAAGAAGCACACTAATTAATGCAGACTTCTCCATTTCTAAATATTCCAAAATTAAGATAGGTTTAGTACAGGAAATATGTCATACCTTTTCTTCATTACTATGCTTAGGAAATCTGAGGACCCCCGAACTATTTGTACTATTTGATATCTTACAATTTTGTGACCCTTCTTGACAAAGCTGTACATCAACCCATAATTCTTTAACCTGAAAAAACGTGATTTTTTTTTACCCCCAAGCTAATAACAGAAAAGCAAGAAAATGCTAATTTAACGTTATGCCTTTCTGTTTAGATGGATACCTCTTTGGGTAGTAACGGATTTTCAAAAAAAGAATATTCTCTAAAATTGATCCTAGGCCCAAATTCATCCTCAGCGAGTTCCTTCAACATGACATTCACCTGCAGAGGATCGTGTCTACGAGTATTAAAAGTTACGAAAGGCCCCAAAATGCATTCAAGATTTAATTCATTTTTTCTTCTATTTTTTTTTCTTGATAAAAATTGTAATAAGTAAAGACATTGTCAAGAATTACATGAAACATGATTCCAGAAACAAGAGCTTAAATACCCAAATAAAATGCCAAATACAAATTGTTGAGAAATTTATAAGGTCCAGAGCTCATTCATAAGACAGAGATAAACACATCCAACATGTATAACATTTTTCAGTAATTCAAACATTTTTCTATCAGAAAAAGACACTGGAGTGGCCAAATAATTTTAAATAGATACAAAATGCTGAAGAGGTCTGTTTTCTTAATTTAACACATAAGCCTACTTCACTTGTGAGGAGAAAAAAACTAACTGGAAAAAGGCTTACCTCAAATACATGATCCAAAGGGCATAGGAAAGGTTGTCTCGTCATACTTCCCAGTAAAATTCCAGGATGTGGAAACCATAACCTATCTAACCTGCACCATAATGGAGGCATAACCTAAAATCAAAAATATAAAAGTCGATCAATATCTGCAATTTAAATCAGTAAGTTTCACATAAACAAACCAACAATCATCACTGTGCCTTGTCCTAAATTAATTTTTTGGGATACTGAAAATTTCAATTCAATAAATTTCTTACCAGAGTACGGTTCAACAGAGAAGCAATAGCTAGAGCTGTCCTTATTTGCTTCAACTGAAATTCAAGTTTGAGACATTTAAAAGTTTACAATTGAATGCAGATAAACTACTGTAGACAACCAAAGAAACAGGATATTGCATGCATACTTGGTAATTAACGAGAGAAAAATGAGTTTCGACATTGTGATCCCCGTCTAGCAACAGATTCTTTAGAATAGATGGCTTAAAAGTTAAGAAACCTCCTGCACAATTGCTCTTATATTAAACTTTAAGAATATAATACATTTGACTGACAAATCTAATATTAGGAAAACTGTTTGAAGGGAAAACTTCTTCAAGAATAAATCTTATTGAAATGATCAGGAGTTAAAGGACTCGGTAAAATCAGTAGGAAACACAGTCACACACAAACACACATACACACAGAGGGAGAGAGAGAGAGAGAGAAAGGAAAGATTACCAGGCGAGTCGTAATATTCTGGAGGATCATAAAAAACCATTGCTTCACGTAGCCTGTGACGCTTCCCTTCCGTACCACCAAACTTGTAAGTGGTATGTACCGCATATGGCTCCAACCTTAATTGATGATACATCGCCTATAAAAGAATACAAA
The DNA here is from genome assembly GCA_963920805.1 of Primula vulgaris. NCBI lineage: Eukaryota > Viridiplantae > Streptophyta > Magnoliopsida > Ericales > Primulaceae > Primula > Primula vulgaris. The sequence goes on from OY987213.1 coordinate 30,628,783, forward strand.
AGTTCAGCAAATGCTTATTTTCTGTGAACCCTTGAAGTGGAAAATAAAATGATGAAATGTCATGAAATTTCGCAAATAAACGATCTATCAGTGCTACCTGGACAAAGTAAGTATGTCCGCTACAAAAGATACTTGCTGGTAAAAGTCCCAATTTAAGTTTTCCATCATAAGAATATACAAGTCCGCTATCTTCATCAACAGATGGGCCGAATTGTCTATGTACAAGCTCATTAAAACCATTTTGGTCCCATATTGTGTCATCTGCAAGAAGCATTTCTTTCCATTCTTTTGCCAATTTCATTGCAGATTCTGTTGGCCGCCAATGGAAAATCCCTATGTTCATTGCAGCACCAACTGTCCACCATACAACAAGGGTGAATTTTAATTTTTTAAAGTATTTGTTTCTTCAATAAATGATAAAGCACAAATATTATACTTCAAGGTATTTGTTTCTGTATTGCAGAACACTTGCTTGACCAAAATAACTGTTTCCCAAAACTTTATTTCAGTGTAATTGAATGTATCCTTTTCTATTTGTAACATCAGAATTCAGTGATTCAGAAGGAGGCCTAGGTGGCCTCCTAGGTGATGATTAGGCGCTAGGCGAGACTTCTAGACATTAGGCGGGCCTAAGCGGGAAAAAATCGAGCTAGGCGGGAAATTGGCGGCTTAAGCGGCCAATTAGGCGCAAGGCTGACGATTTCCACCTAGGCCACGCCTAGCGCCTTTTGAAACCTTGCATCAGGTGTAAACATGAATATGAGGAACGTGTCTTAAGTAATTAAAGATTACATTTAAGACTATGGAGACCTAGTTTTCAACCTGGGAAAAGGTTAGACCAGTTAGTGAAGGTATGGACATGATGTTATGCTATAAAGGGTTTAATTGTTAGCTTATTTTCACATGACCCTATTGTTCTTCCCGATCCTATAATTATTTGGCTTCATATATCGAACTAAATCACCAAGTAAAAAAAGCTAACAAAACAAAGGAGTTTAGCGTAGGCTAATATTAGGAATGTTACTCTTATGTTTAATGTTTACCTTGCTCCCATATATCCAACCTATCATCAGAAACTGTTGGTACTACTGAATCAGTGGATGTTAGCACGTCTGCTTCAGGAAAACGTAAAATATATGGAAGAGGGTTCTGCTCAAGAAAATGATAATAAAAAATATTAGAAGGTTTATAGGTAAAATGGATACGTGAAAACATCAGATGCTGCTTCTAAAGGATTTGTTAGATATTTAGAAAACCCAATGTGTTTCTTTCTTTTGTACTGTTAGTTCTGTCTGTGTGTGCATTAAGAAATGGAAGAAAATTGACAAAGGTGATTGTGAATAAAAACAAGATGAGTTTCTGAAGAACTTCTTATCCAGCCTCTCAATTAACATAACGTAACTTATCTTACGAAAAGGAATGGATAAATACAGGAAGCGCAATGATAACACCAATTTATACGACTGAATACCCATTACAACAATGCTCTTTATTAAGTCCATGAATTTACATTCATGAATGTTAGTCCAAGAAAACTGAGGGCACTAGAAAAATGGAGCAAATAGAGACAACATCTAATCGCAAGAAACTATTCAAAATGGTATTTCTTGCATCAATAAATTAATAACGAAGTAAACTGCAAGTAGACAACAAAATAAGAATAACATAAAAGCAACCGTTCATTTATGAACATATATACATTTGCAGAACACGAATCTAAACATTCACAGGGAGACGGTGAACATATATACTCATTTCTATAGATTAAGGATTACCTTCAACCACACCATGTCTGTATCACACATGAGCAATTCAAATCCAAATGGCAGGATGGAATTGATGAGAATAACCTTTTCTCTTCCCATTTTGTGAAATGTTGGTGTTCCCATTTAATAGTACATATAAAATCACTGTTTTTTTATTGCAGAGATGGAAAAAGTTCAGTAAGCACCGTTTGGCTTTCTTAGAGAGACATTGTCCCCCAGTTTTTGAAAGAATGGAATGTTTAATTCCTCCACCTGATGGCTACAAAGTACAAATCGCCTATTAGATGGCCTAAAAGTCGACTTAATTGTTGGTACAGGTAATTATATTATCTATTGCGGCCAAAAAAAAAGACTTGATTTCATTTCGTAACTTTATCTTTTGATTTAGTCAGACGTAAGTGTTCTTAAATAAGAATCTCTTCTTTTCTTCTCTGATATTGCTGTACAACTTTAAAATAGTGGTGTTTTGTATCAGGAACGTTCCTTCTGACTGGATTAACAAGCAAAAGTCTAATCAGCACTGGCTAATAAAAGAAGGGGAGAAATTTCGTTTCCCTGGTGGAGGAACTATGTTTCCCCATGGAGTTAGTAAATATGTTGATATCATGCAAGACTTAATACCAGAAATGAAAGACGGCACTATTCGAACTGCTAATGATACTGGGTGCGGGGTGAGTTTGTCTCCATTATATTATACTTTAAAAATCACTACCCTTTTCTTTTAATGTAAATATGGTAAGCTAATTTATTTGGGTTCTCAGAGCTTCGAATGTCCAAACCACTGAATTTATAGTAGCTTTAAACTTACCTAAAACTTTAAATTTTTAAGCCTACGAACATAAAAAAAATGATTGTTCCAGAAGCTAACGCCAAGCTGTTGTCCTGCAAAACCCCATCCTGTAAAATTTTAGCAGAATTTGTATTTGAAAAAAGAACATTTTTTCAAAAACTAACGGATTCTAGTTTTTCTTATATCCCTATAGCTATCCGCCCCTTTCTATTAATTAAGAACTTACTCATCGATTTCCTAACAAGACATTACTTAATTTTTCACTTGCAAGCTGCTTAGCTTGTTTGTTGCAACTCCAGTTAATTTGATTGTTGAGGGGTGAAAAAAGTACATGTAACTAATATTCAGTTTTTTCATATTACTTAAAATAACTACTCGATGGGTGCATGAAGTTCTTATTGCTTGTTACTTTTGGCAGGTTGCTAGCTGGGGAGGTGATTTACTAGATCGTGGTATTATAACAATCTCGCTTGCACCAAGAGATAATCATGAAGCACAAGTTCAATTCGCTCTTGAAAGAGGAATACCTGCCATGTTGGGAATTATTTCGACTCAAAGACTACCTTACCCTTCCAACTCATTCGATATGGCTCATTGCTCTAGATGTCTCATCCCATGGACTGAATTCGGTAAAAAATTCCACCTCGATAATAATATAATACCATATTTAGGCGTTGCTTGATTACAGCTTAATAGCTGATTTTTTGTAAGCTTTTCCCCCCATACAGGATGGACTGCATTTGATTGACCAGCGTAAAAGCTGGTTTTTGTTATTGTTTTTGGCCTGAATAAACTCGATAGACTTAGTAGTTAGTAATTCTTTCAACTGTAACAGAATAAAAAGCATTCAGCTTATATGCTCAAAAACTGCAGCCAAACTAGCTCATAGTTTATGCCCAACAAGATGATATTGTGATTGGACCATTAAGAAACCTACATCTATTCTCTGTTTTTCCTCCTGAATATAAGCACTTGGGGCCCTCGAGGCCAGTTCTCTTTATTTTTTGATTTTTCAAAATATTGTAAAATTTTCACTCTTTTGTGCAAGTTCTCAATTTTGAATATTTAAAATAATGCGACCTTGAAGTGAAGACACTTGATAAAATAATCTTCAAGACTAAAACTTTGATGGTATTTTCTCGTACAAAGAATTCCTGTTCCAACTAATTTGTAATTATCGATTTGGCCAGATGGAATTTACCTTTTAGAAATACACCGAATACTCCGTCCCGGGGGCTTCTGGATTCTATCAGGTCCACCCGTTAACTACAAACGCCGATGGAAAGGCTGGGACACGACAATCGAGGAACAAATCTCAAATTACGAAAAGCTACCGTCTTTGCTCACATCGATGTGTTTCAAAATCTACAACCAAAAGGACGACATCGCCGTTTGGCAAAAAACAGAGGATACCGATTACTACACAAAGCTCTCGATTCCCGATACATATCCGCCTATATGCGATGACGGGACTGAACCTGATTCGGCGTGGTACACTCCATTGAGGCCTTGTGTGGTCTCTCCTTATCCTAAGCATAAAAAGGTCGCTCTAAGTTCAATCTCTAAATGGCCTGAAAGGTTACAAGTCGCGCCTGAGAGGATAGGCGATATTCATGGAGGTAGTTCAAGTAATTTTAAGTATGACGATAGTAAGTGGAAAACTAGAGCAAAATATTACAAAAAATTGTTACCAGTTATTGGGACTGATCAAATTAGAAACGTAATGGATATGAATACGGTGTATGGGGGTTTGGCAGCGGCTATGATCGATTATCCAGTTTGGGTTATGAATGTGGTTTCGTCTTATGCTGCTAATACACTTGCTGTTGTTTATGATCGGGGTCTAATTGGAACTTTTCATGATTGGTAAACTATTTGTCAGTTTGTTTGAATTTTGATATATGGTGTGTTAAAATATAAAGATGGTATGTTTTCTAATTTATTTGTTTGTGTTTTGTAGGTGTGAGGCTTTCTCGACTTATCCTCGAACTTATGACTTGCTTCACCTTGATGGGTTATTTACTGCCGAAAGCCAAAGGTAGAGTGTTATAGACTTGGGTAAATCCATCCTTTTTTATCGATATTTTATGAATTCCTAAATAGAGATTTAAGAAGAAATTTTGAATGGATTATTAAGGGGCCTACTATAAAAATAGGTCATTAGGATTTTAAATATGGCTTTCATAGGACTTTGAGAATGAATATTCTGTGAAAGCTCATCTCGTCAATCTTTTTTATATTTGAAGTCGGTGTTCAATTTTGTTATTTAAAATGCCAGACTCCTTGATTACAAATCTTTTCTTATATTGAGCTTCTAAAAATCCAGACTCCTTGATTACAAATTTTGTTATTTAAGATCCAAACAAATTGGTTCAACTTTTACAATATTAAAATTGCCATACTAGTGAGGTATCCACAAAACCAACAACTTCCTTAAATCAAATCACATGCATTATGCGGACAATATATATTTCAGTTTAACATTAGTTGTCCAAATAGAAAACTACCCGAAACTTGGGTCTGTTTATTGCTAAATTGTTATTTGGAACCCTATTTATACGGGGTTTTATTTAGTAGGAGATCTTTTTCCCTAAATCTCTCGCAAGCAAATGGTAATCTATGAGACTTCAAAACAGGCTAGGAAACATTAAAATCAACTCAAACCATCATTATTATTTATTATTATGTTTAAATCTGATTAAAACTCCTTATAACTTGAGCTCTATGTTCCATCTTTTTCCTATTTTCCATAGGTTTAGCGTTAAACCCCCCCATTCCCGATCTTTATATATACTTTAGAAATTCAAGATTTGCATACATACATTATTTTATACCCCTTTTCCAGTTCCACCAGATATATTGTCACCAAATATTATATACCCTAAGTTATTCTGCTTCTACTACTCTTGGAAGTTAGAAATTAAGTAAATTATGGAAAAAGAGAGAAATCATGAGATGGCGGAAAAAGAGAAGATTCTTCGCCAGTATCTTGAACATCCTCTTTACGACGACGCTGATTTATACTATAATGGTCTAATCGGCTCTACCGAGTGTTTAGACCATGAAACTAGTACGTCATATAAAGGTGCTGTCTATGATAATCTTATGTCCCGATTGGTGGAAAATCAAGATTCTCAAAAAGAAGCTTTCAAGAAACCATGTTTTCCTATTCATGTCCCAAAGAGCAAAAAATCGCCAACTCGAATAGTTGCTAAAACCCCTGAACCGATCACTGGTGTTTCTGTAAGTCATAATAATAACCCAAGTAATATTAATGATACACAAAAACAACCAGAGCTGTTGCTGTCACCAAACCAGACCCCCGAGAAAGGTTTTCGCTTTAATGTCAAATTCACAGGAAATATCGTCTTTTCTGTCGCGAGGAGCTACGATACTGCTATTCTTCCAATAAAAAAGCAGCGCCGCGAAGAATATGAAAGTGATCTTAATATGACTAAAAAGAGGAAAAACAATGATGAGTTTCGGTCTCTTGAAAATAAACTACCTGCAAAATTAAAGGCCAGTTTGCAAAATAATGATGCAATTTCGGTGATCGAAAAGAACCTGATCACGACAGAAGCTAAGGATAATTGCAGTCGGCTCGCTATTCCACAAAATCTTCCAATAAAAAAACGCCCCCTTAACATGCATGAAAGTTATTTTATTAAGACTAAAAATTGGCGAAACAATGAAGAAGGGCATCAAATTGAGAATAAAATTCCTGAAGCATTGAAGACCCGATTGCAAAGAGAGGATGCAATTTTAGTAATCAAGAAAACTTTGACTGCGACAGACGTTAATAGTAATAACAGTCGTCTCGCTATTCCAGAATCGCAAATATTGGGCCATGAGTTTTTGACTAAAGAAGAGGTTACGTGGCTTAGTGAGAGAGATGAAAAGGCTGTGCGGCATATGTATGTGAGATTAATCGATCCATCTGGGGATGAATGTGGTATAAAATTTGCAAGGTGGTTGATGGGTAATAATGTGGTGTATAATCTTCTAAGCCCGTGGAAACAAGTTGTGGCGAAAAATAAATTACGAGAAAACACTCCTATTGAGGTTTACTTGTTTAGAGACGGAAAAAAGCTCTACTTTGCAGTCATCAAAGTCTAACATTTATTAATATTTTATGTCAATTGGTGTGGAAGATTAGTTAGTTGAGAATGTAATGATCGGATTATTGTTGCTGACGAAACGTAAAACTATCATTTTATGTTGCTTGTTTATTTTTCTGGAAAAGACTTTTTATTGTTTTTGTAATGGTAATGACTGTCTTTTAATTTTTATAACTTGCTCTGGAAGTGTATATTGCTTTGCTTAATTAACTTGCATGCATTATAAACTTTAAAAAATAATAATGCAGGTTTGGAAAATCCAATATCTGTATTTAATAATTTTTTATTTTATTTTTGCCTAGTCAACCAAACCAATTTATAATTTTATACCAATCACAATTTGAGAAACAGCATAACAAAATTTTACAATTAATAAAAAAAAATGAAATGTAAATTTTATCTCTTTGTAAGGTCTGATCAACTAGCAGTACTCCTGGAAGCTATATAAGACCTTCTGCAACATATCAGTAAGCTTTTCACTGGATTCCCAGTTCTCAAGTGTCCAGCTTCCTTCCGCGTTTAGCGATTGGTTTCAATTCCAGCCATCTTATTGACATACTTTACCCCAAGAGAATCGTTGTATGTCCACGGGCTGCTCCAATCTGTAGTGTCCTCATTGACAAGATGGGTCCATTTTGTTCTTCCACTGCAACCAAAGCGTTTAACCTGCATAACCGTAGGCAATATCGTCTTGTTCATCTTATCCTCTCCTGTGGGCTCAGAGAAATCGCGTCGATAGATATAGTCAGCTCCGACAGTCTCAGTTGGATCATCAGCATCAGATTGGAAAAAAACACCTTTGTGGTAGTATGAGTCTCAATTTTCGTTTGGCTGATCTCAGGTGTTCCCTCTCCCACTCCAATATCTTCTCCTCAGACCCGCTCTTCACCTCTAGCTCTAATCTCTCGACTGTCCCTTCGAATCCTAGAAACCTCTCTCTTCACCCAAGCTTTATACTCTTCAGCAGCATCCACTTCATCATCTGTGTCAACATCAGCAATATTATCACCTCCAAGGTCAAGACTCTTCTGAATGTTTTCACCCTTCTTAATCTCTTCGACAACTATCTTCTTCGTTTCCGCCTTCATCTCGGCTCTTCTCTTCTCTTCGGTCTCCGTAAGAGACGGCTTCATTGCGTCTTGGCGCTCCTTCATGGATGTGGTAAGCCTCTCTTCCTTGGCCACAAACACGAGACGCTCCATCAAAGAGTCTCCAGGCTCATCTTCCGGATCTTCCTCATATTCAAACTCATCATCTTCCTCTCCTTCAGAAACGAACGACAAATCTTCTTGTTGCATACGGGACAACAACTTCTTCCTAGTCCTAATTCTGTTCATCTCCATGTCATAATCTCTGTTTTAAAATTCGCGCTACGTAGCGCGAAATAGCGCTTTTTTGGTAAAAAACGCAACGAAAAATCACGATTTTGGGTGGAATTGCGCTAAAATCGCGCTATAGGGGACCAAAAGCGCAAAAAGCGCGAAATTCTGGACCAAAAGCGTAAATAGCGAGTTAAAAAAAACAGCGGATCGAAATAAATAATATATATTGTGCAATTTTCATAAAAGTGTCTGCAGTCCAAATGGTTAAGACAGTTCTGTAATTTGCAGCAGATCCAAGTTCGAAACTCAGCAGCAACATTTTTTTTTTTTGATTTTTTTTTTTATTACTATCTAATATAACTATACATTTTTTATTTTTTTTGTTATATATTCTAAAGTTTAGTGCATATTTAGGCAAAAAAAAATACACCGCAAAGCGCTATATAGCAACGCTATTAGCGCTTTAAGCGTTTCTCTCCAAAAAACGCTACGATAGCGATAACGCTATTTAAAACACTGGTCATAATCATTCTCTTCCTCAGGATCCAACTCTTTTATGTTCTCCTCTTTAACACCCTCAGCTTGCCTAAAAAGCCTATGGTCAACTATAACCTTCTCACGGTTATCGGTTCTACACTCTTTCAAACGACATAACCTGGGGTCCTCACACATACTGACCATGTCCAAATCAGCTTCATGAGTAGGGTTATGGGTTCTCTTTCTAAGAGCACCATCAACAGAGTCTTCTCCAACATTGTCAGCCCACTCGGGAGCTCTCCCTCGTCTGTACCTCACTACCTTCGTCTTGCCAAGTTTTCCCCTGAGCATATCTCTAACAGAGATACCCGCATCAAAAACACCCGCTGTTACTGACATATCTACGACATATATAATTAAGAAGCATTTTGTTCCAAACACTGCAACAAATAGAGAAAAAAAAAACACACAAATATATTTATATATATCTATAACAGCCGTAATATATATATATATAGAGAGAGAGAAGATGTTAATCGAGATATCTGTATTTAATATCTGTTGTTTTAATATATATATAAGGAAGGCTCTGCATGCTCTTTGATTCTGGTGGTTCCCTTTAAAGCTTTTCATAGGAGGCTTTTCTGGTTTCTCTTTTACTTTTGCTATTTTCACTTTGGAAGTTTTAATTACGTTCTATGTTGTGTTACAGTCAAGTGTAAGATTTTAGACCAGATTACTTTTGAATAATAACTACTCCTAGATTCTGGTAAGTAACTTTGGCTTTCAACTTACGGATTTCCAAAAGGGTCCCAAATCTGTCAGCACCTGATAAACTGGACTTACTTTTGGAAATTTGTATCGATGATTTATTTGTTTTCTTTTACTCTTGAACACGGAAATAGAACCGATGATCGCACTCACTTTGTTCACCGGGTGATGTATTCTGCCTCTGCAATAAAATTGTTGCAGCAACTTGGGCCAGAGCTTACCATCATAAAAGAAACTCTAAAATTTCATCTTTCTTGTCAAACAAAAAGACCCAGTTAAATTACTCTTTTTTTTAAATATTTTATATGGTAGCTAGTAATTAATAGGAAAAATCACAAACATGCTTCTTTGATTCTGGTCTTGTTTTTGGTTTTTGTTATTTCAATTTTATTTTCACACTGGATGCTTCATTAAGTACTACCTTTGTGTGATTACGGGAGAAGAAATATGGAATACTAAGCAATGCATAATGTTCTAATGTTCACTAGATGAATGACCTTAATAATGAGCATACCTGGAAAAAATATGTGATTCTCCGATATAATGATATGTAATTCCTGGGGAGGTCTCGGGTTCTACTTTAACAGTTAACACCTTTCGCGAAACAGAGGTGTCTCCTCGAACAAAGAGGTTCACGGGGATATCACCCGTTCAGGGAAGGAACTATGTGGGGGCAGTCGGAGGCCACGACCCCCTCCATTTTGGAAAAAATTAACGAAAAAGTATATTTTTTCTATTTATTTTGATCAAAGTCTTCGTTCGGCCCTCCACATATGACGAAAAAAATACTCATATAGGGTTCAAAAAAAATTATATAGAAATCGGCCCCTCGCATGTCGGAATCCTGGTTCAGTCACTGCACCCGTTAACCTGTTTTTGTAGGTTTGGTTTCAATTAGACACGATTTAGGAATGTTATATCTGAAGTGGTATTTATTATTTAATGGTAGCTTCATTCATTATTATATCCCCGGTGCTACTAACAGTTTCCTCGCTTTAATATTGTTCGTTTATTCACACGCTGTTCATGCAAAATAACAGAACCTTCTTAATTATTTTCCTCTCTATACTAAGTATGAAAATAAAACTGATAGAAGTAGAAGGATATTGACCAATATTATATACAACTCACAGAAGTCGTCTGTGAAAACTTACGAACCCGCTGTTAGACCTCTAAATGAAGAGCTAAAATTGTGGATGGACTTGAAAAATAAATTTCCAGCTCTAGCTAGTATGCCTAACATTGCTCTGTAGCCTCTGCCTTGAAAATTCCTATTTAAAGTCTCTCAGGTTCTAATTCCATGTTCAGGTGCTAAGAGAATTTAAAAAGGTCTATTGTTCCATGAGTTGATTCTTGACTTCCTTTCGGAAAACAATTCAGCCTATTCTTCTAATTCCTAAAGCAAAAAAGATGGTAGTTTTGTCTGGCGACTCTTAAGCAAAAAAAGCCTCCAACCTGTTTCTTTAATTCTTTATTCTTATGGATTTATGTAACTTTAAGCATTTTTCTGGAAATGTTTTTTTTAGGAAACTTACATGCATAAACTCAGTGACGAACCAGGGGCCGATATATTCTATACTTGTTTAGAGAGGGAACAAAGCTCTATTTTGCAGTCACTAAAGTTTAACACTAATTTATTTTTCTTTGTCAATTGGTGAAAGATCAGCTAGTAAAGAATGTAGTGATAAAATTGTTGTTGATGATAAAACCGAAATTTATCTGATTTTATTATGTGTTTTAGAGTCTGGAAAAGGCTATTTCTTGTTGCTTTAATAATAATGTTTCTCTCTTATAGCTTGCTGCGGAAGTGTATATTGGGTTTATCTGTTATTCTGGAATCTGTTCCATATTTAACTTGAATAAATTTCTTAAGTTATGTAACAGGTTTGAGGAATCTATATCTAATACCAGTTGTTTTAAAAGGACCGGATAGGTTTTTTGATTCTGGCGGTTCCCTTTATAGGCTATATCTTCCCATAAATGTTTTCCCTTTTCTTCTGATTTCTCTGTTACATTGTTATTTGCAGTTAGGAAGCTTCAATAAGGAGTACTATTTTGTGTTTGTAATGGTCAAGTGCAATCAAGACCGTAGTACCCTCTAATAATAGGTTGTATTAGCAGAAGAAAACGCGGTTTTCATTTTTCAGATTTTCAAAAGGTTTCCCAAGTCTGTCGGCACCTGATGAAAGGACTAAATTTTGGCAATTTTTAAAAAATCTATTGAACCTGAAAATACTAGCTAATGTTCGGATTTTATAATTTCAAGTAGAGTCAGTGTACCCTCGCTATTTTTCATCAACTAATCAACAATTTGAATTGGTTACTCCTGAGAAATTAATGAGTTTGTTATTCTTCGGAATAGTAATTCAATTTTCAGTTGAAATCTTGTCAGAATTTATAAATTGATACATTAACTAGTTTGAACCATACTGAATTGGTTCAAAAAATTGAACATTTTGAACAGTTAGTAACACTTTTAAACAAATATGATCACAGAAAAAAGGCCTTGCCTTAATATTCACCATGATGAAGCTCGATAATCCAAATAGGTATGTGATCAAAACATATGCAATAGAAAACAACAATCACTTTTAAAGGGTAAACTAACTAGTTTGAACTCGAACTATTCTTGAACAATGAACATATTCTATATCCCGGACTAGAAATTCAAAGCTACCTCTCTTCTCAAGTTGAAGGGAAGACATGAAAAAGCTAAAGGTTTGTTCTACAGTAGAATTAGCAGGATAAACACGAAAATTCATAGCCTCATGGCACTAGTATAACTGAATTACATAAGGAACTTTGTTTAAACGAAGAAGCTTAAAAATTACTTGTTAGAAAAACACTTGAACTCAATAGGAGAAAATAAGGGGTTACTTATTTGGTTATTCCCATCTGACCGAATCTTGCTGTGATTTCCAGGTCTAGTTTGTGACGGTTTATGGCTAAGGCCCTGTTTGGGAAGACCTTGCAATTCTATCACTGGAACTTTTCCCTGCCTTATTGGATTTGGTCGCGTTGTGGAGCACTCAGTGGTTTGCTCTGAATTGTTTGCTGGAGTTTCATCCTAGATCCGGATTTTTGGTCGGAATTGGATTTTGATGACGAGCACGAGGGCTTACTCGGTTTCACAACACTAACTTGATGTTTCCTCATTAGTACTTCATGTTTCTGATCTCTATTGACCTTTTTAACCTTTTCGGGAACATACGCTTCATGGTAAATTTGTGGCTCCAGGCTTGGAGTTTTTCGACTAGTTTCGCTGTTCCAAACGTCAATAAGGATCCGAGAAAGTAGATGAATTTCATTATTCGCATCTTTTTTTATTAAATCAACAGATTTTCCAAGCTTCTTCAACAATTCAAGTTTATGCAGCTCAAGCTTCATCATATCTTCGATTGCATCGGTAAAGGCCTCGGCATCGTAGTTTCTAACTTGGTTCATGTTAATTTAAATTTGGTAGTAATAGATAAAAATGTTTTTTTTTCCAGAGGTTTCCTTTTTTTCTTAGGGTCTGAAACCGGAAAAGGATACTTGTGGTTAATTAAACTACAGGAATATATATAATTAAAATCGAAATTGGAATAGCTATGTTTTCTAGAAGAGTGAGCGAAAATCTCGTTATTCATCTTTCTTTCTCCTAATTACCTTTAAACACTTTAGATGCGTGAGAATTTGACACCCTTCACTTTCTTCATATACTTTTAACCCCCTTAAATTTATGATTTTATACAATAAAACCCCTCTTTTTACTTGATTTTACGAAGTTCAACCCAATATGTACTTTGTTAGTCAATCGAGAAAAATTGTAAGATGACCGATTGAATAATATTATTAGAACAAGAACATTCTAATCAACAATTGAATAATATTATTGTAATTTTGTAATGATGCCAATTTAAAATCTATTTTTAAATAACTTATATGTGCATATCATATTTACCACATGTATTATTTTCGTTATCAAATTACAATTGTAAGTATTGGTTTGAGTAGCATGTTATCGAATAACATTTAGTAAATATGAAAAACTGGTGGGAGGCAAAATATGGGGGGTATCAAACCCTTAATTTCAACAAAATATATTAAAATTGCATGTAAAAAAAATATTACATTTTTCAATCTGATGAGGGGTGTGATCACCCTCGATAACCACCACTTAGCTTCACTCTCGTGTCAGGTATGCCTTATAATAATTCTAACGTATTTATAATTTCTATTTATTCAAACACTGTAATTATAAAGTCAAAGATTTCCATAAATAATGCAGTTCTATACTTTAGCTAATGTAAAAAAGAATGATATTCAAGATGAACATTTTGACTAGTCTCTTTTCTTAAAAATTATCACCTCTCCGAGAGAAAGGTGCATTACCATCTCTTTACAAAACTAACGAATTCCTTTTAATTAAGTCACATTTAAGGGACCGTAAATGTATCAATTAATATTTAAGGATCAAATAGAACTCTTACTGAGACTATGAATCTATGATGTTATAGAAATATTTCCTAGCTATTTGGTATTCCTATTTCTACTCGGTTTTATTAATATATTGGAGGAGATCTTAACCCTAAATCTGTTGCAACGGTAAAATATCTGATTATTACGACTTCTCTTATTAAGTACTTGAGCTCTAAGTAGTAATCTTCTTTCCCATTCTCCATAGGTTTAGTTAATTAATCTCATTATTTCCTGTTTACTTATATATATTCGTACATTACATACATTATTATATACCCCTTTTCCAACAGATATCGTCATAAACATATATACCCTGTTCTTGTTCTTGTTCTGCTTCTAATAATCTTCAAAAATAACCAAATAATGGAAATACAGAGAAATTATGAGATGACGGAAAAAGAGAGGATTCTTCGCCGGTATCTTGATAACCCTCTTTACGACGACACCGATTTATACTACAATGGTCTTATTGACTCTACCGAATGTTTAGATCACAGATCAGATAATTCCTACAAAACCGCTGTCTTTAATACACTTATGTCTCGATGGGTGGAAAATAAAGAATTGGGAAAACAAGTCCTCAAGAAACCATGTTTCCCTGTTCATGTCCCAAAGTGCTTACGTTCACCAAATCGAAAGTTTGTAATTAAGACCCAGAACCAGATTACTGCTGTTGATGAAAGTCAGAAAAACCCATGCGATATTAATACAACAAAACAACCAGAGCTGCTGTTGTTGCCAGAACAGAACCCCGAAAAAGGATTTCAATTGAATATCAGACTTGGAGGGAATATTGTCTTTTCTGTCGCTAGGAACTATGCAATTACCGTTATACCAGAAAATCCTCCGGAAAAGAAGCGGCCCAACAAGGAAGTCGAAAGCGATTTTATCAGGGTAAAAAAGAGGAAATTTATTGAGTACGAGCCGCCAACTGAGAAAAACATTCCTGCCAGATTGAAGGCTTGCTATGATATTAGTGTTATTCCAGAAAATCCTCAAAAACAGAAACAGCCGAACAACGAACATGAAAGTGATTTTATTAGGGCTAAAAAGACGAAAGTTGTTGAGTACGAGCTGCGAACTGAGAAAAACATTCCTGCAGAATTGAAGGCTCGTCTACAAAGAGAGAACCCAATTTTGGTGATCAAGAAAAGTTTAACCGCGACAGACATTAATACTAATAACAGTCGTCTCGCTATTCCAGAATCGCAAATATTGGACCAAGGTTTTTTGACAGAAGAAGAGATTAAGTGGCTTAGTGAGAGGGACGGAAAAGCTGTGCGACACATGTATGTGAAATTAATTGATCCATCTGGGGAAGAACATGATATAAAATTTGCAAGATGGTTAATGGGTAATAATGTGGTGTATAATCTTCTAAGCCCGTGGAAACAAGTCGTGGCGGAAAATAAATTACGGGAAAATACTCCTATTGAGGTTTATTCTTTCAGAAAGGGATCAATAATCTATTTTGCAGTTATTAAAGTCTAAGTTTGAATTCTTTTACTTTCCAGAGGCAGTTAAGATTTTGTGTTCTTTCTAGTATTTAAGAAGATATGCAAGAAGATCAATGTAGTGATATGATTTCTAGGATTTTTTGTTTATTGGTGATAAAGTGAAAACTAGCCGATTTTGTTTATTGGTGATGAGAGTGGAAACTAGCCGATTTTGTTTATTGGTGATGAAAGTGAAAACTAGCCGATTTTGTTTAGTGGTTATTGAAATTCCGACTTCGCTGTTCTGGTTGCTGTTACGCTGTTCAGTTAGAACTGTGATTATAACTGCAATTGCAACCACGGTTCTAACCGAACTTTAAAGATGGATATAACTCAGAATAAAAACGTATTTGAAAGTAAATTCACACGCACGTTTTTAAACAGAGTTCACCCAGAACTTTGGGCTAGATCTCTGAGACACTCACCCAGATTTATGATACTATTTCAAGCTTACAATATAGGACTCGAGACTTATGAAAACTCACAGACTCTCTCTTGATTTTTATGTCTATCACTATATTGCTATTACTAAATAGATATCACTTCTAAACAATAACATCCCGTCATTGTTACTCTCGTATTTTTTTAGCCCACGTGTATTCTCTCTAAGATAAGTTCTTTATAAGTTTAGAACACGTGCTTTACATAAATAACTAACACTTTATTTATAAGGTTTATAAGCGAACAACTATCTTCGGTCTTCAATTATCTTCAAGAATCTCGCTGCCCATTGAATGAAGATTTGATCGCCATCTTTACAAGATAATTAGAGATAAGTCTTGTTAGGATCTCATGCCTATTTTGACTCCAAATTTTCTTAGGAAATTCGGCTGATTTAGCTTGTAACAAGGAGTTTTAGTTGGTTTTGTTTTAGAAGATAAACTCATTTCAATCTTCAAAATATCTTCTCTATAATTCATATAATTGCAGCACAAACAAATCTAATCAAATCTGTTAGTATAAGGTAGTGTATATCTTGAAATAAGAGATAATATATTTATTCAAAAATATTCACACGAGACAATCTTTTTGATAGATTTATATATGGAACAATATATCTCATGATTCAAACTTATACTCAGCAAATCAATAACTAATCATTCGTATAAGATAGAATAAAAAAAGATTTTATTTAGCAAACTTTAAGTAGTAGAACAAATATTTTCATAAGATAATATCTTTTTAAAAGTAAATCTCTCATAATTTGGAAAGATAATTACCTTTATTTAACACACAAGTATTTTGGTATAATCCAATACGATAACAAATTAAGTAAATTTAACAAGTGAATTTAAGTTTTAACAATCTTCCCCTTTGTCATTGGATTTGACAAATACTTGGAGTTTAATAGTTTACTCCCCCTGCACATTAGTATTGCAAAATTCATATATGAAATATAAGAATTAAGACAGTAAATATATACTTGCATAAATAAGAATTAAGATAGTAAATATAAACTCGCATAATCTTCTCCCCCTATTTGTCACACCGATGACAAAAAAGAGTTGCTGCCGCTTTAGTATATTTGGTGCATCACTTAGGCGACTGGTATATACGTGGTTCAAAAAATTGGTAATAATATTTTAACAAAAAAGATTTTTACCAAATCAAAATATAACCACTTTTAAGATATAGATATACCCAATTTTTGCAATATCTTTTTAAAAAATATGACCATTTTTAAAACAGAATTTTTAGCAAGATATGAATCTTTGAAAATTTTATCAATCATATTAATAGACATAGAATTATACCAAATAAACCAATGAAACATTCCAATTTTAAACAATGCTGATCGAAATTTTTGGTTTTCAAAGAAATATAGTAGATTTAAACATGTGTCAATTAAAAGTAACAGAGAATATATATATATAGATTGCCAAAAAACAGAAAATAATAATTTATTTTTACAAATATGCTTATTGTGAGGATCCACAAAGTAATTTTATGCACCGAGACACTTAACATTGAGAAAAAAACGTACCTTTACTCTACACAAATACTTTTTAATAACCCAAAAAGGTAAGATCAATAAGTTTTAAGGGAGGTTGGAAACAATATTACTCATAGAGTATAATCAATAGCGTGTGTTATGTACTCCCGTTAAAAATAGCTGGGTATACTAAGAATATCACAGTTGATACCTGATCCATAAAAGGTCTATCCCAAAATATTGGCTAGGACATTGAGTGAACACCACTTACGCACTTAGACCAGGTCTGATAAAAAGACTTAGGTTACAACTGTAGTTGCAACCACACTTATAACCATTTTACCTTTTGTGTACTAGCACTTAGTGCATTCGAAAGAGTTTTCAGATTCAATTTTTCTTTTGCACTTAGTTCACATCTTTTCTGGTCATTAACCAGCGGCTTTTTCAAGATAAAAATATTTTTAAACTCAATAAGAATTACTCTTGATCCAATAAACACTACTCATGTTCCTCACAAATCTGCATAAAATGCAAATATAATCAATTAAATTCATAAGGACATACCCCAATATCACTTTTCAAAGTTTTAAATTTATTAGTATCAAGGGGTTTTGTAAAAATATCTGCTAATTGCCTTTCAGTATAGACATGTTTTAAAATCAAACTCTTTTCTTCAATTAATTCTCTAATAAAATGATGTCTTAGATCAATGTGCTTAGTTCTGAAATGTTGAACAGGATTATAAGCTAAATCTATAGCGCTCTTATTATCAAAAAAAAGAGTTAAAATTTCTTGTTTTATATTATAATCGCAAAGTATTTGTCTCATCCATAAAAGTTGGGTACATCCACTTCCTGCAGCGATATATCCTGCTTCAACAGTTGATAAAGAAATAAAGTTTTGTTTTTTACAAAACCAAGAAACCAGATTATTACCAAAGTAAAAACACCCCCCGGATGTACTTTTTCTATCATCAATATTTCCATCCCAATCAGCGTCACAATATCCCACTAGAAACTTATTGGTTTCTTTAGTATACCACAAACCCAAATTAATTGTCCCTTTGACATATTTAATAATTCTTTTAACAGCTAACAAGTAAGTTTCAAGAGGATTAGTCTGATATCTAGCACAAATTCCAACGCTTAAGCATATATCAGGCCTACTAGCAGTCAAATAAAGTAAGCTACCATTCATAGATCTATATAATGTGGGGCACACAGATTTGCTTTTATCATTTTTGCTTAATTTCAAAGTAGTACTCATTGGCGTTCTCTTTTCCTTAGCATCAAACAAACCAAACTTCTTAACCAGATTCTCAGCATACTTACTTTGACAAAGAAAAATACCATTTTCATTCTGTTTAACTTGAAATCCTAAAAAGTAAGTTAATTCTCCTCCACCACTCATTTCAAACTCATTTTTCATATCAGTTATAAACTCAGTAATTTTAAGTTCAGAGGTAGATCCAAACACAATATCATCGACATAAATCTGAGCTATAATTATATCTTTTAGAGATTTCTTAGTAAATAAAGTTTTGTCAACTCTCCCTCTATTAAATCATTTCTTAATAAGGAATTTATTTAATCTTTCATACCAAGCTCTAGGAGCTTGTTTCAATCCATACAAGGCCTTTTTCAAAAAATAAACATGTTCAGGAAAATTTGGATCTTCAAATCACTTAGGTTGACAAACATAAACTTCTTCATTAATCACGCCATTCAGAAAAGTACTCTTAATGTCAAGTTGAAACAATTTAAAATCATACAGGCATGCAAGAGAGAGTAGCATTCTAATAGATTCAATTCTGGCTACAGGAGCAAAGGTTTCATCAAAGTCAATTCCCTCAATTTGTGTATAACCCTGAGCTACCAACCTAGCTTTATTTCTCACAATTATTCCATCTTCATTGCTTTTGTTTTTAAAAACTCATTTTGTTCCTATAATATTTTTATTAGTAGGCCTAGGCACCAAAGTCCAAACATCATTTCGTTCAAATTGTGAAAGTTCTTCTTGCATACCTAAGATACATTCACTATTATTCAAAGCTTCTTTAATATTTTTGGGTTCAATTTGAGAGATGTAACAAGCAAAATTAACCACATCAGAATTTTTGTGTCTAGTTTTCATACTTTCATTGACATCACCTATGACATCATTCAGAGAGTGATTTATTTATGTTCTTACATACTGAGGTCTCCTTTCAGGTTGAACTGCAGCATTTTGATCAGTTTCTGCTACCTCTTCACTCTCGGTTACAACTGTGGTTGTAACTGGACTTGTAACCACGTCTGAAATCTTATCCTTGCTTTTCTCTCCTGTTTGTTCCATGTTCCATGTTCCAACGCTCATCTTCATCACCCGTGATCTCAGAGATATTCTTAGATTCATCAAACAC
Source organism: Primula vulgaris (assembly GCA_963920805.1). Taxonomy (NCBI): domain Eukaryota; kingdom Viridiplantae; phylum Streptophyta; class Magnoliopsida; order Ericales; family Primulaceae; genus Primula; species Primula vulgaris. The sequence continues at coordinate 30,648,318 of OY987213.1, forward strand.
AACATTATATGACTCCATAACAGTGTTTGTTCTTAAATTAAAGACTCGAAAAACTCTACTGTTTTGAGCATACCCAAAAAATATTCCTTCATCACTCTTAGCATCAAATTTCCCAAGGTGTTCTCTATCTTTTAGAATATAGCAAACACAACCAAACACATGAAAATATTTAACACTAGGTTTTCTACCTTTCCAGATTTCATAGGGAGTCTTATTTGTTGCTTTTGTTAGATAGACCCTATTCACAATATAGCATGCAGTACTAATGGCTTCAGCCCATAATCTTTTAGCTAATTTCTTAGAATTTAACATGACTCTAGCCATCTCTTGAATAGTTCTATTCTTTCTTTCTACTACACCGTTTTGTTGTGGAGTTTTAGGAGCAGAAAATTCATGTCTTATACCAAGAGTATCACAGAAATCTTTAAACTTACTATTTTCAAATTCAGTTCCATGGTCACTTCTTATCCTCATAATTTTACCAATTGTAGAGTCTTTCTCTATTTGAAGTTTTTTACACAATTCTCGAAGAGCTTTAAAAGCATCTGATTTTCCCCTTAAAAAAGCAACCCATGTAAATCTAGAAAAATCATTAACAACGACAATAATATATCTTTTACCGCCTATTCTTTCAGTTTGTATTGGGCCCATAATATCAATATAAAGCAATTCAAGTACTTGTTTGGTATAAATTTGATTAGTACCTTTGTGAACACTCTTAGTCTGTTTTCCTTTAGCACAATCACCACAAGTAACATTATTTTTAAAGCTCAGCTTAGGAATATCTCTAACAATATCCATATTGACTAATTTATTTAGAGTTTTGTAATTCACATGCCCTAATTTCTTATGCCAAATCTCAGTATTATCAGTGACAACTTGATTGCAAGTATTTTTTGTAGATTCAGTGTTCCATTCATCATAAATATAACAACTATCAGCAGATCTAACACCGGTCATAATCAAGTTACCATTTTTATCAGTAATAAGACATTTTTCTATATTAAAACTAGCATGCAGATTATTATCACACAATTAACTTATACTGAGTAAATTGTTCTTTAACCCATCCACAAGAAATACATCATTAAGTTCAGGCAATCCAGGTTTGTTCAATATTCCTTTACCAATTATTTTACTTGTATCTCCACTATCAAAAGTAACAATTTTACCTGGAGCTTTACAAATATCTTTGAGAAGTTCTGCATTACCTGTCATGTATCTAGAACAACCAATATCAAAATACCATGCATTAGATGATGTAACTTTTAAAGCAGTAATAGATGCAGAGATACATTGAGCCTTGTCATTTTTTCTTTTAGGTACCCAAATCCATTTGAATTTTTTATTAAGACTCAATTTAGCAGTGATATCATGGACAATAGAATTTTTGTGTAATTTCAAATAACATTCTCTTTCAAAGTGATCTGAATTATTGCAAAAATTACAATTTTTGAAAACAAACTTGTTATTAGTAAAGCTACTTTTACAGCTCTTGTTCTGACTGGTTATAATCGTGGTTGTAACTTTACTTTTAACCACATTCAGTTTGGGTATTTTTAAAGATTTAACAAAAACAATTTTCCTTTTTTCTTCGAAACCAGTATAAACTAATCCACTATTATCTTTTGAGGCCCTATAGTAAGATAGCATTTCATCAAGTTTTTCAGTGGCAGAGGCGTTTAACAGTTTTATCTTTCTTTTGGTCTCATTTAACTCAAGTTGTTTCCTAGAAAGTTTTTCATTAAGATCTTTTACTTGATTAGTTAAATCCTCATTCAGTTTATTCATAGAGAGAGAATTTTTACTGAGAGACTTGTACTTTTCATATAAACAGATATATTGTTTTTCAATTTGTTCTTTAGAAACTTCTTCTTCATCACTTTCAGAGTCGGTTTCAAGTTCAGTTCTAATTGTGGTTGTAACTTACTCATTATCACTATCGATTTTAACCATAAAAGCGTTTTCTGTAGAAAAGTAACTATGACTATCCTCATCATCAGAATTAGTGTTATCATTATGAGTAGCCGTTAGAGCAGATTTGTTCTTTTTCAAAGTATTAGCGCATTCAGCTTGTATATGACCAAATCCTCTACATTCTCTACATTGGATATTACTAATTTTGTTTTTAAACTCTTTCTCCTTAGATCCCCATTTTTCATGCATTTTATTCTCATAATTATCAGACTGGGTTTCCTTTTTGACATACGATTTAGAGTTTTCAGTTTCAAAAACTTTCTTATTTTTAAATTTCTTGTATATTTTCTTAGCAAAGAAGGCTAATTGTTCTTCATCGTTACTGTCATAAAAAATAAGAGTTTTAGTTTTCTTGGCTTGAAAAGCTACACCTTGTTCAATTTTCTTAGTTTTTGAAATTTTTGTTCATGAGACATAAGGTTTCCCATTAATTCCTCAAGTTTTAATCTTTCAAAATCAGTTGATTCTTCAATAGCAGTTACTTTCATTTCAAACCTATCAGGAAGAGATCTAAGAGCTTTTTTAACCAGTTTTGTTTCGCTATATATTTTTCCTAAGACTAAAGCATCATGAGTCACTTCACAAATTTTACCATTAAACTTTTCAATAGTTTCATCTTCTTTCATCTTAAGATTCTCAAATTTAGTTTGTAATTGTTGAAGTTTATAGGCCTTAACTTTAGCGGTTCCTTCAAAAGTGACTTTTAAAATATCCCAAGCTTCTCTAGCTATTTCACAGTGAGAGATATACCTGAAGACACTTAATGTGACTCCAGCAAAGATTAGATCGATGGCTATGGAATTTGCTCTTACAAGTCGGTTTTCATCTTCACTCCAACTTTCTTCAGGTACTAGTACCAATTCTCCATCACCATCAGATACCATAGGGACCTCCCATCCATTCGGAATCGATTTCCAAGCCAGCTCATCTTGTCGTTTGATGTGTGACTTCATCCGAATTTTCCATACCCCATAGTTTCCACCTCCTTCAAGCAGTGGTGGTCTGTTGCTAGCCTTTCCTTCCCTCATCATGTCCATCTTGACCAGAACGCAGGATCCACACCAAGTAGGGTCTGGTGTGAAGCTCTGATACCAATTGAAATTCCGACTTCCTTGTTCTGGTTGCTGTTACGCCGTTCAGTTAGAACTGTAGTTATAACTGCAGTTGCAACCACGGTTCTAACCGAACTTTAAAGATGGATATAACTTAGAATAAAAATGTACTTGCAAGTAAATTCACATGCACGTTTTTAAACAGAGTTCACCCAAAACTTTGGGCTATGTCTCTGAGGCACTCACCCAGATTTATGATACTATTTCAAGCTTACAATATAGGACTCGAGACTTATGAAAACTCACAGACTCTCTTGATTTTCTACCTATCGCTATATTGCTATTACTAAATAGATATCACTTATAAACAATAGCATCCCGTCATTGTTACTCTCGTATTTTTTAGCCCACGTGTATTCTCTCTAAGATAAGTTCTTTATAAGTTTAGAACACATAAATAACTAACACTTTATTTATAAGGGAACAACTATCTTCGGTGTGAGGAACACTTTTTTTTTTATTTAATGATAACAGAACTTTATTCTAAATTAATAAAAGAGAGAATTATAATAAAAGTTGGATACGAATAAACATAATTCATTCTTTTTAAAATAATACAGTGAAATACATATCTTTATTTCAAACCAGAAAGTAGAAACTTTATTTGGAAATTATTTTACAAGTGTTTCTTACATAACAAGTCAAAAAAAAAAACTTAATGACCCCGCTCCTTGACCCCTGCTAGATTTGCATCGTCATTACCGATATCTGAAACGAAATTATATAAGCAACGGGATGAGTATTTCCTTGAAAATACTCAGTAGGACTACTAACTTAAAGAAACTATAATAAAGCATAATATATGAGTACAAACCGTAACTGCATACTTTCTGCAAAAAAGATGGTTAGGAAAATAACGAGTAAAATATATAATCAATATGATGCATGCTCATAATTATTTTTCCAATAATGCATAAGTGTCATGTCCTTGAGCCCAAGTTGGTACCAAAAGTCACGCCCCACTCTAGGCGGACCAAACATTGCGAAAAAGGTCATACCCCACTCTAGGTAGACACGTCACACCCCACTCCAGGTGGACATAGTCGCAGAAAAGTTATACCCCACTCTAGGTAGACAAGTCGCACCCTATCCCGGATGGACAAACCTCTCCCAAACCGGGAGGATCAATGCAAATGTCATGCCATGATATATCAAATAAGCAAATCAAATTCCACTAAGTTTCAGATATGAAACGTTATATGCATTTAAACATACCTCAAGTTCGATAATGTAACACAAAAGGATATTAAGGCAATATTATAATAACTTTAAGCTTTCGAACCCACCTCTAACCGTTAACTGAGCTTGGCTATGTCTCTAGCACTTCTCCTTTCTTAAGTATTATTGTGGCTCTCTTGACATTCGTCACAGCCCGATTTATGCTAATACCCACTAAATATAGTATTCTTTCTCTTTCTCTTTCTCTTTCTCTTTCTCTTTCTCTTTCTCTTTCTCTTTCTATATATAGTGTTTATATCTTATAATTATAATACTCACTAGTTTTAATATAAAGAAACTTTGTAATATTAATATAATATTATAATCTCTATATAATGTTATAGTCTTTTGAAGTATGTTGAAGTGTGAGGGGTGTAGGGATATATATAGTGTTGGAAAAGTGACTATGTGGTTTGTTCATTAAATGTGCTGAATTTTGTTTTTAGGACACCTGTCCACTAAAATATTCACACAGAATTCGATATGTATCCAAATGGAGAATGGGATATATGTCTGAACCGAAAAGAGAAATATCTACAAGTTTCATGTTTTGCATATTTCCTAATTCGTAATAAAAGTCGGTCTAAATTGTCCTACAAAGTGACACATGCTGTTCTGGAGATTTCAGGATACCTGTCCACTAAAATATTCACATAGAATTCAATATGTGTCCAAATGGAGCGTGGTATATATTTCTGAACCTACAAGAGAAATATCTACAAGTTTCGTGTTTCGCACATTTCCTAATTCGTAATAAAAGTCGGTCTAAATTGTCCTTCAAAGTGACATATGCTGTTCTGGAGATTTCAGGATACCTGTCCACTAAAATATTCACAGAGAATTCAATATGTGTCCAAATGGAGCATGGGATATATGCCTGAACCGAAAAGAGAAATATCTACAAGTTTCATGTTTTGCACATTTCCTAATTCGTAAGAAAAGTCGGTCTAAATTGTCCTACAAAGTGACACAGTTCTGGAATGTTCTGATATCATGTTACTAAAATAGCCATAAATATTCTCATGCAAGTCCAAATTACCCGAATTTTATATAGTTGGAAAGATAAAACATAGGTCTAGACTTTCTATTTATATTATAAGCTCAAATTTTGAGGAAGTAGAATCTAAAATGGTAGATCAATCCCGCTTGTTTGCTGTGTTCCTAACTGTTTGAACTAAAATACTTAAAAACTCATATTTACTATAATCGGAATCGAAATATAGTAAAATCTATATATAATTTTAAGCACAAAAATATATATAACACTGTTATGAAGATTATAATATTAAGTATAGAATTTTGAGTGTGTTACATTCGGTCTTCAATTATCTTCAAGAATCTCGCTGCCCGTTGAATGAAGATTTGATCGACATCTTTACAAGATAATCAGAGATAAGTCTTGTTAGGATCTCATGCCTATTTTGACTCTAAATCTTCTTAGAAAATTCGGCAGACTTAGCTTGTAACAAGGAGTTTTAGTTGGCTTTCTTTTAGAAGATAAACTTATTCCAATCTTCAAGATATCTTGTCTATAATTCACATAATTTCAGCATAAACAAATCTAATCAAATTTGTTAGTACAAGGTAGTGTATATCTTGAAATAAGAGATAATATATTTATTCAAAAAGATTCAAAAAATCTTTTTGATAGATTTATATGGAACAATATATCTCCTAACATGATTCAAACTTATACTCAGCAAATCAATAACTAATCATTCGTATAAGATAGAATAAGAAAATATTTTATTTAGCAAATTTTAAGGAATAGAACAAATTTTTTCATAAGATAATATCTTCTTAAAACTAAGTAACTTTAACAAGTCAATTTAAGTTCTAACAGTTATGAAAGTGAAAACTAGCCGATTTTGTTTATTGGTGATGAGAGTGAAAACTAGCCGATTTTGTAGTGTTAATTGTTATGAAAGAGCTCCAATTTGTCTCTTTAATTCTATCATCTCGTATATCAGTTCATGATTCACCTTACATGCTTATATTTCAAACTTATACACCAGAGTTTGGGAGAATTTTATTAAACAAGTTTAGAAAGTTTGGTTCCTTATATAGCTTCCCAGGTTTCTAGTTTTTTCTTTCCTTTCTGATAAAAAAAAAAAGGATTTTCCATTTTCTAATTGCTAGTATTATTTCACTTAGGAACTTAAATATATACTACAGCATCTCTTGTGTAGACTAGACCCAGACCACTTATAGCAATCAGCTGTATTAGGAAATAAATTTGTGTTTTAAGAACGGACCGCCAATTTTGGGAAATTTTATCTACTCTTAAACTTCGCATGGACCTGAATATGGAGATAGTTCTGATGATTACACTGTTCTTTAGGTAATTCAATTTTTATTTTTCTTATGAATCTGTTGCTGTTAATCTGTTCATCATGTGCTTCACCAATATTAAGATTTGTTTGAACGTGTTTATCACTCAGAACAAGTTTTATTTTTATATTTAGATGCATGAAGCTAAGATTATAAGTTCTCATTCACTCATTGGTATCCTAATGTCAGAAATTGTGCAAGTGAGCAGTACCAAATGAAAAAGAATTAGAAATCAAGCAGAAAAGGGTGCAATTTCGAAAAGCAAGTACCCAGAACTATTGCCTTTTTTACTGCTAAAAGAAAAACTTGTTATTCGTTTCCCCACATCAAGATGACATCTTTTTACTGAACTAGCTTTCATTTGAAAAGAAAAAGAATACCAAAGGAAACTCAAAATGTCTATGAATACTATTATACAACAAACAGAATCCTCTCTATCACCAATCTCGCCGCAAATAATTAATATACATTCATCTCGGTATATGGGTTAATACCTTCGTTGTTTTCTGCTATATGGTATTAGCTTCTCTGCGGTGTTGATAAGAGAAACTGTTAGGATGCATGTTACCAAGGTGGATGATCATCCACAGATGTTTGGGGCGGATTTGGCTTCCAGTTTGGCTTTTCGTCAAAATACATATCATAATAAATATGCCCTGGTGTGTGATTTTCCACGCAACACCATATACCAACGTAACGCTTCACCCGATTCCTGAATTGTTCTTCCCGTTTCTGATCAAATGTGTAAAATAAAATCTCAATATATCATATGACTTGATACAATAAAAGTGATAAGGTATGGAATTTAGTAAAATGTAGGAGTCTCGTGTGCATTTGAAGTTTGCAGACATTAGATTAATTTCTATTATTTAGTTTTTGTTTAACCAAAGATTTTGTTTGTTAATAAATTGTTTGCAAGTCTTGCCTTGTCAGAGAAGCCTTCGAAGGCATCTTGCATGGTCGAGAACTGAATGACTTTAACATCTTTCAATGAGGAGAATATGCTTTTGATCTGCAAATAATAAAAAAAAAAAAAAACTGTGAATTTAAAAGATAAAAGAAACAAGATTACTAATTAACTTATTTAAAAGCACGAGGGAAAAGAGACCAATTTTAGAAGTTGGAGATTTGCAAGACTCCTAGACGATCTATTCATGGCTAGTTCATTTGTTTTTGTGCTAGAGAGTTTTGTTAAGTTGATTCGACCAATTGGGTTTGGATAAGAAAATCCTGGAAGAAATGAATTCTGCAGCTTGGGTATTTACTCTTAAACCCGGGACTTCAAAAGACAAACAAATAGCAAAAGCTTCATCTTGTTGGTAACTGCATATCCTCAAGATTCTTGAAATGAATTCTGCAGCTTGGGTATTTACTCTTAAATCACTAATGTGCTGCTAATTACATACTATATGCTAACAGTCAACCGATTGGAGATTTCATCTAAGAAGCACACCAATTAATGCAGACTTGTCCATTTCTAACTATTCCAAAATTAAGATAAGTTAATACAGGAAATATGTAATACCTTTTCTTCATTGCTATGCTTAGGAAATCTGAGGACCCCCGAACTATTTGATATCTTACAATTTTGTGACCCTTCTTGACAAAGCTGTACATCAACCCAATGATTCTTTAACCTGAAACACGTGATTTTTTTTTACCCCCAAGCTAATAACAGAAAAGCAAGAAAATGCTAATTTAACATTATGCCTTTCTGTTTAGATGGATACCTCTTTGGGTGGTAACGGATTTTCAAAAAAAGAATATTCTCTAAAATTGATCCTAGGCCCAAATTCATCCTCAGCGAGTTCCTTCAACATGACATTCACCTGCAGAGGATCGTGTCTCTGAGTATTAAAAGTTACGAAAGGCCCCAAAATGCATTCAAGATTTAATTCATTTTTCTTCTTTTTTCTTTTCTTGATAAATGTCTTTTTCTGATAGAAAAATGTTTGAATTACTGAAAAATGTTATACGTGTTTATCTTTGTTTTATCAATGAGCTCTGGACCTTATAAATTTCTCAACAATTTGTATTTGGCATTTTATTTGGGTATTTAAGCTCTTGTTTCTGGAATCATGTTTCATGTAATTCTCAACAATTTGATAACCATACATAAAAATTAAGGGACTACAACATGTGATTTGACAAATAAGATCAGACGAAATCAAGGTAAGATATACAGGATTCTGGAAAATATACTAACATCTATTTCTTTAAAAATAAACCACGGTGGATTTTAGGAGTAATATCAATATTTGTTCTTACTAGAAAGACCTGTTATTCACAAACAGAAACATTCTTAAATTAAAAAGAAGTTATTGATTAGGTTGAAAAAAGACTCAATAAGTAATACTAAAGTGAAAAAAAAGAAGATAAAGCAGATAACAAATGAGGGCCATCTCACCAAACCACATCAATCTATGGGGTCTAGCCTCCAATCGGAAGAGATAAATATAAATATAGATATACATAATATATTAATAGAAATGAAACTATTACACCAGGCTAGCGCCTTAAATATATTTGCAAGCTAACGTTTTAAATAGTTTGTTTGCCTATTACAACTCATGAGCAAATATTTCAACTAAACTTGGTTAGAAAATAAAAGCATATCTACTATTACCTTACAACCAGCTATGTCCAGTACAGATCTATCAGCCATGAGATATTCAAGTAGGCCAGCGATAAATTTTACCCTTAAGAATTTTATCGACATCAATTTGCCATCAATTCTCGACAGATACGACACATACCTACAATGAAGAAGATTAGACATTAATTTGTGGAGCACATCTCTTCCAATCAATGTAACTTGTATTTCTTTCTACACCAATCTTCTGCACCAATTCTATATAATAAACAAGTACAATTGTTAAAGAGTTCCTTTTAATTCAAAGCAAAACATGATACCGTCAAAATAAAGTCAGTATCATGAACCAACAACAAAAGGATAATCGCAATAAAAAATTTCAATATAAATACACCTCTTCACAAACTAAATGGCTAACAGATACTATTATTGTGTATCTGAAAAAAAAAACATGTTACTAAATTCAAGTTTACCTGCAAAACGCCAAGACCATGTAATCAAATATCCTAAGACCCATCGACGTGCCATACATATATTGAATACTTCTATCCCATCATATTTTACTTGCTCCATCCACAGTACAGGTACAATCCACACAGAGACGAGAAAAAAGTTATCTTGAGAACAAAAAAGTGAATGAAAACACAGGACAGAAGCACAAAGACACATGCACAATCTACCCATAAATTTATTTATTATACCAATATCATGAATATATTCGCACAATACAAATGATAATATGAGAACTTTTAGCTACATATCCATTAATAAAAGAAAATATGAAACTCATAATGAAGAATATGCAATTGTGCTTACACATTTAATATCATGTTTACTTTTATGAACCATAAGTAACCTAACCAGGCGACGGCAAGGTAAAACCATAAGAAACTATTCCCATGTTTTGTGTCTATTTTTCTTTATTCTGGAAGTGAAATTGATAATACGTTCCCTAACTAAGTAATTTTCTATGATGGTATTTTCTTTAAAATGATTATGAGCCAAAACCCAAATGTTGAAATATAAAAAGAAAGTCAACTAACATTGTTTCTGGACTAAAAGCCCCTTATCGGATTTGAACCAATGATATACGCCTTATGAGGACGTTACTCTACCACCACTGAGTTAAAAGGGCCTTCAAAATTTTAAACCATGGAAAGACTGAAAGATTCTTTTTTTTCAATTTATGTTTTCTGGCTCGTCAGTGACCGTGCTTGTAAAACAAATATGTAACAAACAATATTTTCTGGGCTTCTATTCCAACAAAAAGATATTAAGGATAAAAGAAGGCATTCTAAGACCTACTGATCAATATTAAATATTTAGATCAAATATGATTTACTCTCTGTAAGATCAGAGGGAAAGAGAAATGCATACTAACATTGTAAGACCGTGATGGAGATTAAACTCTTGCCACATTACAAATACAAAAAAAAAAGGAGAAAATTAACTGGCATGGAAATGTCATTTTTAGGTATTAAGACACCAATCAATATCACTACATCAGAAAAGTCAAAGCCAACAAACATTTCTACACATGGTTCTTCATACTACCTGAAGATCAAGTCACTAAAGTCGTTTATTCCGTTCACAGTTGTAAGTAATTTATCTATAAAATTCTAAATTCAGTATTAATGTATAAATTTTGAATATCCTTAAGGGTACAAAAATGTCCAAATGGAAGAATATCTACAACCTTGTTCGCCTTCCTGGCAGGTATGTTCTCCAAGCAAAATGTTCTTTTCTGCCCAATAGGCTAACAGCTATGAAATACATGAAAAAGTACAATCAACAAATACATGTGGATTAGATCACGCTAATGGCACTTCAATGCCAACAGTGATTTAAGGATCTGGGACCAACTAAAAAAAAGGTCAAACAATGGGAGATTTTAGAGCAAGTTCTGCTGCGAATCATACCTGGTTTTGAGTATATAAAATTTGGGAATAAAATCGATATGTTCTTACTAAAAAGATTTGTTTGGTTTAGAATAATTCTAATATTTTATTTTATTTCGTCTAACAAAAGGTTTCTCAAGACCTTTTACTGTGTTTGAAAACAGGCCCAAATTTTGCACAAGCCAAGTATTACACGAGATAGAGAATAGTTAGTGTTCGACTGTGAAAAAATGAATTAAAGATAAACTAGTAGATCTTAAGTTTATCTTTTTGTTGAGGGAATAGGAGACAACCAAATTCCTGTTTGTGCAAATATTGGACTAAAACTTGGTCGCCAATTGCAGGACCGCATCTGCAACTGAAGCAAATAATTATCAGAAACCCAAAAGAAATAGTATAGCATTCAAACTAAATATAAGAGTGAATAAAATGCATAAAAAGGAGAACTTAACAAAGTTTGAGAAAACCTTGATACTACAGGGGTATGACCTTCAAAATTTGAATAAGCAAAAGCTGAATGAAGGTAAACAAATAACTTCTCATAAATAAACAAATCATAATACCGCTGACATTGAACTGTTGTCATTACTAATCATGCACCAATAGGCAATTCGAATTTTAAAAGGATTAGAACAAAGTGATCGCTGTTCTACAAGAAAGAATTTTACCCGCTAAATCATAATTATATTCCAATCCGACTGTTAAATCTATATATTTTCTCATGTGCAAGACCACACCCATAAGTTTTTCTATACGTTGCATTGAAGGTGAACGGGTCATAAAAATAGAACCAGTGTATACTTTATACCAAATGAAAAGGTGTCGTATAAATAAATACCAGATCTTATATTGATGAAAACATGATTTTTTGTCAATGGATAAGAGAAAACAAAATGCCAAAACATAGTAAAGAAATTCAAATGGTAAAAGATACAAAAGTTTGGAAAAATTACCAAGACTTCTCTTGCAACCAAATCCAATTTGAATAGGGCCCAAACGTTTGAAATTCAGAGAAGAAAGTTTCATAATTTTAATAAACAGTCTACTCACAAGATAGTGGTGTAGCGCAACGGCATATCGTACCTGAGGTAACGTTTGCTGGTTTGGAAACCTCATACCCTATCAGCTTGTTTCTAAGGTGTAGCACACTACACGTTAGATTACATTAGACCACCTGTTCATAAAAGCAAATGTCCATTTTATCCAAGGAGATACGGAAAAGTCAGTGAATGAATAGGAGAAAGCAATTATAATAACTAATAGAGTTGAAGATACAACAAAAAAGATATTACTCCAGGTTGGTTTCTCATTTCAAGTTGTGTTAGTTGTTTACTAAAGAATCCAAGTTGCAATTGTTTCTCTTCAACTATTGACTAGATGTTTGTTAAAAGACCTAACAACTACCCCCAGATCTAGAATACAGCAAGCAGTGTTCCCAAGTTTTGAAATTATCGATGATTCATAATAAGAGGGGAATTTTATACCACTTAATATAAAATTATGCAGAAGTTCTCAAACATCTCCTGGGAGCAAATTAGAGCATGGTAAATTGTGAAGAATCAAACCAAATTCCCATGCTCTACTTTAGAAATTCGCAATTTTATCTTGTAGAAAACAACGATCCTAGGAGTAAAAAAATGATGAATTGTTTATCCTGAAATCATATTCCATGAGAAAAATATAAATATCTGCAAAAAGAGTTTAGGCTTTGTCAGAAAAATAAAGATACGTCACTAATTGACATGAACATGAAAGTTAAGTGATTTATCGTTTCTGACATGAAAGTTGGGTGATTTATTATTTCTCCTAAACTGATTAACAATTACAAAAGGTCTAAATTGTTACAAATGACATACCATACTTGAAGTCACACACATAACCTTCATGACAATGACACGAGCTGTATGAGCTAGTCCAGATCCGTATTCTATCGAAATTCAATTTCCTACTAGGATAACTTGATGTTCTTTCAACCTATGAATGTTTGATAACAAAATATCGTCATCGAGTATAATTATAAGTTTAAGTCAAGTTTATATTCAATTATTAAATTCAATTTAACTACTTAAAACATATTACTTTTCAAAAATAATTCTTTAAAGTTCTTAACCAACGAATGTGTTTCTTCCCAACCTTTATGAACACGTCAAAGATTGCATATTTCAGCCCACGTAAAGCTTAAAAACATCCTACATCAATCTAGAACTATATACAAAAGAAAGAAGAATACATAAAAAGGAGTGACGCCTTTAACAAATATGATCTTTAAGTTGATAGAACCAATACATTCTATTAGAAAGGCACCACCAGACAACCACATATGCCTACATAGTTCTATCTTAACTTGATGGGCACAATATAGAAAATTGACTCCAGCTCTACGAGAACAGAATGACCTTATGGACTCCATGGACTGGTTTACAGCTTCTAAATGCATAAACATGAGCAGACATCACACCAGAAAAACAACAGTACCGCCTCAATATAGCACAAAAGAGTTCAAGATAAGCATTAAATTAGTAATTCGTCCATTAAGTTACCAAGTAACAATAGATTTCCGACATATTCCTCACTATAATATCTAAACAATCATACATTTCATTTAAATAAATAATTGTATAATTTCACTACATCATAGATTCATGATGAATACTTGGAGAAAAATACTTGCATCACAAAAAACAAGATAATACTTCATATGATTTACACCAGTTAGACGTAAGAAGCCACGTGTTCAGGTTTAAAATAACTATTTTAATCATTGGAAAAGCACTAGGAGAATAGCTATACTTTGCAAAGAAAAACAGATGATAAGATTGCTCCTATACTGTAAAAGGGAATAAGATATCATAGGTAATTTAGATGCTATCGGACAGCAAAAACCAGATTCGATAACAGAAAAGTTATCAAAAAAATTGACGAGCCTGAGAAGCATGAGAGCACCAAATTATCTTCTTAGGCCTATAAATACCATTACTGGGTATGAAAATGTGGCTGGCACTTAGCGCACGAGAATTTAATCACCAACTTGGAATCTGAAATGATATGATATAATCACTGAGTGTGTAAGCAAAACAAGAAATGACCTGAATTTATATTTTAGCAGTGATCACAATGAGTTGCACAGTGGAAAATAATTAAGATAGTAATGCATATTTACAAAGTAAGAAAGAACAATCTACCATATATTGCTTATACATTTATGAAAATGAGAGAGAAAGAAAGTCACATTTCATCTCCGGCACAGCTGTGACTTTGGTCCATCACGCAATTCCAGAACAAGTACAACTCGAAGACAACGGATTTGAGAAGAGAAAAGAGAAGTACATTGATATTGAATAACAGACACAACACCCTCACTAGATTATTTGAATGTAGAGACAGTCTACAAGTGGAGATATTTTAACATCGACGGCAAGTACTAATACACAACATGAAAGTATTACAGAAAGAAGTGAAACTAATAAAGAGCGTAAGAAAACTAGAAGTCATGATCAATAAATATATACATAAATAAAAAAACTGGAAATGAAATATAAAATAAACAAAAAAACCTTGACCTATAATCTAAACTAGTCGACCACTTGTCCAGCAAAGCAATGATTACTACGAATAGAGTGGATGAGGAGAACATATATTAGAAAAGAGAGATACTAATCTAGTTTACTTTCTCATTTCAGATACGAGCAACCGACAATGTATAATGTATATCTTCGTTGTTTTAGTTATTTTCCTAATGCATGCGAAGTTACAATCGTTTTGTAACGAACCATTAACATTATATGTTACAAATTTTGTAAAAGAAAAAAAAGAGCTGGAGACCATAAAAGGGTAGAATTTCTATAATATAACGACTTCATATAGTTATGCAGAAGTCCTTAAATCTCGAAACAAATAAAAGCATATGGTTCAGGTTGCAACTCTATAATCAAACATGCATGCGTGTTTTTTATTTTCAAAAGAAATAGAAGGAAAAAGCCCATGCATTCTTCCAAAAACAGTCGATAAGAAACATATCATTGAACAAAGAGAATAAAACGTTGTTGTATAATCTATGCAGAAGTAGCTACAACGCATAATTTTCCTATAAGAAGACATTTTTTATTTCTTTCATTAGTACACTCGGATTGGTTTTCTGTAGGGTTTTTTCCGCCACTTTTATTTTTCTGTATCATCTATAAATAAAAAGTGGGGGTTTCCCACCATTAATATATATAAAAAATGTTTCTAAGTGCAAGAATCTACCCGTAAGTTCTTCTCTCCACTACATTAAAGGTGAATGGGTCATAAAAATACATACAGTATATATTTTACCGTATGAAAAGGAGCCATATTTTAAAAAAATTGATCTTCGTTTGATGACAACATAACTCTTTGTCAATGGATAAAAGTACAGAACCAAAATACCAAAACATAGTTAAAAAATTATAATGGTAAAACAAATATTCACAAAAATTACCAAGACCTCTCGTCAGCATGAATTGCAGGATGCTGTTTTGTAAAGCAAGCATGCTACCTTGGAAGAAGCTGATAGGGTAATGAGGTTTGTTTTATTGAATATATTCTTGTTTATAGATGATACAGACCAAGCTGTAAGTAAAGGTATGTGATTATTGAATAAATACTGACATTTGCAACAAACCACAAATTCAACAATTTATGCCTCACCTCCCTATCAGAATACTAAGAAAAAAAATTTATTACAAGTAAATGCTTTTGATTCTGGAAAAAGCATAATGAGTAAAAAAGGGAAAGGCATACCGGTTAATTATACTTTTGGATTTCTATGAAACAAATATTATGTACTTTATCACGTTTACGGGAAAATGGGGCATACTTCAGCTACAAACATTTGAATAGAACAAATACAAGGAGACAAGTTTTTCCCATTATTGAATAATTGAGACTTGGTATGCATTTCGCCTTGTTCTCAACTTATTATTTTCCTTTATCCTACAGCATAAGACTTGATGTGAATATATTAAACAGTGAAAAAGGCATCTTCATCGGGAACAAAAAATCTACTTGTCACTTTTCTTTATAAAAACAAATATATATATAAATATATATATATATATATATATATATATATATATATATCCAATGCAGAGAAAGAGGTATCTTAAAGATAAGGACTTACTGTACTCTTGACCGTAATGATGGCCCCCAAAATCCCACTCTAATCTGAAATTAGCATTTCCATAATTCCTTCATAATAGCATCCTTTCTCCCCATAATATTTCTCTTAGTCGCCGGAGCCTCTAATCAACAATCAAGATTGATGCGGAACTCAAATATTTTTTTCTCCGCGAACGCCGTTAAAAACAAACCAAACCAAACCAATCAGCAATCTAAATAATAGCACCAAGATTAAAATAAAGGCAATCTCAAGGTCTATGAGTTCATCCAAAATTAACAATGTTACAGCAGATGCAAAGAAAATGAAGAAAGTGGACTTTCGTAGTTTTTTCAAAACTCCAAAATGGAGACGGAACAGCAAAGAAACAATTCCATAACCTTGATTACATGCATGTTCATAAGCATAGAGGGAAAAAGAACATGACATATGGACATGCATTTTTAAGAAAACTAAAATCAAAGATAAAAAAATTCACCAATTCAACCAAACAGATTATGACAATAGATATTAAAAGATTTATAAAGGTAATCATGATAGTCAGGATCAGTTGATATAAAAGCATCACAAACCCAACGGATTTCATGATGAATAACCAATTTCAATTAAGGAAAAGAAGAACAATAACTCTCGTAGCTGAGGAAATATTTAAACTAGATATTAAAAGATTTATAAAGGTAATCATGATAGTCAGGATCAGTTGATATAAAAGCATCACAAACCCAACGGATTTCATGATGAATAACCAATTTCAATTAAGGAAAAGAAGAACAATAACTCTCGTAGTTGAGGAAATATTTAAACTAGATTAACAAGGGATGATAAGGAATGACAATTTTAAGAATGTGAAAGTAATCCTACACCAATGAAGATTTAATTAAATTCAATTTAAAGCTCACGACGCCAAATTCACAAAACCGAACTGATTCAGATCCCATCAAATCTAACCATTGCCAGTAAAAAGAACAAATACTATCAAGAACAGAGCATAAAGATTGCAAAATAAATTTTAGAGACTTGTGTTCATATAATAAATGATTCCCCCAACGCATATAAGATTATAACTACACCTTAACCTCTTCGATCTTTTTAATTAAATCCCAACGGGTTCCAGTGTGTTAATTTGTCTAAATGAATTGCCAAAATTCAAGGACCCAATGAGAA
This sequence comes from Primula vulgaris, assembly GCA_963920805.1. NCBI lineage: Eukaryota > Viridiplantae > Streptophyta > Magnoliopsida > Ericales > Primulaceae > Primula > Primula vulgaris. The sequence goes on from OY987213.1 coordinate 30,665,748, forward strand.
AACCAATACGTTCCTTAAACAACATAAAATAGGAGGGGAAAAAAAGATAAACTCAAAATAATAAAATAACATTCGCTAAAGCATTACCATAGCAGGTAAACCATACATTGTTATGTTAAGATGTTACAAGAAAATATAACTACTCTCATATAATTAAACAACTATGACTAGAATATTTTCAAGAAAAACATATTTATATAATTAACATGTAGAATAATATGATGACAAATCACTAATCGCAAACAATTGTAGTTAGATAACATGAACAAGGCATGAACCTGAGCAAGCAAATATAATGCTGCAATAAGTAAATCTCAGCCATAATAAGAGAAAGCAAACTATGAAATACACATAACTAGCTAACAGTACAATGATTTTTGCAAAAATAAGAAGTTTACAATGACTACGTATGTCTGTTAGTCTATAAATTTGAAAAGTTGTTACAGAAAGAAACAATTCCCACAATCTCACAGTAAAATACAGCTATGAATAGAAACAAATCAGTTCAGCCGTAATTATAATAGGACAATAAATCAGAAACTAAAAAAAAAATCCAGCTAACATGAACACCGATGATAAACCTAAACGAGCAGTTATAATGCAATAAAAAAAATCTAAGCACGGATCAGAAATCAATTCAATACACAGATAACTGGCAAACAAAACAACAATTTCCATAAATATCAGCAGTAACAAGTGATTACTAATCTGTTCTTCTACAGAGTTCAAACATCCGTACAAAAAGATACACTTCGGATTAATTGCAGGTTCACCAGACTTAACATGTAGAATAATACAACAAAAAATCATAAAACCAAACAAATAAACTCAGATAGCATAATCTGTGAGGGATAAACCTGAGATAACAAATAGAATGCTACATTAAATTAGTCACAATTGTAAGAAAGGATATAAAACAATGAAATGCACATACAACTAGCAAACAATTCAGTCATTTCCATAAAAATCATAAAAGAAATAGTGATTACGAATACTTGTTGGTCTAAAAAATTAAAGGTTCTTACACGTCGCCTAGCGCCTGATCCCCCTCTTAATCACCGCATATTCTAATCATTCCCACCCAATTTCCTAGGCTTCTAGGTTCCGCCTAATTTCCGCCTACCCTTGCTTTAGAACACCCCAGGACCACATCTATGACTGAAGCAAATAATTATCAGGTACACGGAAGAAAGAATAGAACAAAGTAAAATAACTTCTCATAAATAAACAAATCATAATACCGCTGACATCGACTTACTAATCAGGCACCCATAGGCAATTCTGAAGTTTAAAAGAATTAGAAGAATGTGATCAGTGTTCCATAAGAAATAATTTCACCCGCTAAATCATAATTCATAACTATATTCCAACCCAACTATTATATCTTTCAATTTTCTCAAGTAAAAAAATCTACCCATTAGTTCTTCTCTCCATTGCATTAAAGGTGAACAGGTGATAAAAGTACAACAAGTATATAAATCTTACCGTATGAAAAGGAGTCGTATAAAAAATTTACTTTATCTTAGCTTGATGAAAACATGGTTTTTTTTCTCACTGGATAAAAAATAGAACCAAAATAGCAAAAACATAGTTAAAAAAAATTATAATGGTAATAGATACGAAAACTCAGAAAAATTACCAAGACATCTCTTGTCACCGAATCTAATTTTAATATGGCCCAAACGTCTGAAATTCAGAGAAGAAAGACTCATAATTTTAATAAACAGTCAACTCATCAGAAAAACCAACTCCAAGACAACTGATTTGAGAAGAGAAAAGAGAAAAATAGTCATATTGAAAAGTAGACACAACACCCTCATTAAGTTATTTCGATGCAGAGGCATTCCACAAGAGGAGAAATTTTAACATCAACAGCAAGTACTAATATATAAAGTATTACAGACAGAAGTGAAACCAGTGAGAGCATAAGAAAACTAGAAGTCATAATCATATCAATATGTACATAAACAAAAAAACTGAAGATGAAATACAAAACATTAAAATTCCTTTATCTACTAATCTAAATTAGTGGAGCACTTGTCCAGCAAAGCTATGATTAATGCGAATAGAGTGGATGAGGATTACATCATATATAAAAAAAAAATAGTAATCAAGCTTGGTTTCTCATTACAGATACAATCACGTTTTGCAATCAACCTTTAACATTATGTTTCACGAATTTAGATTAAAAAAAAGGAGCCGGAGGCAAAAAAAGGTGGAAATTCTATAATATGATTTAGTGTTGCAGCTCTATAATCAAACATGCATGAGTTTAAAAGAAAAAATCAATACGAAGCATATCTTTCAACAAAGTCTTACATAAAGCATACCATTCAATAAGAAACATATCAATCTATAAAACAATCAATAAAACACTGTTAAGTAATCTACGCAGAAGTAGCTATAACCGATCAATTTCTTGTAAAGATTATGTCCCAAAATAGTTTTACACAAACTTGACATTCCCTAAAGATCAATCGCTTCATTAACAAGAATTAATTGTAAATTCTAGATAAAATGCATTAAACATTAACCAATAGAAACATATCCAAACAAACAGTGAACATGGATTGTATTCGACTCCAAACAAAAGAAGTAAAAACAAATACTAAACGTCTTTCCCATACATTACCCTTAATTTTTTAAGTCCTGGACCAACAAAGGTATCTCTATAAACAAGCCTTTCAAATAGATACACTTAGTAGATAGAAGAAACACGTAGAGTTAAAAGCAAAAAAGAAAATATCCAGTAACACTTCTAGTGTACTCTAATACCAAATAGGGGGAAACAGTGTCGAAACATGCTTCAGTGAGAAATATATTATCAATAAATTAGAATAAATTGTCCATAAACACATGACTTGACAAATTAGATTGGATAAAATCAAGTTTAGATATAGAGGATTCTAGAAAATATACTAACATCTATTTCTTTACAAAAGAAACTACGACATATTTTTGGGAGTGAAATTAATATTTGTTCTTACTAAAAAGACTCAAAGCGAACATAAAGGGGAAAACATGAAAATATAGACATGTTTAAATTAAGAAATTAAGAAATTAAGAAAGAAATAAATTAAGAAATTAATAAATAAAGAAAGAAATAAATTAAGAAATTAAGAAAGAAAGAAAGAAATTAATAAAGAAAGGAAGGAAGAGGAACAATCGTAAAAGTAAATATCAATATTTGTTCTTAATAAAAAGACATGTTATTCACAAACAGAAACATGCTTAAATTAAACAATATATTATCGATTAAGTTGATAAAAGACCCAATAAGTAATAACGAAGTAGCTACATCCCACAATTTTCTTGTAAGAATAATCAAAAGTTTTTTACTCTGTCCCAGTGTATTTTATAAAAGAGAAACATTCCCTGAGATCAATCGAACGAATGTTAATTAACAGAAATTCATTGTAAAATATAGATAAAAGTACATTGAACATTAACATGTAGAAACATCTATTATTTTAAAGAAACCAAGGTGAATATGGATCGTATTTGACTCCAAAAAAAAGTACCAAATAGAGGAAAACAGTAAAGTCGAAACATGTTTTGGTGACAAATATATTATCCATAAACAGGCATTAGGGGATAACAACATATGTGATTTAACAAATAAGATTACAACATATGGTGGATTTTGGGAGTAAAATCAATAATACCTGAACTTGATAGATGGTAGTAACACCTTAACTTAAAAAACCAAAAAAATAAAAGCGAAAATACATGGTTACAACCGTACTGTAATTCACACGGCATAAAGAGGAAAACAGGAAAATAGAAACATGCTTAAAACAAACAGAAATTATCGGTAAGGTTAAAAAAAGACCCAATAAGTAATACCACAGTGACAAAAAGGATACAGCAGATAACAATTAAGGGCCATCTCAACAAACCATATCAACCTAGATTTCTGGCCTCCCATCGGAAGGCATATATATATATATATACGCACACGCACATAGAGAGAAGAGCAATATATATATATACATAGATATACATATAGAGAGAGGGTGAGAGAGGAGCGATCCAGAGAGGACATCTCAATAAACCAAATATATAATCAGAGAAAATACTTCAAACTAGTTAATGAAAACACTTAATAAATGATAGAATCACCTGACCCTAAAAACCATAAAAGTCAAGTGAAGATATCTAATTAAAATCAGACTTAAAGGGGGGGAAAGGAAAATAGAAGTAAAAGGACATCTCAATAAACCAAATATATAATCAGAGAAAATACTTCAAACTAGTTAATGAAAACACTTAATAAATGATAGAATCACCTGACCCTAAAAACCATAAAAGTTAAGTGAAGATATATCTAATTAAAATCAGACTTAAAGGGGAGGAAAGGAAAATAGAAGTAAAAGACCTCTTAATAAATCACTAGAAATTACTATAAAAGTAGAGAAAGTACAGGTCGGTTTTTAAAAGATGATTTATCTTGGAAATGAGTTTTCATTGCCATGGAGATTCTCTATAAAAGTAGATAAAGTAAAAGACCTCTTAATAAATCACTAGAAATCCAAAATTCCTAGTTCACGCAATGATAGTAGAGAATATGGAGTGTTGAATTTACGAATAAGGATATGGTCCTTCTAAAATGAATGTGTAAAGAAAATGAAAATTCCACAAATGGCATGGACATGGATCTGCTCCTCATGCGTTAACAGCAAAAAATTGAAGGAAAAAGATAAATAAAGAATTTACCTGGTCAGGTTATGAGCCGCGGGAGGAAATGTAAAGGTACTGGAAAAAGGAAAGGATCTTACAGAAAGCTCAATACGGTGATCATGTTCATATTAACTGCACATGTATATCTTGTACTGAGAAACTTGCCAAGTGCTTCTGTGGAGAAAAACATAAGCAATAACAAAATCCAGATACTACAAGACAAAAAACGAAAATTCATCACAACAGGTATGTTCTGCTATTTAGGGAAGGATTGTTACGTGTAAAAAATGAAACAAAAATATATTCCAAATATTTGTTGGCATACTCTGATATAATTAAACAACTATGACTAGGATATTATCAGGTCAAACATACTTAACATGTAAAATAATATGATGACAAATCACTAATCGCAAACAATTCTAGTGAGATAACATGAACGAGGCACAAACCTGAGCGAGCAAATACAATGCTACAATAAGTAAATCTCAGCCATAACAAGAGAAAGAAAACTATGAATTACGCATATAACTATCAAACAGTACAATACTTTCTGCAAAAATAAACAGTTTACAATGACTACGTATATTTGTTAGTCTACAGAATTAAAAAATTGTTACAAAAGAAACAATTCCCACAATGTCACAGTAAAACACATCTATGACTAGAAAAAAAGCAGTTCAGACGTACTTATAATAGGACAATAAATCAGAAACCAAAAATAAAATTCAGCAAAGATGAACATTGATGCATAAATCTAAACTAGCAGCTATAATCAATAAAAAAAATCTAAACCGTAACAAGGAACAGAAAGCAATCAAATACACAGATAACTGGCAAGCAAAACAACGATTTCCATAAAAATCAGCAGTAAACAGTGATTACTAATCTGTTCTTCTACAAAGTTCGAACGTCTATACAAAAAGATACAATTCGGATCAATTGCAGGTCCACCACTCTTAACATGTCGAATAATGCAACAAAAAATCACAAAACCAAATATATAAATAAACTCAGATAACATAATCAGTGAGGGATAAACCTGAGCTAACAAATAGAAAGCTATATTAAATTATTCTCAATTGTAAGAAAGGATATAAAACAATGAAATGCACATATAACTAGCAAACAATTCAGTAATTTCCATAAAAATCAATAAGAAATAGTGATTACGAATACTTGTTGGTCAACAAAATTAAAGGTTCTCACTCATTGCATAGCGCCTAATCACCGTCTAATCCGCTTATTCCGGCCTAATATACCTAATTTCCAACTACGCTCCCTTTAGAACACCTCGAGACCACATCTATGACTGAAGCAAATCATTATCAAAAAGACGGGAAGAAAAAACACAGTATTGAGTATTCAACTAAAACAAAGTGAAATAAATTGCATAAAAAGGATAATTTAATGAAATCAAGCGAAAACCTTGATTCTGCAGATGTAGTGACCTGTGCATCAGCAAAAGAACAAATGATATATGACAACCAAAGCAGAAGGTAAACTAATAACTTCTCATAAATAAACAAATCACAATACCGTTGACATTTACTAGATCAGTATGCAATTCGGAATTTCAAAAGGATTGGAACAAAGTGATAAGTGTTCCATAAGAGATAATTTCACCCGCTAAATCAGAATTCATAATTATATTCCACCCCAACTGTTATATCTATTCATTTTCTCATGTGCAAGAATCTATCCATTAGTTCTTTCCATTGCATCGAAGGTGAACAGGTGATAAATATACCAGTATATAAATTTTACCGTATGAAAAGGAGTTGTATAAAAAAATACTTGATTTTAGCTTGATGAAAACATGATTTTTTTTCTCAATAGATAAACGATTAGAAGCGGAATTAATAGTACAAAAATTACCTCTGGGTGAATTCTTTATTAAAATAGCCTATCTGATGTTTGACCAGTTATTACCTTTGTACCTTGGGTAAATTGTTGGTAGCATACAGAGCCTGAGTGCTAAGTGATGAAAAGTATACAAGAAAAGCTGGAATGATTAAAGGTCCTACGTCAAATGGGTCACAAGCAGTATCTTTGCAAGCTCAGCCTAGAACATTTTCTCAAACATTAAATTTATGAAATCAAGGAACTTGCTAATATAAATATGGGTATACTTCTAAGAGCTGGACAACAGAAGTAAGAAGGGGAGTGTGAGTCAGTGGTGCGCCAATTACTTGTAACTTATAAAATATTGTTATTGTTCTCCTATGCAGTAGGCGGCTCTCCCCACTGTCTCTTGCCTGTCCTCCCACTGGCTCTCTCTCCCTCTCTTTTTCTTCCTACTCTCCCTCTCTCGCTGTCTTCCCCACCCCCCCTCTCCTCTCTCGCTTTCAGTCTCTTCATTTATTTACCTTTCAAATTGTGTAATTCTGAATTCAGATGGTCGAAGCAGTATGTCTAAACATCGGTTTATAAAACACTGCTACAATGTTGGATATTACAAAATTACTTCACCTTAAATTACATATAGTACCAATAGCATGAATAGCGAATACATTCGCACAATACAAAAATTAATAGTATTAGCTACAATATCCGATATAGAAAATATCGAACTACTAATAAGAGGCTTTAAGCAGGTGACAGCAAGGTAAAACCATAAGAAATATTACCCCTGTTTTGGGTCTATTTTTCTTTTTCCAAACTTTGGAAAGATATTAGCAATACGTTTCCTAAGAAAGCCTCTATGATGCAATGTTCTTTAAAATGATTTTGTGCAAAATTATGTTGAAATATAAAAGGTCAGATCACTTTTTTTCTGGACTGAATCCCCCTTATCGGATTTGAACCAATGACGTAGGCCTTAGGAAAACGTTACTCTACCACTAAGTTAAAAGGGCATTCAAGTTTTTAAGCCAGGAAAAAACCAAAAAAAAAATTCTCGATATATGTTTTCTGGCTCATCCGTGAACGTGCTTGTAAAACAAACATGTACACAAACAATATTTATGGGACTTCTCTTCCAGAAAAATCATATTAAGGATAAAAAGGGGCAACATGCTAATGGCTTTCTAAGGTTACTAATCCGTATTAAATCAAAGATGATATAATTATGAAAGAGACTTGCCACATATTACAAATATAAACAAAGAGGAAATTAGCTGGTATGGCAATATCATTTATATGCATTTAAGACGCACTATTCAATATCATAAAGGTCAGTAAAGTCAAAGTTAACAAGTATTTCTACAAATGGTTTTAATACTCACCGAAGATCAAGTCCCTAGAGTACGAAAGTTATTCTGACCACAGTTGTAAAAAAGTATCTAATTTTTTTTTCAAATTCAGTATAAATGAATTAATTTTAAAATTCCTAAAGAGTACAAAAATCTCAAAATGGAAGAATATTCATTACCTTGTTTTCTTTCAATAGTTCACTATGATCCGAATACGTTGCACTTTTCATCAAGGCTATATTCAAATGTTCAACTCCCTTAGCTGAACAAGATTAATCCAACAACGCAACATATTGAACACAAAGGCAACTTGCTCCCAAACAAAAATTATAAAAACAGCTTTTCCATAAATAATAAATTTACAGAAAAGCATTAATCGTTGGCAGCAAGGGTTTGATAATTTTGTTAATCAGTGGAAATGATCTTCTAACAGGACTGGCCTCTCATTTTTCGGTAATGCTTGTTTAAGGTCACTTAGTTTTTCAAATAATACAATACAGATTTACAGCAAGGTGTTCCTTAAGCGCCTACTCAAATTGAAACAAATTTAATGTTATAAGAAGAGTATACCATTTTGAAGTATAACCTGTGTACTTAGGCCTGAAGGTACCCTAATCCTGCCTTGAAAAATACATAGGACTGTTGTTGTGGTGTGCATCTCTGATACAAAGAGAAGGGGGTAAGAGAAATATGAAGCAACAAAATTTAGTAACAGCTATGATAACATATAGCACATCAATTTCCAACGGTGATTTAAGGACCTGAGAGCAATTGAAAGCAAGGTAAAAGTCTTAAACAATGGGAAATTTTAGACAAGTTTCTGATGGAATGATAACTGGTTTTAACATGAATATTTGGGAATAAATCGATGTTTGTTCTTACCAAGACTTGTTTGGTCTAAAACAATGGGAAATTTTAGACCAGTTCCTGGTGGAATCATAACTGGTTTTGACATGAAAATTTGGAGGGGAATCGATGTTTGTTCTTACTAAAGACTTGTTTGCTTTAGGATCTATTTCATATTTTTTGTCAGTTAAGAGCTAAAATTGTGATTTTTTAACAAAATATGCACATTAAAAATTAAAATATATGTAAACAAATAATTCACAATACCTTGTACTCCGGACTATAAAAATGGCCCCAAATTATGCGCATCCCACGCATTAGAAGAGATAGAGACGGTAAGAACTAGTGGTTGAATGACAAAAAAAGTGTGATAAATGCTAAAAAAGGATAACAAAACGAAGTCAGGAGAAAACCTTCATTCTTCAGCAGTAGGACCTTTGGATCAGCAAAAGAACATAGTAGATGATACCCAAATCTGAATATAGAAAGTAAACTGATAACTTCTCATAAATACACAAATCGTAAAACCGCACACATTGAAAGGTTTCATTACTAATTAGGCACCCATAAGCAATTTCCGATTTTTAAAACGATTGGAAAAAAGTTACCAGTGTTCGATAAGAAAGAATTTCACCCGCATAATCATAATTGTATTCTAATCAAACTGTAATATGTTTGTAGTTTCTCATGTGCTATGCGGATTATGCTATTGAGCATTAGAGTTTACTGTTTTTATTTTCAAGACTTATATTTTTTATTTCTTTCATTTGTACAATCCGACTGGTATTCTGTGGGGGTTTCCCCCCACTTTTTTATGTTTCTATATTATCTAAAAATAAAGTGGGTTTTCCCCACCATTAATATAATAATAAAATAAAATAAATCCCATGTGCAAGAATCTACTCATAAGTTGTTCTCTCCACTACATTAAAAGTGAAGGGGTCATAGAATACAGACAGTACACATTTTACCATATGAAAAGGAGCCGTATTTAAAAAAAATGATCTTGGCTTGATGAAACCATAACTCTTTCTCAATGAATAAAAGTATAGAACAAAATATAGTTAAAAAATTATAATGGTAAAAAAATAAAATTCAGAAAAATTACCAAGACTTCTCTTGTCAGCAAATCTAATTTGATTAGCCCAAACGTTTGAAATTCGGAAAAGAAAGTTTCACAATTTCAATAAATATCGACTTAGGAGATAGACCATTCAGCAGCGGCATATCTTACTCGAGGTAACGTTTGCTGGTTTGGAAAGCTCATACCCTGTCAGCTTTTTCCAAGGTAACATCCTGCAGTACATACTGAAATAATTTATCCTTGATAGGACCACAAACTACAAAATTCAATAGATCACCGGTTCATAAAAGCAATTGGTCATCTATCTAAGGAAAAACATATAAGAGAGAAAAAAAATAGATAGAAGAAATGAATTATAAAAACTACTAGAGTAGAAGATACAACAAAAAAGGTATTACTCGAGCTTGTTTTCTCATAACTATGAACACTCTCCTTCGTGTTGAATGTTTATTAAAGAATCCAAATTGCAATTATCTCTTCAACTATTGACTACATGTTTGTAAAAAAGAAAGACCTAACAGATACCCCAGTTCTAGAATAAAAATTTACTCGAGTATTCGAAACTATTGGTACTTCTAAATAAGATTCATAAGGGACAAATAATGCAAAAGTCCTCAAACATGTCCTGTGATCAAATAAAAGCATATCGATGGTAAATTGTGAAGAATCAAACGGAGTTCGCATGCTGCTCTCTTTTAAAAACTCACATAGTTCTCACTATAATGTTTCAACAATCCTACAGTTCATATGGATAGATAATTGCATATTATTACCACATTGTAGATTCATGATGCGCATCCTATTTAATAGCTAACTTCGAGGCGAATATTTGCATAACAAAAAACAAGATGAATAGTTCAGAAGCTTTAAAACAGTTAGACTTAAGCAGCCTCATGTTCAGGATCAAATACACCTATTTTAATCATATGAAAAACAACTGAGAGAAAAAGCAATACTTGACAAAGAAAGGCAAATGATACTATTGATCCTATCATGTAGAAGTGAAAAATATATCATTGGTAACTTTAGATGATATCTAACAAATGCAAAAAACAGAGTCGGTGACAAAACAGATATCAATTAAAAAATTGATGAAGCTGAGAAGCACATAAAAGAGGACACAAAATAAGCGGTAGAATTCAGCCAATTTTTTTTATTTATAATTAAATTTCTATCTGTTTTTCGACTAAAAACTTGTTTGGTTTAAAGGATCCATTAACTAGTTCTGTTAATTGGAGCTAAAAACAAGACAAGTGTAAAGTTGTAAAGCAAGTCAGAACTACCGAGGCAGAAAACCATGTGTTAGTTTCTTTCTTTTGTCGACGTGCGGTTTGGGTTTGTTTAGCTAACAATTTGTTTTCTCGCGCCTGGAAAAATAAGCAATTTTCTTTCATCTGACAACAGGAAGAGAAAAAAATGCACAAGGGGCACTTGCCAATGAATGTGTTATGGGGGAGACCTTCAAACCAAAAAATATGAAAATAATTAATACTAAAAGAGGAAAAGGAGGAGCCCTGCTAACCTTGTGAAACCGATATAGGAAAATTACGTTTGCTATACTGAATAAAACTGGTCTGTGATTATTGAATAAATGCTGACATTTGCAACAAACCACGAGTTCAACAATCCATGCCTCACTTACCCTATTAAAAAAGGTATCAAATCCAAAAACAATAAATAATTTTCAGGGCACCTGATAACCAATATCGTAAGAAAAGCAAAACATCATTCCAACAAAAAACAGGTAGCAATATACATAAATTGGGTCTTAGGAACAGTAAAGCATAAAATTGGTTAAACCTACAATCAACATAATAGTTTTCTAATGGAGAACCATAAAAAGAGAATAGTACCGCAGTAACAAGTTACAAACTTAAACAAATGAGAAAGAAATCAAAAGACTGTACAAAATCCTAATATTTATCTCAACTGATGTATATAAATAAATGTGTAAAAACACACACACACGCACATATATAAATTATACATTGAAACCAGTGAAAACTCAGGAGACCATATAAACCTTTAAGCCCGTATCAATTCTAAAAAAGTATTCTTGTAAAACAAAGAAAGCCACTATCGGGGTGGGAAGAAATTCAGATTATTTTTTTCAGAACTAAAGCCCCTTTTCGGATTTGAACCGATGACTTGTGCTGTTTGATGGCGTTACTCTACCATTGAGATAAGGGACTTCAGGTTTTACACTGTGATGGCGTTACTCTACCGCTGAGCTAAAAGGACCTTCAAGTTTTTAAAACAGGAATAAATCAAAAAAAATGTTTTCTAAACTTATATTTTCTTACTTCGTCTTTGGATCTTCAAAAAAAAAACAGGTAAACAAACAAGTTTTTTTGGGAATCTCTTTGCAAAACCTTGTACATTGGTTTCAAGAAGAATGGTAATCTGTGCAAAAATGAAGTAAAGTAAATATTACTTCTAAGATAAGTTTCAATGGTTAGAAAGTAGAGAACAACCTGATTCCCATTCGTTTAAATTTTGGACCTCTGCAACTGAAAAGCATATCACAATCCATAAGAAATATACAGTATACAGACTAAAAAAGAGAGTAAATAACATGGATTAGACAAAGAACATAATGAGGTAAGCGACAAAAACCTTGATTCTCCAATTGGAATCAACAAACAGAACAATTGATGGTAGATTACTCCCCAAAGATTAAACAAAATAGAAGGGTTCTCATTAGATTCACGTAACAAAAAGCTTCTAGATAAAAATAAATCATAGTACTGCTGAGAATGAATGAGACAAAATTTTCTTGTCAGAATAAATAAAAGTTCATTAAACTCATTACCTGCTATCATTGCCATTTCCGTAAAAAGAAATAACAAACCGGCCATTGCCATTTCCGTAAGGAGAAATAACTCGAAAACAATAAAATTACACTCGCTTTACTGTAGCAGGTAAACCGTAATTTGTTGGGATGTTACAGTAATATATAACTTATCTGGTATAATTAAACAACTATGACTAGAATATTTTCAGGTCAAACATACTTAACATGTAAAATAATATGATGACAAATCACTGATCGCAAGCAATTCTAGTCAGATAACATGAACAAGGAATGAACCTGGGCGAGCAAATATAACGCTACAATAAGTAAATCTCAGCCATATAACTAGCAAGAGAAAGAAAACTATGGAATACACGTATAACTACCAAACAGTACATTACTTTCTGCAAAAATAAACAGTTTACAGGGAAGTGACCAAGTATATCTGCTAGTCCACAGAATTGGAAGGCTGTTAGAGAAAGAAAAGATATCCGCAATGTCACAGTAAAATACATCTATGACAAGAAAAAAAGGAGTTCAGTCGTACTTATAATAGGACAATAAATCAGAAACCAAGAATAAAATTCAACTAACATGAACACTGCTGCATAAACCTAAACGAGCAGCTACAATGCAATAAAAAAAACTAAACCGTAACAGGGAACAAAAAGCAATCAAATACACATATAAATGGCAAACAAAACAACAATTTCCATAAAAGTCAGCAGTAAACAGTAATTACTAATATATGTTCTTCTATAGAGTTCAAATGTCGGTACAAAAAGATACACTTCGGATTAATTGCAGGTCAATCATACTTGACATGTAAAATGATACAACAAAAATCATAAAACCAAACAAATAAACTCAGATAGCATAATCAGTGAGGGATAAACCTGAGCTAGATTATTATCAATTGTAAGTAAGGATATAAAACAATGAAATACAAAAATAACTAGCAAACAATTCAGCAATTTCCAAAAAAAAATCTTAAAAGAAATAGTAATAACTAATAACGAATACTTGTTGGTCTACAAAATTAAAGGTTCTTACTCGTCGCCGAGCGCCTAATCCTGCTTAATCGCCGCCTAATCGGCTTTATTTCCGCTTAATCTCCTAGGGTTCTAGGCTCCACCTAATTTCTGCCTATGCTCAAACACCCCCGGACCACATCTGTGACTGAAGCAAATAATTACCAGAAACACGCTAGAAAGGATACAGTATTCGAGTATTCATCTAAAACTAAGAGTGAATAAATTGAATAAAAAGGAGAACTTAATGAAATAAAGCGAAAACCTTGATTCTACAGGTGTAGTACCTGTGGATCAGCAAAAGAACTTATCATAGATGACAACCAAAGTTGAATTAAGAAGGTAAACTAATAACTTCTCACAAATAAAAATATCATAATACCGCAGACCAACTTACTAATCGGCACACAGGGGATTCCAACTTTTAAAAGGATTGGAATAGAGAGATCAGTGATCCATAAGAAATAAATTCACCCGCTAAATCATAATTCATAATTATATTCCAACCCCAACTGTTATATCTTTTAATATGCAAAACTCTACCCATTAGTTCTCTCCATTGTATTGAAGGTGAACAGGTGATAAATTTACAACCACTATATAAATTTTACCATATGAAAAGGAGTCGTATAAAAAAAATACTTTATATGAACTCGATGATGACATGATTTTTTTTCTCAATGGAAATAGAACCAAAATAGCAAAAACATGGTTAAATAAAAATCTAATGGTAATAGATACAAGAACTCAGAAAAATTACCAAGACATCTCTTATCAGCAAATCTAATTTAAATAGGGCCGGTACTACTGAAATTCAAAGAAGAAAGATTCATAATTTTAATAAACAGTCAACTCACGAGATAACATGAACGAGGCATGAACCTGAGCAAGCAGATATAAATGCTACAATAAGTAAATCTCAGCCATAACAAGAGGAAAAAAAAACTATGAAATACACATATAACTAACAAGCAGTACAATACTTTCTGCAAAAATAAATAGTTTGCAGTGACTACGTATATTTGTTACAATTCCCGCAATGCCACAGTAAAATACAGCTATGACCAGGAAAAAGAAGTTCAGCCATACTTATAATAGGACATAAATCAGAAACCAAAAACAAAATCCAGCTAATATGAACACTGATGTATAAACCTAAGCAAGCAGTTATAATGCAGTAAAAAAAAACTAAATCGTAACAAGGGGCAGAAAGCAATCAAATACACAGATAACTGGCAAACAAAACAACAATTCCCATAAAACTCAGCAGTAAACAATAATTAATAATATCTATTCTTCTACAGAGTTCAAACTTCAAACATCGGTACAAAAAGATATACTTCAGATTCATTGCAGGTCCACCATACTTAACATGTAAAATTAAAACAACAAAAAATCATAAAACCAAACAAATAAACTCAGATAGCATAATCAGTGAGGGACAAACCTGAGTTAACAAATAGATGCTCCATTTAATTATTATCAAGCAATGAAATGCTCGTATAACTAGCAAACAATTCAGTAAATTCCATAAAAATTATAAACGAAATAGTGATTATGAGTACTTGTTGGTCTACAAAATTAAAGGCGGTTACTCGTCGCTTGGCGCCTAATCTCGCTTAATCACCACATAATCACCTCCTAATACGCTTATTCCTGCCTAATCTCCTAGGCTTCTAGGCTCCGCCTAATTTCAGCCTACGCTCGCTTTAGAACACCTCAGGACCACATCTGTGACTGAAGCAAATAATTATCAAATGAGCGGAAGAAAGGATACATTATTTGAGTATTCAACTAAAACTAAGAGTGAATAAATTGAATAAAAATAAGAACTTGATGAAATAAAGCAAAAAAACCTTGATTCTACAGATGTAGGACCTGTGGATCAGCAAAAGAACTAATGATAGATGATAACCAAAGCTGAATTAAGAATATAAACTAATAATTTCTCATAAATAAACAAATCATATTACCACTGACCTTGACTTACTAATCAGACACTCATCCGGACTTCAAAGGTATTGGAACAGAGTGATCTGTATTTCATCAGAAATAATTTCACCCGCTAAATCATAATTCATAATTATATTCCAACGACCTACTCAGCTGTTATATCTTTTAATTTTCTCATGTGCAAAAATCTACCCATTAGTTCTTCTCTCCATTGCATTGAAGGTGATAAAAGTACCAAGTATATAAATTTTACCGTATGAAAAGGATTCGTATATAAAAAAAATACGTGATCTTAGCCTCGATGAAAACATTGTTCTTTTCTCAATGGATAAACGATTAGACTCAAAATAGCAAAAACATAAACTCAGAAAAATTACCAAGACATCTCTTGTCAACAATCTAATTTCAATAGGCCCAACTTTCTGAAATTCAGAGAAGAAAGATTCTTAAATTTAATAAACAGTATACTCACGAGAAAGACCAACTCGAAGACAACTGATTTGAGAAGATAAAAGAGAAGAACAATCATACTGAAAACTAGACACAACATCCTCACTAAGTTTTTTCGATGCAGAGGCATTCTACAACTGGAGTAATTTTAACATCAACAGCAAGTACTGATAAAAAAAACAAAAAGTATTACAGACAGAAGTGTACGGGCATAAGAAAACTAGAAGTCATGATCAATTCAATATGTACATAAACAAAAAATTAGAGATGAAGTACAAAACGCAAAAAAGCCTTTAACCTGTAATCTAAACTAGTGGACTACTTGTCCAGCAAAGCAGTGATTACTATGAATAGGGTGGATGAGGATAACATATAAATTAAAAAATACTAATCTAGCTTAGTTTCTCATTATAGATACGACAAATTGATATTATGTAATATGTACTGGTTTCTCATTACAGATACGAGCAACTGACATAATATATATATATATATATATTCTTTGTTTTAGTTATTTTCTTAATGCAGACGAAGTTACGGTCATTTACAATCAACCCTTTTCATTATGTTTCACAAATTTTGCAAAAAAAAAAACCCGGAGACCAGGAAAGGTTGGAAATTCTATAATTTAATGACTTCATAAAGTTTTGCAAAAGTCCTTGAACCTCGAAACAAATAGAAGCATATTATTAAGGGTGTTGCAGCTCTATAATCAAACATGCATGAGTTTTAAGAGAAAAAATCACGCTAACTTCAACAACAATCAATAAGAAACATAACATTCAACAAAGTCTTATTCAACAACAATCAATAAGAAACATAACATTCAACAAAGTCTTATGTAAAAACATATCATTCAATAAGAAACATATCAATCAATAAAACAATGTTACGTAATGTACGCAGAAGTAGATACGACCCATAACTTTCCTGTAAGAAGTACTTAAAGTCTATTACTCTGTTGCAACGTAGTTTATATAATAACAAATTGACATTCCCTGAGATCAATCATGTGAATCTTTATTAACAATAATTAATTGTAAAATCTAGATAAAGTGCATTAAGCATTAACATATAGAAACGTCTATTACTTTAAAAAAACAATGAATATGGATCGTATTTTACTCCAAAAGAAAAGTAAAAACAAACACTGAATCATCTTCCACATACATTACCCTTAATTTTTTAAGCCCTCGACCAACTAGGGTTCTAAAAAGATAGACCTAAATACATAGCAGAAACACAAAAGATAAAAGCAACAAGAAAATATCTAGTAACACTGACTATGGTGTATTTTAATCCCAAATAGGAGAAAACCGTAAAACAGTAAAGTATACATGTTGCAGTGAGAAGTATGTTATCCATAAATTGGAATAAACTGTCAAAAACACGTGATTTGACAAATAAGATCAGATGGAATCAAGTTTAGATATACAAGATTATGGGGGGAAAAGTACTAACATCTATTTCTTTAAAAAATAAACTACGGCGTATTTTTTAGAGTGAAATCAATATTTGTTCTTACTAAGACTTGTTATTCACAAAAAAAGTTTACTGAATCTTTTGATATTTTAGAATAGAAACACATAATAGTGATAGAAACACCTGAACTTAAATAAACATAAAAGCAAAGAAATATAAAGGGGAAGACAGGGAAATAGAAACAGGCGTAAATTAAACAAGATACTATCGATTAGGTTGATAAAATACTCAATAAGTAATACCACGGCAATATATATATAGATAGTAGATAGGTACATATATATAGAGAGAGATATAGAGAGGAACGATGGTGAAGGAAAATATGATCAAACTAGTTAAAGAAACAAGGGTGGATTATGGGAGTAAAATCAATATTTGTTTCTACTAAAAATTCGTGTTATTCACAAATAAAAACATGTTTTTAAATCAAACAATATACTATTCGATTAAGTTGATAAAAGACACAATAAGTAATACCAAAGTGACAAAAAGGATACATCAGATAACAATTCACCTAACCACATCAATATCTATATATAGATAGAGAGAAGAGCGATCGTAAGGAAAATAAATATCATCAAACTAGTAAAACAAACTAGGGTGGATTTTGGGAGTAAAATCAAAATATCTGTTCTTACTAAAAAAAAAAAACCTGTTATTCACAAATAGAAACTCATGCTTGCTTAAATTAAACAGTATTACTAATAGATTAAGTTGATAAAAAGACCCAATAAGTAATAACGAAGTGACAAAAAAGGATACATCAGATAATAATTAAGGGCCGTCTCACCAAACCACGTCGATCGATCTAGGGTTTCTAACCTCCAATCGGAATATATAGATATATATAGAGAGAGAGAGAGAAAGAGGAACGATCGTGTTTTCTCAACGGTACTCCGATTTTATCGCGTGTTTATTAGAGAAAGCTAGCGCCGAAACTATAACGTACAAAAATCTTCTTAATTACAGCTATGACTTTCTGGATTTAAAGCTTGATTTTCTGGATTTAAATCTTGATTGGTTAGAGCTTTTAAGTTGTGGGGTCCCAGGGTCCATTTTTTTTAAGTAAATTTTCTTAATTTTATATTTTGAAATATCATTTTTTTTAGTTAAATCATATCAAATTTACACTTATAATCTCATATTTAAGTAAGAAATAGTTTTTGTTTGAAAATCTTGATTTTTTAATACTTTTTTTTTTTAATTTTAAACGAAATTGATTTTAATATAATCCTTAAATAACACAGTTTTCGAAATAGTACAGTTATTTCGGTACGGATGGAGTAGTAAAAATACCGGTGCAACGCACGGGTGTGTTGTTGTATTACTAATATGTTTAATTATGTTAAATTTAAGTGAAAAACTTAGTAATTTTCATTTGACTTTGTTTAAACATTTATTTTAGTTGTGCGTTTTTGTTTGAAGAAAGGAAGAATCGATTACTGATTAAAATATATAAAAAATAAATATATTACACTTATACGACACTACTCAATTTTCTCACACTGCCTTTAAGAAATGTAATTTATAAAAATATAATAAATATCATAATTTCAGTATGTGCTTATTTTTAGTACATTAATTTAAGTTGTTAAAGCAGTACGCTACTATTAATTTATTTGACCGTAATTTTGTTTTTATTTTATGTTTAAGAGATGGCTATTTCAATGTGTGATTATATGGACAAAATATTAGAATAATATCGGTAATCATATTCGTAAAATGTTGCAACAAAATAAAACTTTTTAAAATCAATAAGAACGAGAAACCGGAATGAAGAGCAGTTTTATAAATTAAAAAGGTCAGCTTAACATATCGGAAAAATACGAAATATAGAGTCTACTGATATGGTAAGTTAGCAAATTTATATGTCGTACTCATGAAAACATTAACTTGTTAATTTCAAACTATTGTTAGAAGAACATGTTAATAAGGTCTGCCGTGTAGGAGTGCGTATTAAATAAAAACAAGACGACGAACAATAAACATCATATTAGTTTTAACTAATTTTACGGAAAATGATAGAATAGTTATTTATCTATTGAAATAGTATGTAATCGTAGACATCGACTACTACAATTGAATCATTTGAAACTTTGAATAAAAAATAACGAATAAGCTAATATATGTACTCCACAATTGCACAGGTGTGTTGTGAGTAAGTTCGTTATGACGTAAACGACTTAATACAAATGTAAAAAAGAAATAGCGTATTAAAACTCGATCACTACAATTGAATTATTTAAAACTGTGAATTAAAAACAATGAATAACCAAAAATTTGGAACCACTGGTGCAATTTTCTTTGAAGCAAGTATCTTACTACTACCTTTTATAATTATTTATACCACTCCTTTACTAAACGGTTCTGTTTGTTAGTTAGTTTAGGAACATCGGCAAACAATTGAAGACATCAAACTTAAAGGACTGATTTTAAGTTACAAGTAAATTGGAGGACGTAAATGTTATTATTACAACCAGCTCATGGTCTGCCGTGTGTTTATCCCCGCTTTTAATATAGACTGAAGAAGTAGGATTATTTATTTTCAGGGGAAAAATGGAATTCACCTTCCAAATTTCACTTTTAACAAATAATCCAAAATAAGGAATACGGTATGAGCTTTCAAGTAAAAAGATTAACAAAATTGAATATATACACTGTAAATAACAAAGTCCTTAGAACAAATTAATTAAGTGTTACATCTTCAAACATATAGTACAGTATATGATTATTGCTAGAAAAATAACATTTTTGAAAATATTTGTTTTTGATATCGAAAATATATTTAGAAGATAACATAATATATTTTCACTTAAGCCTATATGCTATCACATGTTAAGTGATTAAATTACTCATGGTTGTCTTCATCCGACAAGAATCAACATATGCAAATCGCTGAAATACAATTCGTCTAGTTAAGCGGATCCATTGCTTGTTTACACAATGAACATCAACTCTCTCTCAAATCATCTGACATAAAACTTAAAACTCGAGTCTAACATGATCTAAAATTCGTTAGCCGACCCAACTCGTGATTTAAAAGTTGTGGCTCACTATATTGATCACTAATGCAACTAGTAGGAATTATTCACCGACCCACCTTGTACTTTCAATACTTAAATCATTGAGGGAATTAAAATGGTGGCAATTCTTTTACGTTTTGAGGCAAAAAAAATGTGTTATGCGTAATAAATCTCAAACAAAACAATAGATCTAAAAGGCTTTTACATATAATTATCAATAATATTACATAATTTTAATAAATTAATAATATTATGATATTAATGCAATAATATTATATTAAGTGCAACTTGAATTTGGAGAGACATTTATAATATTTTCCACAATAGAATAACGTAGACACACATACTTAATAATTATTAAATTATTTTCGTATAAGACGAGACATGGAGATATTTGCAAAAAGTAGATAGTTTATGGGGATAGATTGCAAATTCTCATAGTTTTTGGGTGTTAATACTTTTTTATTTATACCCAATTTTGATAGTTAGCATTTTACACCCAATTATCTCTCAATTATCTAGTTTAATAGGGTTTGGATTGGGAAATTTGGGACAAAATAAAATAAAATAAAATGTCATCAGTGGGCACATCAAAGGGAATATTGGAGATAGCGAAATTTGCAGTGTATGTAACAGTACCAATTGGTCTCATGTACTTCTATGCTAACAACACCACTAATCTCAACAAATTCATGGGAAATGTTAGTTACTTCTTACTACCCCCTTTCTTTTTTCTTTTTTCTACTTTTGTTTTAGTTAAATGCAATTACATCACATTGCTTTCTCAATATTTAGTACCATTTGACTATTTGTTCATACACTAAGCAATGAGGAAAAAAGCTTGCTTAAATTAAGTTGCAATTTGAAAAGCTATAAAAGCTTTTCAAATTTTGCTTATATTAAATTGCTTAAATTAAGGTATTTGTTCATCACCTCAGCTTTTTTACTTCTGACCCAAAAGCAGCTTTAGAAAAGCTAACATTGATTTCTCAATATTTAGTATTCAACTATTTGTTCATAGACTAAGGGCGCGCTTGGCAACAACTTTTTTCTTAGCTTTTTTTTGCTTCTTGATTAGAGAAATTTATGGGTGTTTGGCTTGTTAGCCTTTTTTAGCTTAAAAAAATCTTCTTCTTTTTTTATCAAAAAAGCTCAAAAGGGTAGTAGCTTTTTAGCTTTTCTGCTGTTTTGTTTTATTATATGCAATTACTGCAAATTGATTTCTGGAATATTCAGTATTTGACTATTTGTTTATAGGCTAGTGCATGTTTGGCAACAACTCTTTTTCTTAGCTTTTTTCTCTTCTTAATTAGTAAAATATTTGGGTCTTTGGCTTGTCAGTTTTTTTAGCTTTTAAAAAGCTAGTTTTTTTTTATCAAAAAATCTCAATGCGGAGAAAGTTAGGAATTTGCGGTGTTTTTTTAGCCTTTTTCACATTAAATTCTACAAAACTAAAAACTTTCTAATAGAATGTGTTTGTGTATTTACAATTCACTTATAAGTTCAAATTGGGGACCAATGCCTTATCATTAAAAACAAGCTATAAGTCACTTATAAATAAATAAGTTACAGTGGGGCCAAACCCTAAGGGCATGTTTGGCATCGACTTTTTGGTCAAAAAGCTGCTCTTGAAAAGCAATGAGGAAAAATCTTGCTAAAAATAAGTTGCAGTGTACAATTTGGCACCTTTTCTTATAAGTGACTTATAACTTTATTTTGCTAATAAGTCATTTTTGACTTATTTTGACTTAAAAGTGACTTGTAAATATACCAAAGGATATGATTGGAAAACTACTACTTTTGGTGATTTTTATGTGAAAAAGCTAAAAAAGTTCCTAAATTATTAACTTCTCTGCTTTTGAGAATTTTTAACTTTTTTGATCCAAAAGCTAGCAAAGCTAACATGTCAAACACCCATAGATTTTTTTAATCAAAAAGCTAAAAAAGCTGAGAAAAAGCTGTTGCCAAACAGGCACCAATGGTGGGTTTGGCTTGGTTAGATATATACTGGTTCAGCAAAAAAGCTACTAGATTTTTTCTGTTCAAATAAAAAGCTAAGTTCTGATCCAGTTTAATACAATTTGAGGTATTTCTATTAGCTGATAGAATTTCTGGGAAATCTTAGTACCGGTTTTTAGTTTTGTTTTAGTATTATGCAATTACGTCACACTGATTTCCCATTATTCACTATTAGTTCATTGACTTTAGGTTCAATGTTCTAATAGGCGCAAGGCGGGTTTGAGGCCCCACCTAATTCCATTTGATCCCACCTAATCTTCTAGGCTTCTAGGCTCCGCCTATTTTCTGCCTAGGGTCGCTTTTAGAACACTGTTTGGTTATATATACAATTTCAGCAAAATAGCTTTTAGGTTTTTTCAGTACAGGTGAAAAGCTAGGTATTGGAATTTGAGGTTTCTTTTGACTGAAAACCAAAAATTCCCAGAAAATCATTTTTAGTTTTATTTAGTATCATGCAATTACATCAAATTGATTTGTGGTAATTCAGTTTTTGTTTGTTGACTAAGGATGGGTCTGGTTATGTATTGGTTTCATGGAAAGAGCTACTAGTTTCTTTTTCAGTCCGTAGATAATACTTGACTGATCCAGCTTATCACTTGAAGTACAAGAATATGAAAAATATCAAGAATACAAACGATACATAGTATGATAACCAGAAACTGAATGAGGTAAATGATCATTACCCCTGTAATAATTTAACAATTGGAACCTCCATCTTTTCTGTGTGTTTATTTTATGTTTAGAATAATATGTTTGCAAAAACTTGTCTTTTCATATTCTTTAGATTTTTTTTGGGTGCATATATTTTTTAGAAAACTATAAGACCGAGTTATCTGAAAACGTGTCCAAATGGTTCTAGACGAGTATCGTGTGCATATTCGTTCGTACCAAATGTGTAACCCTGCAAACTGTCCTTTTTTGATATCCTGTGCAGATGCATCAGTGTTTTTGTCTAACACAACTACAGTCCCTATCCAAACTAGTCCTTAAATATGTCACATACATAAAATGCATTTCGCGAGTAATATGCTAGGAGAAACATCTGTTACTAATGCAATATTTGGTTTGATATTTGATAAGCGTAGTCGGAAAGCAGTTTTTATGTTTCGAGGGATGAACTTCTGTGATTGTCAAATGAGAGTACTGTATCTTTCAGCCAAATAGTCAACACTCTTGTAAATTATTTGTATTGAATAAACGAGTAGAAGAGGATAAATCATACTATGTATAACATATATTCTAAAATTTAAGTCTAGAGAGACTCTTGGTATGAATTGAAGTAAAGTGGCTAAATAAGTTTGGAAAGCAATTTTCAAAGATAAAAGAACTGGACTTGGCTCAAATTTCGAAGTATAAATCTGAACTGATTTACAAGAAAAATAAAATAATTACATATATGAAGGAAGTAAACGTTTAACCTTTTACCATAACTCACCCTGAGTCCTATTCTCTGCATCTAAGCTCTAGGTTATTTCTTTCCGTATCCAATATAGATATCCCTTGTTTGTAAGGTTTATATAAGCATGCCATTCAAACTTGAACATTTTCACCTTTTTTTGTAAAATTGGCTCTTAACTTTGAACTACAGGACTCAGTTTTTTTAGTTCATGACTTGGGTCATGTTCCTTCATTGAAGTAGTGGCGAATTAGCATGTGAATTAATAGAGAGTTTGTTCGTTATTTGCACCTTAGATGCCATGGCCCTCTATTTCCAGTTTCCAAGACTCGACATTTTGTTTTTCATTTTTCGAACTTTGTTCAGAACCTTTGGTTTCTTTAATTTGTGTCTATAATTTTACTTGTGATCTTTGTTTTTATTGATTGTCATGAAACCTTACAGAATGAATGTTGGGAAACTATTGTCATGTTTCCTGTTGTGGTTTATTTAACATGATTTCATTGTTACACCATATTTATACATGATTAGGTCATTATGGCTTTACATGTACTTAGATTCTCAGTGTTCCTTATCGGCTGTTGAAGTATCCTCACCTAGTCAAATGCTTGTTCTTCGAAAAATTCCTTAAGATATCATATGACAAATAAATTTCGCCACACAGTTTAACTTCAGTTTGGGGTTTAAGATTTAGTTAGGTAACTTGATGGGTAGTTTGGTTTATGGATCCAACTAATGTTTTTTAGTTGTACCAATAAAGCTTTAACATCGTGGTTTTGAATTGTCCGATGCAGAACTATGTTTATCATTTGACATCTCTAGCTCTGTCCACCCAAAATCTTTGCATAATTAATTTTTACCATTTTTGAAATTTCGTTTTGTGATAGTGTTTTGTTCAAAACATACACAATCGTTCCAAACAGGTATCGAACACCAGAAACATGCAATATAGTTTATCCTCATCATTTACGAGGAAATCTAGCAACAATGTTGGTACTTATTATGGTCTACGAGAGCTTGATTTCTGAGCTACACATGCGATTTGTTGGCAGAACACGAGTTCTTTCATTCAAATGCAATGATTGAGTAGCTCCAACTAATGGAAGCTTATATGTTCTGCACAAGACAGTCATTAATATTAACCGAAATACTACTAATACTCTACTGGAGGATTCTTAGAATTGTATAACTTATGTAATCTTTTTGTTTGCAGCGATCGTATGTAGTCTATCCTCCGGAAGGACCTTTACCCCCAACACCTGAGGAAATGAGGGAGATGGCTCGAGAGATAGCTCGCAAAAGGAAAGCCCAAGGATAGCTCTTTTAACTTTCCTATATGTAAACTTTTGTATTGTAATTACCGCGACTTAGCAAAATCAGTGCAAGTTAGCTGAGGTTAGTGCTAAGCAGCTAAAGAATAAAAAACCTCTTGTTAGCAAGCTGATGTTTCCTTCTTTCCGTTATATCGATTGTTTCTATGACAATTTTTTGTGCCAAGTTTTGTTCATTCGAGTGCAACTACGTGGAAGTGCCTTGTATGTCATTATTATGTACTCTAATTGTTGAGAAATTTATAAGGTTCAGAGTTCATTGATAAGACAGATAAACAAACACGTATAACATTTTTCAGCAATTCAAACATTTTTCTATCAGAAAAAGACACTGGAGTGGCCAAATAATTTTAAATAGATACAAAATGCTGAAGAGGCTTCTGCATCTGTTTTCTTAATTTAACACACAAGCCTACTTAACTTATGAGGATAAAAAAAACTAACGGGAAAGAGGCTTACCTCAAATACATGATCCAAAGGGCATAGGAAAGGTTGTCTCGTCGTACTTCCCAGTAAAATTCCAGGATGTGGAAACCATAACCTATCTAACCTCCACCATAGTGGAAGCATAACCTAAAATCACAAATATAAAAGTCGATCAATATCTGCAATTTAAATCAGTAAGTTTCACATAAACAAACCAACAGTCATCACTGTGCCTTGTCCTAAATTAATTTTTTAGGACAAGGCACAGAAAAACCAGATTACTGCTGTTGATGAAAACCAGAAAAACTCATGTGATACTAATACAGTAAAAGAACCAGAGCTGCTGCTGTTGCCAAAACAGAACCCTGAAAAAGGTTTTCGATTAAATATCAAACTTGGAGGAAATATATTCTTTTCCGTCGCTAGGAGCTATGCTATTACTGTTATTCCAGAAAATCCTCCGGAAAAGGAGCGGCCCAACAAGGAACTTGAAAGCGATTTTATCAGGGCGAAAAAGAGGAAAATTATTGAGTACGAGCCGCCAACTGATAAAAACATTCCAGCCAAATTGAAGATTAGCTATGATATTAGTGTTATTCCAGAAAATCATCCAAAACAGAAACAGCCGAACAACGAACATGAAAGTGATTTTATCAGGGCTAAAAAGAGGAAAGTTGTTGAGTACGAGCCGCGAACTGAGAAAACCATTCCTGTGGAATTGATGGCTCGTTTGCAAAGAGAGAACGCGATTTTGGTGATCAAGAAAAATTTAACCGCGACAGACGTTAATAATAATAACAGTCGCCTCACTATTCCAGAATCGCAAATATTGGATTATGGTTTTTTGACAGAAGAAGAGATTATCTGGCTAAGTGAGAGAGATGGAAAAGCTGTGTGACACATGTATGTGAGATTAATTGATCCATCTGGTGAAGAACGTGATATAAAATTTGCAAGATGGGTAATAATGTGGTGTATAATCTTCTAAACCCGTGGAAACAAGTCGTGGCGGAATATAAATTACGGGAAAATACTCCTATTGAGGTTTATTCTTTCAGAAAGGAATCAAGAATCTACTTTGCAGTTATTAAAGTCTAAATTTGAATTCTTTTACTCCACAGACTCAGTGAAGATTTCGTGTCCTTTTTGTATATATTTTAAGAAGATATGTAAGTATGTTAGTTGGTCTAGAAGATTAATGTAGTGATATGATTTGTAGGAATTTTTGTTTATTGGTGATGAGAGTGAAAACTAGCCGATTTTGTTTATTGGTGATGAGAGGGAAAACTAGCCGATTTTGTTTATTGGTGATGAGAGTGAAAACTAGTCGATTTTGTTTATTGACGATGAGGGTGAAAACTAGTCGATTTTGTTTGTGTTTAATGTTATGAAACAGCTCCAACTTGTCTCTTTAATTTAATCGGCTCCTATATCAGTTCATTCTTCACCTTATGTCCTTACATGCTTATATTTCGAACTTTTACAGCAGGATTTTCTAGTTTCTTGCTAGTATTCATTCACTTTGGAACTTAGATAAATACTACAGTATCTTTTATGCAGACTAGATCCAGACCATTTTTAGCAATCAGCTGTATTAGGAAATAAAATTCTGTTTTAAAATCAGACCATTTTCGGGAAAATTTATCTACTCTTAAAACTTCTCATGGTCCTGAATACGGAGATAGTTCTGATGATCACACTGTTCTTCAGGTAGTTCAATTTTATTTTTCTTATGATTATGGAGTTGTTAATCTATGCATCATGTCCTTCATTGATATTAAGATTGATTTGAATGCATTTATCACAACAGAACAAGTTTTTTTTTTATATATTTATGTGTTTTTACTGTTATTGTTGTGTCAATTGTTATGAAAGGGCTTCCACTTGTCTCTTTAATTCTATCGGTTCGTATACCAGTTCATCATTCATCTTACATGCTTATATTTCGAGCATATACAGCAGGTTTTGGAGAATCTAATTAAACAAGTTTAAATAGTTTGGTTCCCTATATAGCTTATCAATAAGGGGGTTTTAGTTAATTTGTTCCTTTCCTTTTTGATAAAAGAGTTTTCTAGTTTCTTGCTAGTATTCATTCAGTTTGAAACTTAGATAAATACTACAGTATCTCTTGTATAGACCAGATCCAGACCATCTTTAGCAATCAGCTGTATTAGGAAATAAAGTTGTGTTTTAAGACCGAACCATTTTTAAGAAAATTTATCTACTCTTAAACTTCTCATGTTCCTAATACGGAGATAGTTCTGATGATTGCACTGTTTTTCAGGTAGTTTAACTTTTTTTCCTCTTATGATTATGGTTGTTAATCTGTTTATCATGCCCTTAAAGCTGCTATAGATTTGGAACGAGTACTAAACAGGAAAAGTCACCTACAGCTTCTTAGATCTGTTGTTGTTGTTTTTGGTTTTTGTTATTTCAATTGATCAATTCTATTTTTACGCTGGATGCTTCATTAAGTACTACTCCATCTTTTGTGTGTGATTACCAGAAAAAGAAAAAAATCAATGCTTAATGTTCTAGTGAATGACTTTGATAATCAGCATACTTGGAAAAAAAAAGTGATTCCCCGATACCAAGATATGTAATTCCTAGGGAGGTCTCGAGTTCTACTTTAACAGTTAACACTTTTTATGAAAGAAAGGCGTCTCTTCGAACCTCAAAAAACAGATGAACAAAGAGGTTCCTGGGTCGAATAGCACGTTCTCTATGGCACCTGTTATACTGTTTTTGTAGATTTGGTTTGAATTGGACACAATTTAGCACTGTTGTATCCGAGCTAGGTGGTAAGTTATGGTATCTTCATCCATAAATTTATCCCCGGTGTTACTAACAATTTATTCACTTTAAGGTTGTCGGTGTATTCAGACGGTATTCATACAAAATAACAGAACCTTCATAATTTTCCTCACGATACTAAGTATATATGCATATAAAAACTGATAGAAGTAACAGAATATTGACCAAAATATATACAATTCACAGAAGTCCTTTGTGCAACCCACTGCTCGAAGTCTAAATGAAGACTAAAATTGCGGATGGGCTTGAAAATGAATTTCCAGCTCTAGTCTGCCCAACATTACTAGTAGTCTCTGCCAAGAAAATTCTTGTTTAACTTCTCTTAAGTTCTAATTCCATGTTCAGGTGCTAAGAGAATTTAAAGGTCTGTACTTCCATGAGTTGATTATTGATTTCCTTTCGGAAAAAATTCAACATATCCTTCTATTTCATAGAGCGAAAAAGCTGGTAGTTTTGTCTGGTAACTCTAAAGAACTTATATTCCAGTGATGAGATACAATTTACCTCATGAGAAATATCAAATTGTCATCAAGCAAGCACTCTCAAAAGTCAAATTCTGGAACCGTAGTATCTCATATGAAACTATATGACCACTGATGTAATTAATTAAGAAAAATCTAACTTTGGATACTATACGCGGAGAAATATAAGTGGTTGTAACGACACGTTAAATAAAAGGGAAGATTTCCGTTTCTCATTTAACGGTTTTGGTTGCGGTAATTACTGTTGCCATTTAATTGTCCATTACGAGTGCAATTTTAACCGTTTTATAACTTTTATCAAAATTGTCAAAATGAATTTTTTTAAAATCTAATCATAAAATTTAACATTTAAATTATATGATAAACTTTTAAAAAAATTTATTCCGACAATTTTGATACAAGTTATTGGCCGGTCAAAATTGCACATAGTTTCATACTGGACAAATAAATAATAATCGAGGGAGTAGGTTAAAAAGCAAATAACACTAAGAAACTATTGGTGACTTGCGCTTGCTAAATAACCCACATAACTTTCTAAGTTTTGCAAAGAGCTTCATATTTAACTTTAAATTCGCATAACTTTGCATTCGTAAGTCCACTCTTACCAATTATTTGTTTAACGTAAAGTATATTTATAATTTAACTACGTTGGGATCATGATTAAAAAAATGTTATTTGGAGAAGTTTTATAAAAAAAATGTGTGGAACTATTTTTTATAACGAAAGTTTTTAGAAAAAACCGACACTGAAGTTGGCTAAGATGCATAAATATCAAATATAGAAATTGAACATAAGATTAACATTCCAATAGAGTACCTCTCGGGTATACCAACTCCACTATCTTTTAGTGTGTCAAACCAATAAAAATCAGCACGTTCAACCCTGATAGTCATCTTTTTAGAATTAAATAAAAACAATTTTTTTAAAAAAAATAACATTGGTTTGGTGCCTATATTTTTTATGAACTCAGTTCACACAATAGTTTGCCAACCAAAACATACCATCGACCCTAAAGTTCTGCCGATTTAGAATGAGAAGGGGCTGAATTACTAAAATTATAAAATCTATTGAGAGACCAGTTACAAATATATAAACTTTAATGGTACAAATCATAAATCACCCATAGTTTGGGGGGTGAAGGTTTTTTATTTATTGATATTTTACCTTAATTAATTATTTAAACTAATCTAGTCGCCCATTATAGTCTCCTTCCCCAGAAATTGATAATCCGTACATCTATTTTAGAGAGAGAGAGAGAAAGTGGAGATCGGCGGTCGCTGTGTCCTCCACGTGGCGTCTCCTGCTTATTCCGGTAATTATCTCCCTCTCTCTCTCTCTATATATATATATATATATATGTAATTATACATGTATTACATAAATTGAATCTTATAAATTATAATTGTTTATTCTTATATCATCTCCCTCTGTCTATATATATATATGTATTTATACATATATATGTACACAAATTGAAGCTTATACTTGTTTATTCGTATACCATCTCTCCCTCTCTCTTTCTATATATATGTATGTATGTATTTATTCATATATATTACACAAATCGAAGCTTATAATTGATTATTCGTATATCATCTCTCTCTCTCTATATATATATATAGATATGTGTAGTGTACATATACAGTATATTACACAAATTGAAGCTTATAATTGATTATATAGTTTTAATTTAGGTTGAAAAGTGGAGTGATTATTGTATACACGGAGTTCTCTATTTTGGTTGAGGTTTTATCTGTTACTTTGATTATTGGGGAACTGGTACATGTTTAATAGGTTATTAATTATGACTACGTAGATTACAGAGATAATTGATAATTTGTGTGTTTATGTGAATCGCTAGAGCTGTTTAGGGTTCGATTTTGCAATATTAGGAGGCTTTTAATTTTTGCACCATTAGATCAGATCAGATCGTAATAATTTAGATAATACTATGTTGGTGTTTAATTATTTGATACTTTGAAGGTTGTATCTGTTAATTTAATTCTGATTTAGATTGCAAAGCAGAGGGATTTGTCTATTTCAGTCAAAATTTGTCTGTTATTTATTATTCGTTTGCGAATAAGTAGAGTTGTTTAAGGTAGGTTTTGAAATATTAAGATAAGAGACATATAATGTTGGAACCGGTAGATCATAGTAATTTAAGTTTAATGTTGGTGTTCGGTAATTACATACTTTGAAGGAAATACATAGAATCACACTCATGTGAAGTAGGTTATATAAGTAAGCTAGTTTGTTTAGGGTTTAGTCGGGATTGTCAATATTAAAAAACGCGCATATTTAGACACATGTTTGGAGATGGAACCAGATGGTTCCAGCCGATATAAACAAACGTTTGAACGATGTAGTCGAACAATTTAACAGTCATAGTTGTTGGAACAACAGTCCAGACATGGTTAAAATAAATAGTCCTAATGTTTGAACCGTTAGATCGTAGTTATTTAAATGTTCCTGTTCAATAATTGCATATATTGAACTTTTTAAGACGATAAATAGAATTCTCTCTTAAAAAGTGGGTTACATAATACATACGGTCTTTAAAATACATACAAGTTTCTTACTTATATGTTCTTTGATAACATTTGTGTATTATTGAATAGATCTTCATTTGTCAAGTAACTAATTGAAAGCTCAAGCTGTGATAGGGGAATTTATGCTTGCATACGTATATATATACTAGTAATCGTGCGTGTGCGGCGCGTAATGCAATAAAAATATAGAAAATAGGTATAGTTATAATATAAATATGTGGATAATACAAAAAAAAACATAGTTTAAGAATTAAAAGAATGTTTGGTTGTAGAGGGATAAATAGTTTTATTAGTTTTTAGTTTTTGTATTTTTATGGGAGTATGATATTATTGTAATTAATATAAAGGTGTAGGGGTATTTTTGGAAAAAAGTGGCTAAATTGGGCAGCCTCATTTGACTTGGGTTGGCTTATTATAATAGAATGATATAGAAAATAGATATAGTTATAATATAAATATGTGGATAATACAAAAAAAAACATAGTTTAAGATTTTAAAGAATGTTTGGTTGTAGAGGGATAAATAGTTTTATTAGTTTTTACTTTTTATATTTTTATGGGAGTATGGTATTATTGTAATTAATATAAAGGTGTAGGGGTATTTTTGAAAAAAAGTGGCTAAATTGGGCAGCTTATTATAATAGAATGATGATATATATATATATATATATATATATATATATATTCTCCAGCATTTATTAGTCTGTTGTTTAAAACAGTTTCTTTTCATGTTTGATCTTCAAATAATCATAAGGTTTTCGAAAGATTGTTTTGTGTAATATGTTCAATGAGGTATAGAGTGGGAATTTCGTTTTCTTAAATGTATAATTTATCAACTATTCTATTTTAAAGTTTGCTTATTTCATTTTGATTAAGGGTATAATTTATCAACTATTCCGCTTTAAGTTTTCTTATCTCATTTTGAGTACTCTTTCCTAAACTTAAATAGAGGGTGCATGGTTTGCCTTTAAAATGTGTGGTTGTCAGTCCTGAATCGAATATCATGTGTTAGAAAACTGTCTATAATGTTTTAATAAAACTCGTATGTATTGGGCTATAATCATTTTTAACTCTCCCTTCTGCTTGTCAGGTTGCGTTCAGGATTGAAGTTCAAGGCCTTAAATTTTTACATTAGACTATGGAAAAAAACTGCCTTTTCTCCAACTGTTACAAGATACTATTCCCGTCAGAGCAAGTGCTTAACTGGCGTTGTTTTGTCCTTGGAGAATCCCTTCTTATTTCCCTTTTTAACTGCACATAGTGGGCTGTTACTCTCCAATGAAAATTTTCAGAAATTAGATGCGGTTTCTGCAAATAAAGGTGGTGCATTACTAGTGCACATCTATTCGTAAGTCAAAATTTACCACAATTTTTGTATGGCATCATTTTTACAGTTTCTTACTTTGATTTATTAAGTCAAGATTACATCTCATTTTTTGTCTGGCATCATTTTACAGTTTCTAACTTTGATTTATTTTTGTCTTTATGCAGAATTTTGTTTGTTTTGATCCTTGGGAGTGTTTTCTTCTGAGGTGCGATTTCACTTTTGGCTGTTATTTGCTTTTCACCATTAGTGTTTTCTGTTTTGTTGCGAACTTTTCTGATTAGGGTCTAATTTTTATTTGTCGGATTGCAGGATGGTTCTTGTGAAAAAATAAATGGGTTGTTTCCTTGTTCGCGTGGTATAGGTTTCTCGTGATGGTTTTATATGGGTGTGCACAATTGTTAGCCACTCGTTTGTGTTTTATCTTGGTTGTTACTGGTTATAGTTACTGAATTACCATTAAAGGAAGGTATATAAGGCGATAATACGATCTGCACTTGAGGTTATTGTTAAGGAACTTCTACTTTCCTTCGCTGTAACTTAGTGCAGATATCTCACATTGATTATCCTTTTTTTCTATATGCGGCCCCCTTGTCTTGCATACCCGTAATCATCTGTTGGATTAAATTATTACAAATAAGGCTGTTAATCTTGTCGACCTGAAACCCATCTGGTTATATGGAACAACTGAAATATAAGGTTGGTTAAGCTCAAACAGCTCCGCAGTTATTTCCGTTTGTTAGTCATAAGACTGTCATATATAGACAAGCCATAAAGTATTCGGACAACTAAACATAAGAATGGAGAGGTGAGTTTGTTAGCCATTGTTTCATATTCACTTTCTTTTTGTGTGTTCAGTTGAATGTGTGAAAAGACTGTTGGTGGTACAGGTACAATATAGTCAAAGAACTTGGTGAAGGAACATTTGGAAGTGTCTGGAAAGCTATAAATAAGGAAAACGGTGAAATTGTAAGTTTGACTGGTGTCTAGCAATTAGCAAATTAGCAATAGCCTCAAAGCAAATATTCTGTCTGTTTTGACTGCCTGGTGATTTTACAGGTTGCAATTAAGAAAATGAAGCAAAAATACTGTTCTTGGGATGAATGCTTAAATTTACGAGAGGTGAAGGTAATATAATATTGTAACTTACTATATATACATCTTTTATACCTTTAGTTTGTACATGGGTGTTGATGTCAAGTTGAATTCTTTGTGGCAGTCTTTGCGGAAAATGAATCATCCTAACATTGTGAAGCTGAAAGAAGTCATTAGAGAACTCGATATATTGTATTTTGTGTTCGAGTACATGGTGTGTGCTTGTTCTTGTTCACGTCAATGTTCTTCAGCTGGCTTATTATCATTATTATTATAAATGCTGAATGATAAATGCTGAATGATAAATGCTGATTTGTTGTTTCAGGATTGCAACCTGTTCCAACTCATGAATTGCAGACAAAAAGCTTTTTCAGAAGCTGAAGTTAGAAAGTGGTCCCTGCAAGTGTTTCAGGGGCTGGTATACATGCATCAGCAAGGATATTTTCACCGTGACCTTAAGCCAGGTATTTGTTTTACAAGTGTTTGTTCAGGTTTTAGATTTGTTTAGGTTTAGAAAAAAGCTAGGTTTATCAAACTTAGAACAATTAACTTTCCACGTCAAGGATCCAACAAAAAAGGCTCAGCTTCAACCAAATGGACACCAATTTTTTAGGGGGGAAAAGTGAGCTTAAAAGTTACAACCGAACAATGCATTGTACTAACCCCTATGTTTTATTTTATTATATCATCTTGACGTAGATTGCTGCTGTGACACTTATGATTCCTTCATTTCTGTATTGGTTTTCAGAGAACTTGCTAATCTCAGGAAACATAATAAAAATTGCTGATCTTGGTCTTGCTCGTGAAATCAATTCTCCTCCTCCTTATACAAATTATGTTTCAACTCGCTGGTACGTATTTAATTACCCTATTTATGTTTCACCTAAGGTTAGACCTTGTATGTTTTGTATTTATGTTATGTCTAATTGAAGGTGATATTACAGGTATCGTGCCCCTGAAGTTATGCTCCAGTCTCAGTTATATACTTCTGCAGTTGGTAAATCTCTAGTAAAATGAAAACATCTTTCCAATATTAATTCATCGTGGTTAGTATGTTAATAGTGCGCTTTATATCACCAGATATGTGGGCAATGGGTGCAATGATGGCAGAGCTGTTAACTTTGAATCCCCTTTTCCCTGGTTCAAGGTGCATGATCTATGCCTATGAATCTATTTTCTATCAGCTGCATTGGTCTTTTTTATTTGCCTTGCGTTGATGAACTATAAGTCTATAATATCATAGCAATAATATAGAGATTAACCTGATCCACTGGCCTTGAAGCTTGAAACAATTTCTCTTATGAACATGCTTTTAGTTTTGTTTTTAATAACATGGCTTGATCCTAAATTGCATTGCAGTGAAGCCGACCAGATGTATAAGATTTGCAGTGTGTTGGGCACACCTACGAAGATTAAGTGGGTAGAGGGACTTGAGCTTGCAAGTGCTATTAACTACCAGTTCCCACGGGTTTGTTTGTTTGCCTTTTTGTTGTTTTTTGTTTTGTTAACTTCAGAAGGCGTAACTACTTATGTGTGGCTCAGTTCATAGAGATCATCTAGGGCAGTGTCCTTTGTCACAAAGAAAAATTATCTATGTACACAATCTTAGTAACTACCACATCCTCCCTTAGGAATTTGTAAGTTTAGCTGCCTCGGATTTTATCATGGTGTAATTAGAAGTCTTGATAGCTATTGCTTCCATACTTCTGATCTCTTCTTTTTTCTATTGTAATAGTCTGATTAATTAGCATTCACTTTGCTGACTTGAAGTGATTCGTATAGTTCTTGCGATGCTGGAAATTAATCTCTTTTTATTGCCGTCTCCCCTTCTCGCAAGTTTGACCCAAGTTGTAATGATTCTATTTTAATTTAATTGCAGTGCAATGGTGTTCCGCTTTCGGTTATCATACCATCTGCCAGTAAGGATGCCATCAATCTGATTACGGTAAATGCTGCTCTATTGTAATTTTCTTGCTTTTTAATTGTCATTATATTTCTCTTACGTATTATATTTTTGTACTGTGGCATATGAAATTGAATTTTTATCTGTGAACACTATGATAAGTGATGGTCTATAGTAAAATTTATCCTTCCAACTCCTAACATCTTTCACCTCCTAGTTCTCTTTGAGCTGAAGCTGGGTAGTTTTTGTAGTTATATTACAATGTAATTTTGAGTTTTGTTCACAAAATCCCGTTGTCAGTTTTAATTTTTTTTTTTCATTTTTTTCTGCATGGATAGTCGCTTTGTTCATGGGATCCTTGCAAAAGGCCAACAGCTCTGGAAGTCCTTCAGCATCCGTTCTTCCAGGTGCCAAATCTTTTTTTTCCATACCAATTATGTTTACAACTTAAAAGTACTTGCAGTATATTTCGTTTATCATTTTGCTCCTTTATTAATATTGCGAGTCCACTGTATGTAAGACTAAACTCAACCTCTCCATTTGGCAGAGTTGCTTTTACGTTCCCCCTTCTCTTCGATATAGAAGTTCTGTCAATGGAGCGCCTCCATCAGGTTTGGCTTCTAAGAAAAAAGAAATTTCTTTCATTCCGCAGTAAATGAATGTGGTTGGACTTTAATATATGATTTATCTCTCTACTGTTATTGTTGCCGAATTAGATAAGAAGCCTTTGCCAAGTTATTATGGGGCTCTACCTAATTCTAAGCCAGTTAGCGTCACTTACCCTGTCAACCCTCAAATGTCCACAACAGGTAATAGTCGTAATTTATTCTTGGGTCTTTAAATGACTATTTGTTTATGATGTTTTTTTCTCTGCAACCATGTGGTTATATGTTGCTTTGATAACTTACTTCTGGTACTTTTGAAAAGCCATATTTAATTTTCAAATTTGGTCAGCATTCATATGGTGAGTTTTCAAACCTATCTTAAGTTTCCAAATTTTCTAACTCTTTTTGTTACTGAATATACTATGTTTAAAATGATTCATGGGAAGAGGATATATAATTTTAATATAAAGTATGCCAGGATTTTACTATGGCATCTTACAAGTTCCTGAGCACATCTGCTACCTAGCATTACAAAGTTGTGTGCATTTTATTAACAATTGCTTCTCAGATCCATGTCTCATCTCTGTATTGATGTTTGCAGGTGTGCCATATAAGGGCGTAGTAAATAATCAGGTTGGGCTCCAAGCTTTTAGTTTTCTCTTTTAGAATAGGATTCATACTTTCTTCCTTTCTTCTTCTAGGCTTTTAACATTTTTTTGTTGGATATTTATGTTATTCTCTCTTCTTGCGATGCCCAGGCTTATAAGGTGCACTATAACTACACAAAGGCTGCTGCAAAACCAGAACTAAGATACTGCCCTCCTGCAAGCGATATTCCATGTAAGTGTTTGTTCTTGTGTCCTATTATTTATTGTACTATTGTTTCTCTTTCGATGTCATATTGATTTGTTTGTAAATGAGTTGGGTGAGCCGTTCATCCAATGATAGAATAACAAAATAAGTTCCATTTCTCCATAAGTATAAACTGAGAAAAAGGTAACAGATTTTCTAAATGCCTTTTAATCACTTTTCTTTAAATCTTTTTTACAAGACGGATGTCGTTTCGTAGTAGACGATATCTGTTCTTGCTTGCTTTTCTCTGAAGTACACTTTTCTCACGTGACATGAAAACTGAGAAGTGTCATGAGTTGAGCAGACGCTCCTCTGTTCATCCTTTATGCTTCTTTAATTTGAATAAAACAAAACATTGCTTTCACATTCTTTTTGAACAAATTCCACGACAACAATGGATTGCAAAGTGTTAACAACAATGTAGATGCTTGCATTCACAAATTTTGGCCCTAAATGCCGAGTAATACGTGTTTTATGTTTGATTATTTCTTGGGAGAAGTATTTTTTTTCACCGGGTTCCACATCTGACATACTGACATTTTTGCAGCCACTGTTTACCAAAGTGAAATTGCACAAGGAGTTTCCGAGGCTAGTGAGATGTTAGCTAATATGGCATTCGGATCTTTTAAGGTCAGGAAAAACAATATTCCAGCGCCAGCTATGAAGGCAGGAGGAGGATGGGGAGGCCACATACAATCCGACCCTTATACCAGACGACCACGTGATAATTACCCTGCAACTACATCTACTCGCAAAGCTGGAGGTTGAATTTAGTTATGTTTTACAAGTATCTGCATAATGTTTGTAGTGTGGTAAACTTATTTGGGGTGTGAAAACCTATAAAATCTTGTTACGTCTTCAGTTTCCTTAAAAAAATTGAAGTGCTTGGTTTCGAAAAATTAACTTAAATAAAGGTTGTTTGAGAATCATCTGGAAATGCAAGCGTTGTTTGAAAATGAAAGGTTTTGCTAAATCCATTTTGCTTTTATATGTCGAGCGTGTTGCTTAATTTAAAGGCGTGGGTTTCGTATATTGTCTGAGATTCATCTGGAAATGCTTCCTTAGTTGAACATTAGTAGTTTCGCTAAATTTTGGTTGTGCTTCACTTATGTTGTTGATACTTACTACCTATGTAGATAAACACGAGTGCATGTAGAATGTGGTGAGATTTTAAACTCTCTTTCTTGCCCATGCAGGACAAAGAAATACAATAGCAAGGATAGTTTTTTTTATGTTGCAAGTAATGTCTTGGGTTTGAAATTAGTCGAATCAAAGATCAAAAAGAACATCTAAACAAAAAAAGATGTTCTGATTTTTGGATGTTGAACATTAGAAAAGATAATTTCTTAGCTAGCAACAATCAGGACGAAGTTCTTGTTGACCACCAAACCACCTTAAAAGAATCTCTTGAATTATAATGATATATACGTATCAAGCAATAATTCACTTTTATTTATAAAAAAACCATGTGCGAAAGGGGAGTTAGCTTCCCGGCAAACATGTGCAGATCGTTTCTCAAACGAGACTTCACTTAAGATCCTGAGATAGATTAGGTGTGTAATTAAATTGGGTGCATCGAGTGACTGACTTGGTGATACCTATGAGCCGAACTGTGGAGTAGCTTATAGGCTGTAGCTGTTCTCTAGCAGCCATGTTCACTGGTTACTCTCTTTTGTGGCTCTTGGGATAAAGGCCGTAAAGAGGGGAATAGGATTTTTAGATATACAATTCGCAAAGAGCACGTATAAGGAGATGCAAGTAGACCATTTTAGAGAATAAATTGAACATAAATGTACTTAAATCCTAGAGAAAACTACTCAATTCTGTACCCTTCAAAACACTGGTAGTTCTCTAACTACCAAAGTAGAGCCAGTTGCGTTTTTTTATCTAACTAGTTTTATCTTGTACCAATCTGTGATCCCATTTAGATGCCCCATGTAAATCCCTTGGATAAAGAAAATGAAAATAGAGCTTTTAAAGGTATTGGTCTTGTATTCTCTCCCTGTTTTCTTCCCACCAGATTTTCGCCCGAGATTCTCCAAACATTTCGCGACTGCACATAAGAATCAATAATGAAGAACACAGTCGGTAAAAGTGGAACATATTGCGTATTAAACATAATGGGAGACGGTGGTGTCTGGACATTGTCTAATAACTTGCAAAAGAATTTTGCAACCATTTTTTTGGTGTCGAGAAATGCATGGAGAGACATATTTTGGAAAATAGATCTTCTGCAAGCAACCAGTCACTAATTGAATCGACTGAAACAGCTTCCATGGGTTTCACTTAAAAGAACAAGATTGTTCTCATTAGTCTCATAAATCATATATCAGAATTTAAAACAGGAAGCAACACTAAAAGACTATTGCTCTCTAGTCTTCATTATTTGAGAACCACATATACCGAGACAAACAAATACGAAGTCGATTTGTGAAGCAGGATGAATTAAAGTTATGAACTTAAACATCCATGCTGGCTGAGTTTTACTTTGTACTGTTCTTAATAAAATCATTTCTTTTGTGTTCTAAGAGTTTCAAAATCACGTCCGCAATCCACTTTAAATGGATCTTCTAGATTTCCTTATGCTTTACTGAAATTTTACAGAAACGTACAACAATGTTCTTAAACACAACCTTCTGATATTAAAAAGGGAAAAATAAACATTACCTGAATCTGACTCGGCGTAGTTCTCTAGTCCCATCAGCTAACTGCCTGAGAGTAATATAAACACCTGGCTCATCTTCCTCGATCCACTCAGCCTCAACTTCACTAGCATTACTTATCGAAACCGAGGCCTCGTCTCTCGATGATGTTGTCGTCCTCGATGCATCCATGGAAGGCCTCTCGGCCCGTGGGCCTCCAGTCCCATAAGTACTTGGCCCAACATTATAATGTTGGGGACCTACATGGTCTGAAAGGTCGGGTGCGCTATAGCCTTTGTGACCATTGGGTTTGTAAGAAGTTCGAGGTGTCCATTCTTTATTTAATGAAGTCATAGGGCTTTCTCTCGCTGATTCTAGTCTCGAGTATGATGAATTTCTCTGAAAGGGTATTAATTTTTGGTGAGCTATTAAGGTATTGTACTGAAATGAGAATGACTTACCAAAGGTTTGTTTAGTTTTGTTGTTGCAGCTTTTAAGCTCAATTTTGTCTGTTTTCCTCAAAAAGCTGGACCGTATATGGGCATTTATCAGGTTAAAGCTTTTGTGGGGGGGTTTTCCATATAAATTTAAATTTTTAGCTGCATGACCACAGACTTTTTTGTTTCAATGCTGCAGTCGAACAAGCACTAAATGCAGACAACTCGTCCATTCCACTGAACCAGAAACATTGATCCCCTTGTTTTCTAACTACCCAAGCATTGTTGAATGTAAGAACTTATGAGTTTTTATGGTTTATGAAGCATTTCATTAATTCATTTCGTGGTCAAAACACTTTCTTTCAAGTCTATGTTGATACAGATATAAGCTGTTATTGTGCAAAAAACAAGATGTTTTACCTCATCCTCCGACCTTGAAGGAGTTTGAAGAGCTTGGCGATTGAATCTCTGAACATTATAGAGCTCCATTATTCTATCAAAGTTTTCGCCCCACCACCGTTGAGCTTGCCATTTATTGAACGTCTCTCGGCTTCAAATGTTAACATCAAGAACATATTAACTTTTATTTTTGACAGAAATGGAGATATTAGTAATAGAGAACCAAGAATACAGCCAACTTAAGCATGATCAGTTCAAGATCTTTACCGATTTCAATCCAGGTTGTGTTTTTGCAATTCTATAAGTGAAGTTCGAGGAAAATTAAAAGATGCCATGCGTTAATTTCAAATAATCTCGGTTGTATTAAATTAAAGAGCAAAATACTCAAAAAAATAAAATTTATATTCCATAGAAATTATGGACTTTCCATTAAAAGATCCATTTGAAATATACACAGATAATAGATTCCCTTAATAACCTTAGTGAAACAAATAGAAGAAATGTGTATGAGTTTACCTGAATCGGATCCGTTTTAGATCATTACCACCATTGGAAAGGGACACAAAAGTAATTTGCACACCAGGTTCCACCTGTGCCATCCACTCCTTAGGCTCGTCCTCCTCTAGCACCACTTCACCCGATTGATGACACGGCGTAGAAGAATCACCAGCATACCCGCGAGCAAAGTTTAAGTCAGCCCCATCCTGGTGATGACGCGGCGTAGCAAAATCCCATGCAGGTGTTGAACTTGAACTCCCTGTTTGAAAATAAGGGACACCTTCTGATATTGTATCGAACTCAGGAAAAGACCGTTGCCCTTTCCTATAGGAAGTGGGACCCGGATAAGGCTTGCATTGCTTATACGACCCCGACATTTTCAGTGCCATATCCTTGATCTACAAAATAATTTCAAAATATAAGAAACAAAAACTTCTGATAAGAGTATAGTTGATATTTGACAATGAAAGGCATAATGTTGGATTGAAGTGCAAATCTCGAAGCAGAGATTACTCAAGATCGTGGTAACTATAGTTTTTACACTCAATATCCTACAACTTACAGAAAATAGTTAGAACCAAAGATACTAATGTTACTTTTATCGACGATTCAGTACACTTAACTAAGAAGTAGCAAAAAAACATAGGTCAGGATAAATATGGTTACAGAAACAGAATAACTAATCCACAATTTTTACCGTGCTTTGTTTATTATATACACTGTCCTGTCCTGTTTTTTTTTGTCATTAATTTGCAAGCTATAGATTTGTTTCTATGTAGTGTGCAATTAAATAAGTGTGAAGGCTTGTCAGTTCTAGTATACACGTACATTGAAACCAACTTGAATATTAAGACTTGGTTAATCTAACACTCTACAACTCGGAATATCTTCACGGAATTTTTTTTGACAGATTTTGGGAGGAAAATGCAGAGATTTGGCGTTTGGTGATACACTGGTAATTAACTAATTATAAACAAGCTTTTTTAGATTTATTAATTTTTATTATTATTATTCAAAACATGTTTGGTAGGTAATTAATCGTCTTATATGTTTACACTGTATATATTTCAACAAATAACATTCTTATGCTTTGTTGAATATTAGAACACTAAAACTACCTAGAAAGTCCATCTACTCCAAAGCAATACAGCAATTGAAAACCCACTTGGGGTGGTGCAGTATAAATGTATAATACTACTTACTAACAAACTAATAACAAGGAAATTGCTTTCCCTTTCTCATTAGTAATTATGAGTACTTTCCCATGTTATGTTTGTCGACCAAAATTCAATAGTGGGTCACAGTATGTCTCTTAACTCACTTTTCTCTCTCCCATATACTAAGAGACAGTCCACTATATCTTGACCTTTTCTGTTTGTGTGTGGGGTGTGTAAATGAAATAATGTCACTTTAAAGAATATGATTATGTCTCGATGAAC
The DNA here is from genome assembly GCA_963920805.1 of Primula vulgaris. Classification (NCBI taxonomy): domain Eukaryota; kingdom Viridiplantae; phylum Streptophyta; class Magnoliopsida; order Ericales; family Primulaceae; genus Primula; species Primula vulgaris. Next base: position 30,708,495 of record OY987213.1, read on the forward strand.
AACGGTTGAGCAAAGATTATTTCTTTCATAATCAGTGTTAGTGAGTAAATAAGAATAAATGTTAGGTCTCGTTTGTTTGCGGTATTAGTAGCAGTGACACTAGAAATATCTTCGGATTATGACGGGATAACAAATGAAGGTCGAATTAACAGAATAGACATGAAATATCAATAAAGTGTTTGTTTGGTTTTTATTGGGATTGTACTATTTTACAAATTTATATTTATATCCATAATAAATAAACTTGCAAAATATACATATATATATATATGATTTTAATATACATATACCACACCCTTCTTTACTTTAAATACCCTCGTTTCTCAATACCATACCCCTCTATTACTCCAAATACCCTCATTTTTAATCTCATGTTACTAATAGTCTCGTCTCCACTTTTTGTATCAAACGCGGTATTTATGAATCCGACAGTATTTCTAATCACATCCACCATAATCTCAACCAAACCAGGTTTTAGGGTACTAAATGCAGCACTTAGCCCTTATTCTGGATAAAAGACTACTAACCAATGTTTTTGTTGACCTACATAATTATAAGATAAAAACAATCATTTGACTTTCTAACTTTACTTTATTCTCTAACGGAAGGTTCTTTGCTCCATACTATTTCTGGAAACATTTCAGCTGGGTTTTTATTTTTGAACCGGAAATGAACTTGGTTAAATACCTAAAAAATTTAACACGAAAATGACATTTGAACTTGAGCAATGAACAAGTAAATTAAATACCAAACCCCAATGCAGAATTCCTAAAACTCTCAAATGTCACTGTATCCTTAAGTGCTAAGTTGTCAGTTTTATTGAAAAGTATAGATAACAGAACAGAAGCTAAACTTTTGTTCAGTGGCATCACTTAAAACTCTTATTTTTTGGCTTCTAAGATTTGTCTTTCACTGTGTAGATTTTATGCTATGTTTTGTTGAAACTGACCAGTATTAGATAGATGCTTTAATCTTGACTGACCATACTTTTTGTGAGACATAAAAGAAGCAAGTAAAACTACTTTATTTTCCTTTCCAGAACTGCAACCAAACACAGCATTAAATTCAGTTTCAGGTGGAGAGAACCAATGCCAGTTTAAGTAGTGAAAAATCACACTCCCACAAGTAAACATCACACATAAATGCTCCTGAAATTCCTAAACGAAACTTAAAACCTAAACAAGACATGGGATTAGAGAAAAATGTATCAAAAATGTGAGTCAATGTCGTGGTCAACTAAAGTCACCACCTAGGCTGGCGTGTCTCTAATTGCACTTTACAACCTGTGAACTCGAGCAAACAGGGCATTCATATATGATAAGGAAAACTCATAACTGTAGCACGTACTTAGTCATGACACAAAATAAAAACATGTTTTATGCTATGGAAACTGTCAAATACAGTATTTTCTTCTTCCCTTTCTTACATCAGTTATGATTCAGAATCAACTACCCATATATTTACTAAGGACAGACACTGACACATGTAGTTTACACTCGAAATTCAATAATTTAGATGTTCACCAAGTTGTAATATTTACCTAAACAATCAATCACCACTTTCTTCAAAAATCAGAACCAAAGATTTACTGTACAAGTATATCGTGGATTTGCTTTGTTCTATTTGTTTTTTCGGGCAGTTCTTTTTATAAATATAGACTTGGGTAAGCTCACGAACTGCTCGACTAGTTTCGAAGTTCACCTTGTCCAAAAAAATTACTTGGTTTTTCCAATTCAAAGATGACCCATGCATGATGTACCATTGTTTCTATGTTGAATGGTAGCTTAATCCGGAATAATAACCTATTTTATATCTTATGGTCTAAAAAGTTAGGTAAAATAAATTATAAACCCTTTCCTATAGGAATAACTTATATTTCTATAGTGAAATAAGGAGCTATAGCGGGTAGAACATTTAAGTTTAAACCCAAAAAAAGTCACTTAGATTCACTTTAGAATGGTGGTAGTGAACAAAAAATCAACTTGTAAATGAAAGGGTTCTATTAGCTGTAATTTAAAAAGCACCGTTTCTCTCCTTTGTTTTGTTTTATCTTCTTTATGGAAGGAAGGGAAAAAATCATAATGAAATGAACAGTATGATGCTAAGTTCCAAGCACATAAAAACATGAGTCTAGTTGGGGTGAAAATACATTTTGTCAAGTAAATCACATAATAAAAACAAACTAAATTGGATCTGACTTCTGAATTAATGTGACAAGTCTCACTCACGTATCATCTAAATGTATGGAAGCTGGCACTAAATCCCCAAAACCATCATAACTGAATTATAGTGCATAGCCAAAGCTCAAGTCACTATTAAGAAGGTTCTGTTTAGGAATTGAATAGCATTGGTCATACTCACACTTATGTGAGCATTCTCTCTTAAAATATAAATGGTTTATCCTGTATTTATTTCTTCTTAAATGCAAGATTGACGCAATGTTAAATTATATTAGGAACTTTTTAAAAAAAACAATGGTGTTATTTAACTTTTTTGTGTATAATGTATAAAAGATACATTTCCTGAATCGTGATTACGTACTGTACAGTACTCTGTATATATTTAGTTTCGGTAGTCCATCACTAATTAATAACCCAAACAGCACTTGAGCAATTTAATATTCTATTTTAATCCTCACATTTAAGAAACATAAATACAGAAGTTCCCAAATTGTGAAAAGATATAGAATGGTCCATAAGTTTTTATATATTACACTAAGACTAGTATAAACAAATGTTATTGTTTTCATACTTTCAAATTTTCTTAATATAATTATTTTCTAAAGAGGCACTACTGTACGAAATTAATATCACACAAGTTTAGTGATTTTACTGCTTAGCCATTACGAGTGTTCTAAAAGTCAAGTATAGACGGAAATTCGGCAGAGCCTAGGCGGTAGGCGGAGCAAATGGAAAGATTTATGAGTATTATTAGCAAACCATCTATAGTTCATAGGGGTTATTTGCATTCTACCCTCTCATCAACTAATGGAGTAGGAACCAAAAGTTGTAATGTTCTCTAATATTTGGAGTAATTGAGACTATCACAATATCAATAGAGACCAAAATGAGTTATACTATATGATAAAATTACATGCAAATTAACTGTGAGATTCTGAACAGTTAGCGGTGAGCCCCATATAGGTGGGTCTTGCTATAGTGTACCTACAGTATAAAAGCCTACTAGTAGAGGACCGGGGCATAACTCGTGATCCGTGATTCGTATATTTGTTTTCACAAACCAGGAAAATAAAGGCAAAGAAATGATAAAAGAGGTCATGACGGAAAGAAAAAAAAACGTCAAGGCAAGGACTCATAAGTGGGGCCTTAAATTACCATGACATCCTTTCTAGTTTAGAAAATTATTCTGCTATCTTCAAATTTATAAAGAGCTCATATGTTTTCTATTCATAAATCTTCTAATTTCAAATCTATATTGTGGTCATAGTAGATCTCAACAATTCAACTCAAAACCAAACAGAGCCGAACAATTATGTATGTGCATTGCAACCGAAGAAATAAATAAATTCAAGAACCGAATTGAATCTATCACACATGTTGACCAAATTCGTGAATTTTGGTTGGGTTTTTGTTTCAAGATAACCAACCAACTAAGAAACTAACTAAATCAAGATCAAAACAAAGTATATATATAACAATAAAGAACCATATTGTATCTTTGTTTTCATTCCGTCTAAAGTCAATCAGCACAACACACGTTGATAAAACTATCATTGTTTCTTTTTCAAAAGCTTTTAAACAGACTATTACTACAAGTAAAGTGCACTCACGAGTTGAGCTCAAGTTGAACCACTTCGGACATTCTAGCAATCACCATTACGATGTAGTAGAACAACCAATACTTATTGTAAACCAAAAAAAAAATAATTGTTAATTTCGTTCAAATTTAGAAACAGACAACATATGTATATTATACCAATTACTTATTCCATTCCATTTTCATTATTATTTTGAGAACTTCCCATTTAAGTGTCCCTTTTTATAAATTAGTAATGAGTCTTGTGTGCATTTACAATTTTAGCCTTACTTCAACAACTCTTAGATATTTAATTCATAAACATAAGAAGGACACACTTATAAAAAAAAATGAAAAATAAGGACAAAAGTGAGTTTTAAATAGAAACATAAGGGAACAATTTTAGTAATAAAATAAGTGTTTATATAATAAGACAAGAAAGAAACCTGTGCCGTGAGGCTTTTAACGGAGGGATCTTTAGTGTGTGTGGAGGGGGACCCACTCCCCCCTTCTTCCCCTTCCTCCCTTTGTTTCTTCGAACACGTTATACACGTCAGCATTTCTCCCTTCTTCTTTTTATTTTATTTAAATATAAATAATACTGCTTTCTTTCTTTTTTTCCCACTTTTTCTATACTTGCCTGCACACCAAAGCAAAACAGTGAAACATTATTCATTTTTGGTGTTGCAAATAAATGGGCAGTGTTTGGAATCATCAAGTGTACCGGTTAAAAAGAGTCTTGTACCCATTTCCTCTTTTATTAATGTTGCCTGGATTATTATACTCACTTGTACATCAATAAAAGTAAAGAATCACATCTTTTATGAACTGCATACGTATGATGTTTTTTTCCCGTTGGAAATTATACTGAATCTTTCAAGTAATTAATATACCAAGAAAAAGAAGAGAGCATAACCCCAAAAGACAAAATTAGCATAGTATTACAACTTGCAAGACTTCAAAAGAAAAGTTCTGATCAGGACAGACAAATTTTTCACCAAAAAAAAAAACTTGTCAATATTTACATCCCAAATTGACCACTTACTTTTTTTTAAAAAAAAAAAAATTTTGTGTGTGAAGAGACCTGCATTTTATTAATTTAAGAAACAAGTTTGAGTTCATGGCCATGCTCCCGTGATAGCAAATCCGGCAAATTTCGGATTCAAAACAGTAGCAAATACGAGAATAAAAAGCTTAGAACAACTATAAGGCCTGCATTCATATTTAGAGGGAAAAAACAAAGCTGTAAGCCGACTAAAAACACATTGAGCTTAACATGAACAACACTTTTTTTAATTATTATAATCAAAGTGCATAGCTCGAGATCTAAACAAATACAGTTGCCACTACTAGCATGAACAAATTACTTATCAGTACTAAGAATAATACTAGTAAATGTTTCCTTATAATGATAGCAATAATAAATACGCAAGCAACTTGTTTAAAAAATCAAAATGTTTCTAAGCATGTAAAAAGATGAAAAACGAAAGGGAAGAATTAAGAACCATTATTCCACAACTTTTAAAAGCATACTGTTAAAGCTAAAACACGATCTCGAGATTAAGGATGTCAATCAAATTTCGAAAGTAACAAAAGAAAAGGCAAAGCAAAGTATTAAAGAAAAGCGAACAAATATCAAACTTGGGATCAAGGAAACTACATTTATTACTGTGCAATTAATTATTAACAGAAAATAATTGGGAAGTGGTCACTCTTTGATGACAATTAGAGAGGATTACATTACTGATCCAATTTTTCAAACAAAAATATTATATAGTCCTCACAATTTCATTTCAATTGAAACAAATTAAGGCACTTTTTGGTAAAAAAACAAAAAAACATAGTAAAAGAACATTTAACTCGTTTTAAAGCCCGACAAAAATCCAACAAAAGACATAAATGAAAATAACCAACTCATTTTAAAGCCAAAAACATGTGCCAACTGTCAATGGGGAATACTTTCACAATACAAAACAAAATTGATCAAATTTAATTAAGAACCTAATCTGTAAAATTAAAAGAATAAGAGATAAAGAGAACTATTGCTAAAACAATGTGGAAACTCATTGTACCTAAACCCATTATAAGTCAAAATATGGACCTTAATTGTCACAATAAAAAGCATAGATACCAAAGAGAACTTTTGCTAAAACTATGTGGAATTCACTGTATATAACCCCTCACAACTGATACACCAACTAACTTATTTAAAGTTAGAAAAAAGTGTCAAATAAAACGAAATTCACTAAGATTAAAAACAAACAGATAATTTTCTAGAAACTAAGGACCATAATCATTGCAATTAAAAGCATAGGGACGAAAAAGAACTCGTGCTAAAACTACGTGGAAATGAAATTTGAAAAATGCGAACTTTAGATTACATAGTAAACAAAAAGCAGGCTCATAAAAATCTAAGTACTTAATAATCTCCTGTTAGTAACATGTGTTTTCTAATGTTTTATGAAAACCAATTTAGTAACTTAAGGTTAATAATTGGTCCAATTTAAACAAATTCCGTCCAAATTGTTGATTTCATCACTATTTTAATTTCTTTTTACGTTTGTGTCTTTTACACTTCAACTAAATTACAAAATTGTCATTTTCACGTTTAATCTACAAAACATTTAAATAAAATATTATGTAAAACTAATTAAATAATAAATGCGTTAGTCGTATAAATCACATAGTATTAATTGAGTGTTAACCCTTTTTTAGGGGCACGCTGTTTAAATGATGGGACCAAAAGGTGAATTAAATCAATAAATGGTCCAATGAACAAAAGATCGCTTTTACTCTGAGAATAATGAGAGTGGCCCAAAAAAACAGCTGCACATTACACTCACTTTACTCTCTCTAACTAATTTCTCTACTTATCGTGGAAAATTAAACTTAAATACAACAAAAATTAAATTAAATAATTACTAAACCGAAAGATTTAAGGAAGAGAGCGTAAATCATTTGAAATGGAAAGTACGGCTGTTTCGTAAAAGGTAAAATCTCACCCTTTTTTTTTTATTAAGTTAGGTTTTTTTTGAAAATTTAAAAATCAAAATATAAAAACACACTTAGTTTTGAAATAACTCGTGAAAAATGTGTAAAGTTGCAGCTTAGTTGTTCACACTCAGCTTATTACCTAATTTTTGTGTAAACGAGAGAGAAAAACGAAATTGAACAGGCGTATATTCCAAAACAATTAAATTATGAAATAAACTCGCAATAAACCGGAAATGCAGAAAACGAATAAACTCGCAAATTTTAAAGTAAAGCAAGAGCAATATTATGGATATATTTACCTGCCTGATTAAACCGCCTCCAAAAACAAGTCTGAATATCAGAATATGTATCTCTCTTCAATGCCAATGTAAATATAAATATATATATGTATATATATATATAGAGAGAGAGAGAGAATCTTCGAGAAGACGTAAAATATATTTGGTTAACAGTGATAATTAAGTATATATAAAAATATGTGTGTGTATATATATAAGGAATCGTCGATAAGAGAGAGAGAGAGAGATGGAAAAGGAATGATTTTGATACTGAGCTCCGGGTTTTACGTTACCACTTATACGCACTCTCAATCTACAGAGGTAATTAATTAAGCATGTCCACGAACTCACCTTATACTTTCAAAATATATTCTATTTCCCCCTCTATTTATAATCATAACATTATAATTGTCTTCTCTATTTTTAGGATGAAATTCTGTTTCTACATTTTTATAAAATCAATTTCCTTATATTTCTATCAAAACAATAGAATCTATTTTCATTGGTTTGTAAACAAGTATTTTATTGAAATGAGTTGCTATCATGATAGTGTGGTGACAGTGCCCGCCGCTAGTGCATCTTGTCCGAGACTCAAAATTAAATTAAATTTGGACGTCGAGTAGATTCGAACCCTTGACCATCAAGTACTAAAATACTATATTTAACCACTCCATCACAAACATTCATGATAATATTCACTGAATAACGTTTCAAAATTCTAATAATCACACACTTAGGCCTTTGGGGTTGCCCTAAAATTATTTTGGGATTTTATTGTCCGAGTCTCGAGCCTTACTCGACTGCCACCCGGATTGCCCATGTATGGTGAGGTGGATAAATGTGAAGATAGCATAGAGAAAATAATATTTGATTTTTTAAGGAGTGGTTTGGTAACTAATTTGGTGAACTCGTAAATAGAGAGAAATGCAACCCTTTTTTTTTATTATTATAAGGAGAAGTATAATCTGAGAAAATTATTACTAAAAGTTTTCATAATAGTTTTGTTAACTTTTTAATGTTAAACAGTGACACATCATCGTTTAAAAATATGTTAAATGACACATATGTATCTTAAATTTAATAATCACATTAGTTTCACGTTAACAATGTTATCAATTTTTAATTAATAATTTCTCTTCTATTTTATTGGTCACTATTTTTAATTAGCAATGTTATCAGCAGTTACAAACATTAAAAACATTATTAAGTTTAACAACTTTTTTAACATCTATAAAGATAACACATATTTTAACGCAACTAATGAAAATAAAAAAATGCATTATCAGCTAACTATTTTAGGTAACAATAAAAATAACAACACTATTATATAGGCTCTAAAAACATCCATAACTTAGTAAATTTTGATAAAATATGAATATTGATGCATATGCTCTTAGCCTCTCGGTTAACGGGATTTATAAAAGAGTTGGCCTTTGGTAGTGTCAACCCTGGGAGTTTTGTTGCTCGAGAAAAATAATTCAGAATAAAATTATAATTAAAATATATTCATTATCATGAGCTCCGGTTGTAATAGTACGTATACTACTCTCTTTGTCCCTAATTTACAGATATTAAGAATAGTTGTGAACGCATATCACATTTACAAATCTAACCCCACTTTGTGTCAAATTGTACAGAAAAGTTAACTTCTATACTTTTTTATTGTTCTGTCAAATGTGTAAAAAAGTAACTACTTATAAATATATTTAAAAATTATTTAGGTAAGTCCCAAACAGAATAAGAGTTGATTATTTAGGGTAAGGGATTACATGTAATGAGACAATGTAAATAGATTTAAGACTTGAAATTGAAACTAAAGAGTTGAGTTTTATTTCCCTTACATGAAATTAGATTATATCTCTATATTTTGATGCGTTTTAAAGTTATGGATTTAAGTTATTTATACAGGTGGGGGAGAAACCAATTTCATTAAGAGTCTTTCGATCTAACAAATTCATCATGAAATGATCTAATTTGACATTCATTATACGAAAATTTAAAAATATTGTGACTCACAAACTTATTACCATTCAGCGGTAAGTCATAAAAACTTATGGATTATGGGTGTGTACAATACCAGATATTCTTTCAACATTATGATCTGAATAAAACCAGATATTAGTTTTGTTATTTGGACGCTCGGTAGTTGGTATTTTAGTTAGAGACAAAAGCAATCCGAGACTAGATAATTGGAAAGCTGCAAATAAAGTTTTGATATACTTGTAAAGAACCTACAATACATGCTCACTTATACAAAACCCGACCAAACCCGACCACCATGAAGAGGTTGACTTAACCGGATTATACCGTTGTTATAATTACCAATTTAAGCACTTTCTGATATAATTATCGTTTATCTTGAGAAGCTAATTTATGGAAAAAAACGCTAAGAAAGGTATTCTGCCAACATTCACCATAGAAATTGAGTATATAGCGAGTTATGAAATTCTAAATGATGGTTTACGGATAAGCAACTTTATTTCAGACTTGGGGTTAGTTGACACTATCTCCTAGCCAAATATGCACTATAGAGTAGCCCCTCTCTTTCTTCCACTTACAAAAAAAAGGTGAGTATTTATCATTGTTTGAAAAAGTGTGCTTCGTAAAAAAAAAAAAAAAAAAAAAAAAAAAAAAAAAAAAAAAAACTCGATTCACTGCTTAAAGGCTTAAAAATCCCGTTTTTTCGCTTTTCAAGCCATTATAAAACTCCAAGTCTCCAATTATCTTTACTTCTACGCCGAACACAATTCGCCAGCTCAATTTTGGGAATTAAGTAAAGAGTGGAGAATGTTCACCAAAATAAAAAGTAATCAGATGAGCGTTTGCTTATTGAGTTATGACTGCCGACTGGTACTTCGAAAATGCATAAATTCAGTTTAACCACACTTTGGGTACAGATAAGGTACTTACTACTTACATTTAATATAATTAGAATGAATATAATACTCATGTATAGCCGCACGCATATATTCAACAAGCTCATGTTCAAATACAACTAACGAGATCTCATTATTTAGATACCATGTATTCGAGGGCGACAACGAAGGGAAAAATTCGTGGAAATTTCCGTGTTCATTTCTGTAAGAGCTCGGCTCGTATTCTAGTAAATAAATGATAACGAATACGAATATTCGTTCATGAGACGATCATGATCATAACCTTGTTCGTTTCGTGAAATTTCGTTTTCGTTTTGTTACAAACATATACATATATATCTACATGCGGTTTTCTTTTCTTTTTCATGAGACGAAACGAACATCGAACATCGAACATCATTTATTTAGTTAATCATGAAAACGAAACAGAATAAGCAAGTCGGAAAGCCAAACGAAACGAAAATGAACAGGACCATTGTTGTTTCGTTTCGGATCACATTATCACCCCAATATGTATTAGATATTTTGAGGGTGTGTAGAGTTTTTTTCTTCCTATTATTCGATTTTAATTTCCTTTGGATGTTCTATAAAAGTATACTAATTAGCTGCTGTAGCGGTACCATTATATTTTCAAAATTAACATATTCTCGTATGTGCATCTGAATCGTATTGTACCCGTATCTCGTACATGTATAGGTGCTTCCTAGAAGTTTGCACGTACGTAGTTTGTAGAAACTAGTTCAAATTAAATAGTACTTAGATTTGAATGTACTTAATTCAAAATCATAAATGGTACTCCAGCTATATACTTTATATATTCAAATCTAAGTTGCACTATTTTGAACTAGTTTTGTGTAACATATCACAAGTACAAGAAACAAGAGTAAGGAGTACTAGTTTGAACATTTTGTGGGGGTAAAATGCGGATTTGTTTTGACTGCCTCGAAAACATTGTTTTGACTGCCTCAAAAACATTAGAACATTTTTTATTTTTAAGTCATTGAATCAAAATAAATACAATCCAAGGTTAATAAAAATACTAAAAAAATTAATTTTTGTTTAAACACAAAAATTGTATACATAAACACTTGGGTAAACACGAATATTTCATATTCTTTGTTTGAAATAGCCGATACGAATACGGTACGTCATTTCAGTATGGAGAAAAAAATAAAAATAAAATTATATGGCATGCCTAAAAAGTACCATATATATACCGTTCATGTACTTGTGTCGTTCCCAACCCGTGTCGATGTGGTTAAAGACGAAAAATCTAGCCATACATGTGTTGTCTATGTTGCAATCCGTCTGTTAAGACAAAAAAAACATTTTACCATAATTTTTGTTAATCATTGGATTGAATTATATTATGATCTAATGGCTAAAAAAAAAAAGATTACCCTAATATTATTAGCGCACCAAAAATCCGTAAAAGGAAAAAAATACATTTATTATAGCAAACTATAGTGGTGTTAACAATTTGGGTATCCATATTTTAAAATTTTCAATTTAGGTACCACACTATAATAACTTTCCAATTTAGGTATCACCGTCTAAATAAATCACGGAATCATGTCACGTAACATTTGACAAATATTAATTTGAGAGGCTAATTTGACAATTTTACACAAAAATATGTCATATTAGAAAAAAAATTCCCTCAATTTCACACATAAAAAAATTAGCATATAATACAATTTTTTGTTATGCGTGAAATTGAGGAAAACGTTTTTATAGGATAACATATTTTTGTGCAAAATTGTCAAATTAGCCTCTCAAATTAATGTTTGTCAAATGTCACGTGACATGATTCTGTGATTTGTTTAGACAGTGGTATCTAAATTGAAAAATTATTATAGTATGGTACTTAGATTGAAAAATTTGAAAGATTTATACCCAAATCATTAAAAACAGATAGTTTGGTGTAGTAAACCTATAAAATCTCTCCTTGTCTAAGTTTGTAAATCTGCTCTGCTCTGCTTTACTTTAGTTCAAATAAAAATCCTTACCAATCAATCCATCAACTACAAGCACACTCGCATGCCTACAACACTTTTGTCCATAAGAAAAATAAAAGGAGATAGTACCACGAGAGCAAAAAAGAAACATGTAGATGTAATACATGACAAGAATATATTGTAAAGTCATATCTATTCCAAGTACTGGATACATACTTAATAACCCCCAAAAGTGGTAAAAATAGTACTCAGAAAGATATCCAAATCAAAATATAGCAAAATCTTTGAGCACTCGTCTAGTCAAAGTAAAAACCAGTTAAAGATTCCACATACAGTAAATAGATTAGACCAGAGAAACTAACACCTTAAATAAAGTCACCAGCCTCGATCTTTACATGTATTGTGTTTCTTCAAGTACTTGATTACAGTCTCTAGTTCATATAGTTAGCATGTACTCCTACTGATATTTAAAAGAGTACGTGATGATATACACACATACTATTTTACATACACTTATGCATATACTGCTTGTGAGTCATTGATATACCTTAATATACATTGATCTAATGAGTCATAATCAGTATCTACATAAGTTAAAATAGTTTATGTGTATACCATCACTCGATTTAAAATTATACTGAAAAGTTAAGACCAGATCTTTTATTGGATATCTGAAAATGTTTTGTCAATGGGTAATAAGTTAATGATAAATATTTTTAAATCTTATTGGAGTAATCAGTTCATAACAACTTCACTCCCCTATTTAATTAGTACGACTTCCATTAGGTGTGTTTTACAACAATTTAAAGAAAAAAATTATTTGATGGAAGTAAAAGGTAAAAAAGCAAATCTTTTGATAGTATTGATAAGTAAAATCTGTGTGAGCGCCATATGTGATCTTTTGAATTAAAAAGAAAAACTTAGAAACGTAGTGCAACATAGTCGATTGCACTTTCGTTTACCTAAATATACTGAATTTGAGGTAAAAAAAAATTCCAAATCTTATACCCCTATTCTTTATCCCTTTCTGCGTCCGCTTTCTTATTTTATTCAAAATTTTGTTCTAAAAAACTTGAAAAAAATTGTACAATTACTATAAAACATGTATCAATATATTGCAATAATTGTTTTTTTTAAAAAAATCCACACGCAATTTATTTTGAAATAAATGTATAAATTAATGTCAATTAAACATTAAATCTTAGAAAAATTGTTTAAAACAATATTACGTCCAAATGTTTTAAAATTTGAATACAATATAATATAAAACCTTATAAACTTGCGGAACAAGTTATAAAAATTTAAAATTTTAATGAAAATACGTAAGGGGGCACGGAAGTGATAGAGACTAAGAGGTAGAAGATTTGTACTCCGAAGAAAAACATACCAAGTAAAATTTACAAAGTGGAAATTGGAGATCCTGTTAACTAATTACTCTTTCCTTGATCATAGTCCGTAAATAATTATTTATAATTAGAATCTTATGTGTAAGACAAATGGAACCAATGCCAGATATACGAGTCACAACGCACTCAATAAACATCTATTTTTGACTCAGAATCAGGTTCTCTGCTTCCTAGTTATACACGCGCATATGAAACATGCTGGTTAAAGTTTGAGGACAAGTAACTTTTGGCCACTTGGACAAAAATCCAACATACTTTGTCTGGGAATGAGAAAATGTTAGTTTTAAAAATTATTATATATTAATAGATAGCCTAGATATATATCCTGAGTTATTGCAAATATATAAAACGAATAACTAGATTTAATAAAGTGTTGTTTTTGTGTTAAATATGAAGAAGATGATATTGAGCCTGATATGGACGCTCTAAGACATGAGCAAACTACGCTTTGTCCTAAAGAGAAGCTGTTGCAAAATCTTCTTTAACTAAGAAAAGCATAGTCAAGGTCCAAAGCTATATCCGTTTTGCGTACTCACGTCTCACTAATTTTGGTGTAAATTTATTCAAATCGTTAAACCTTTTATTTTCTCGGACTAATAAGTTTTAGCACTTTAACAACACAATTTTTGTGTTCAATACCCTCTTTAGCTATGGGAAAGTCGATATTATTTTACCCTTTTTTTTTCTCTCGTGAAAGTGCCATTTTCTGTTTGATATATCTATAATGAAATAGAACAAATTTCAAATTCGAGCCTTTTCTACATGTTGCAACATCTTTCGACACTTGAGATGCAAGCTAAATTATCTTCACCCACTTCAATATCATAAAGTTTTAAATATGTCGACATACATGCTTCTGTAAAAGTGTTACGTTGAGCATGAAAAGAACATTTAGATACGTGAAGTAAACTTTGTCTTGACCCTATAGGAATGTTAAAGTAGCAAAATATCAAATTATACGCACATGTTACAAGGAGAGATGATTATATATAGTATAAGCTATTGGGAGATCATCATATGAAAAAGAAGATCCAAACCTTTCAAATCCCCAAGCTAATTTACCCTTTTCTCATTTCCAAGGTTAGTTTGATGATCACTTTAATTACCAAGCAAAGTAAATAGTAAAATTTTACTTCGCTACTTGCATTAAAAGGAGAGACCTTGTTGTGACAGATATATCAAGAAACAAAAAAGCAAAATAAAGTTGCAAGCAATTGCTTTTTATATCAACTTATCATGCATGCAATGTCTGCAGAGTGATAGACAAAAATATACTACTATATGCTACCCCTGGTTGGAAGAGACGAAATGAGAACAACTGGAAGTTGAGAACAAAAGGGATGAGGAAAAATGAATTTGAGTATGAACTTTGAGCTCTTACCAAGTTTAAGCCCAATGCTGTCTCAAATAGCATAGGTCCATAAGGGTGGGTGTATTGAACATAGACTACGAATGGAAAAATAAAAACAATGTAGAAAGTTGTTTGAAGAAGGGAAACGTATCGGTTAGTATGAAGTTGGAGGCTGATCTAAATAACTTCTAGTTCAAAAGAAAACAAAATGTAATCTACTCGTAGCTCAAAGTGTCATCAAATCAGAATCCGAGTTTTTTCCCAATCTCGGACACTTTTTCGGCCACAGACAGGAAGTAATAATAATATACTCTCATTTCGAGAATTGAGAAGTAAAAAACAACAAAATCTATCTACTTGAGCATTTCTTCACATATCCCTTTCATCACATCATATGGATTTCATAGACTAGACGAAGAAATTTTATTGCTGCTATAAACAAAGCACTATGTAATTTCATTAAACACATTCAATCACCATCTACAAGCATTCTTAAATCAGAACGCCCAAATCTCGAAGCTGCAAAACCATATAAACCAACAACCGCTACCATTACACCAAATACTATCGAAAATAATTGGAAATTGGCAAGCAACTCCCCGCGGACCTCAAAGCCCCCCTTTTTACAAACAATGTTATCTCCTCTGAGCTGGCACCCAGTTGGCATCATCGGACCATAAAGAGTGAATGCCGTCTGATAAAACCAAAGGCCTTGTAATGTTATAGCAATGCCACAACATAAATCGACTGGGAAATTACTTGGAAAAAGTGCTCCTGAGACTACTGATATAATGCATAAGGCTATTAGTAGGCAAAGGATTACATGGTAATATCCTTCGAGACCCTTGTGGGTTGTGGAATGGAAGTAGAAAAGGATATATTCGGCACAAAATGCTGTTGCTGCGATTAAACATAAAGCTCCGTTTGGCAAGGGAAGATATCTGTCGGTAGGAGAGAGATAGTTAAGGCAGAAATGGATCGAAACTGGAGTTATCCTTGTTTGGTTGCAGCTTCTAAGCTCAGATTCTTTTACTTAAAAAAACGGGCTGTATTTGGTTGATCAACTAGAAAAAATCTTTTTTGGATATTTAGTATTAAAAAACAAGATGCCTTAAGGTGGACAAACCTAATCTTTTCTGAAAATTAGATAACCCTGGTTATTTGCTTAAAGTCGGCAACCAACCAACCTTTAAAGAGCAAAATTTGAGAAGAAAAAAACGCCTTCAGGCAGTGGATTATTATAACTACTAATAAAAGTGATTAACTCAGTTACAAGAGGCAAGATGTTCTAGTCCTTTGTAAAGACATTTATCGACAATGAAAGGTTTTATGAAACTCTGTATATATATATATATTTTATCCAATGTCTAGTTTAAACTTTAAAACAGAATTATTTACAATTAAAAATGATATTGTTTAGTTAGGGATAAATTCTTACTTATAAACACTCTTCCTAGACTGGCATTTTGAGAAAATAATGACATTATGCTGTAGTCTTTTTCTGAAATTCAAATCAAATTGTGTAACTGAGTTCAAGTTTGTACACGGTGTAAGTGAATTAAGCACATAAGATAAAAGAACAGTACTGATGAATAGTACTCATCAAGATACATCATACCATGATGTCTAAAATATAGTAAAATTTAATTTAGACCTTAAACTTTTTAAGAAAACAAGTTCCAAAATGAGTAGACAAACCTGGTTTTCTCCGAAATTAGAACTATAACACCGAAGATAAAAAACATGAGAAGCATCCCCGAATGCTCGAAATTATTCATATGTGAGGTGTCCAACATTCCATTCGTGACAAATTTGATCTTAGTAGCCACTAACAGCTCTATGCACAAGTCTATAAAACCTCCAACCGCTATGAGATAAAGTTCGAAGTACTTGAGCTTGCCATTAAAACCCAACACAGGGCTCCAAACCCTGACGCGAAACGATATAGGATCACTTACGTATCTCACTAACGAGCTCCACACATGCCATATCCCAACCAGTAAAAACAGTGACCCTGGTAGGATATGCCCAATAAAAGACCCCATTTTTTTTAGTCAGATGCTTCCATCACATAGGCAAGATCTTGATTATTAATTAATTAGAAACCTAGACAAGTGCAAGAAATTATTGAGACGTTCTACTCCATTCAGTTATTTCGATCCTTTGTTGTCCTCTTTGGCTTGTTTGGCTGAACAGATTAAAGCATACAAGGAACAATTTTATTGTGAACTAAAAGACTAGGTTCACTTAAATTAAATTTTCAATTTTTTTAAGGCTATGACAAAAAACACAGGTAAAAAAATAAGCTTCCAAATAGACTGCACAAAAAAAGTTTAAGCTAGAATTGTGCAGCTAAATTACAGAATCAATTTATCTTATGCATGTTCTACTTTAGGTATCAATTTCCCAAAAGTACTAAACAAAATTGTGTACTTTTTAAATTTGCCCTTTGAACCTGAAATGCCAAAAGAAACTATAGAGTTCACAACAGGACCGAAATCGTAAATTTATCAAACATAGAAAAGCATTGATGTTTTCCTTAACATTTGAATTTTCAGTGGTTCAGTATTCCTTATTTTAATAGGAGTACAAATGAATGACAAAAAAAAAGTGCTTCAGAGGTTAGACTTTTTTCTCTAAGTAACAGGAAGTCAGGAGAGGTAATAACTAGAAAAATGAATCATGCCCCCTATATCTAAAAAAAAAAACATGTAATTCTCACAGTGTTTTAGTGAAAATACTCTAAATATAGCAATTTGGCCTCCATAATAATTAAAAAAAACTAAATCTTGATTATGCCACACTACAGAATTACTGAAATAATGAAGGCAAAAGCTAGACTTAGCTGCTTTAATTCAACCAAATATGTTTTATAGTCAAAATAATCTAGCTATATATCAACTTGGCACCTAAAATAATAGGAAAAAAATCCATATATTGGTTCCACCACTACAGAGCCTATAGGGGGAAAAAATCCACCATTAGGAAAAAAAATCTAAAACGGCTAAACCCATGACCAGTGGATACTAAAACCCACCAGAAACTAAAAATAAGCAAATAAGTACCATTTCCATCTATATCTAAAATTTTAAAGACTAACCTTCAAAAAAATGAAAAATTACACAATTAGTAAAGAATTGAAAACATCAAATAATCATCTATATTATGCACATAATATGAAGAAAAGTACTTACATGTATATATGAAAGCTGTGGCAAAGAGTGTTTGATTTGGGTCCAGAAAATGATATATTAGATTTTGAGTCCAAAAATAATTTCAGTAAACTAGTGGAAAAGAGAGATGCGTTATAATCGGTGGAATGATTCGATGGAATCTTAAATCACTGGGACCCACATGAACTCCAAAAAGAACAGCTAAAATAATCTTATCTTGTTTACTCTTTTTTTTTCATAATTAAATCATTATTTTGTAATTATTTGAGTTTTTTTTCCTTCTTAATTTGAGAGTTTACATGAGCCTATTTTGGAGTAATGGTAAAATTGTTGTCATATTACTTATTACTTAGTGATCATAAATTCGAGTCATGAGAGCACCATCTTGCAGAAATGCAAGCTATGTAGCACGAATATGGTAAAACGGTAAATTTTTAAAATTGAGAATACGGCACGGGTAATACACGACAATTTAAATAATAATAAATATATTATATATATGAGCTATTATACATTTTGTTTATAAAAAGCATACAAATTATGTACGCTTTAATTGCAAATGACGAATCATAATAATAATTACAGTTTTTCATATTTACTATTTTTGATATTGAATTGTAAATTTTGAAAGTAGAATTGTTTTTTTAGTAGTATAAATTGTGTTTCTCGTTTAGTTTAAGTGTCCACGACGTTTTAAAAAGTGTTCAAGTGTCCGTGTGTCGGACGGGTGTCCACGTGTTTAAGTGACCCGAACGCCGCGCATACGGGAAGGTTTAACATTGGGTTTGTCCTTTTGATTTTGAGAGTATACAGTTCATTAGTTTACACCGTAGTTAGAAAAACTCGGTTTAGGTTAGGATAGATGTTTTCGCTAAAGTGCGTTTCCGAAACCGATATTGTAGGTTTTCAAAAACTCAGAAGGAAACTAAAGGGGAGCATTTCGGAAACCTTACACAGAATCTTAAAAGCACTTGGACAATAGTTTTCAGAAGCCTAATGATCGATATGATAGTGAAACTTAAGCAATACCGATAAAGACACAAACCCAGCTTACTACATGGGGCCGACGACACAAGAGAGAGAGGGTAACCCCGCTTAATACAATTATTTGTTTCATTTTTCAATTCTAATTTTAGCTAATTTTAATTTAGGCATTTCTTTCTTTATTTATATTAGGATTCCTGTCTTATACTGTTTTGGGAAAATTAGGTTTTCGTCCTAAAAACAATCTTTTTTTTAGCTTTAGTCTCTTCTCCAAAGTGTTTAGAATACTACAGTAGTGTTATTCTTCAAACTTATTTACGAGCGAAAATGTTAGGGAGAGGAAAGTGTGCAACAATATTCATAGAGAAGCAAACGCCTCACTTTATTTGGTGAAAAAACTAAATATTATAAACTTAAAAACCATACCAGTAACATATATTTTGTCTTGAATATGAGAGGAAGTTACGAATTTATGGAGCCAAGTGAATCTACATATGAGAACTGTGAAGTGAGTTTAAAAAAAAAACGTTTATTTTGCTTTCTGGCTCGGGGTTGTCAAAATATAAATATGGACTTTAGATACATGACTTAAATGCTATGAAGTCCAAAGTTGTGATGGTAGTTGTTTGTGCAAAGCTTATGAACTTTGCTAAAGTCATTCCTTAAAACCATTCTTGCAGTTAAAACCGTTTAGGAACGAGCTAACGTCTCCCCAAGCGAAAGAATCAAAGAACACAGAAAAATATCATTGTAGCTGATGAGTACTTTCGCACTAATCTCCGCGAATATGTAGAATAGACTGATGTGTTTTGTGGACAAAGGCACAAAGCTCATATTTTTTTGGAAGGAAAAATTGGTGTAAGATCCACCGCAGTGGAAGAACTCTGATATGATGCTTTTTGGTTTTGTAGGTTGCAAATGAAAATTTATGCATAGTTTGGGAATCCTTTGTTTGATTATTTCACAATAACATTTCATACTAATGGTTATTGATTTTGTATGATTAATGGTGCTTACTTCTTTACAGCATATTTGCGGATTCCACAAGCACTTCTACTACAGCAAACTTGTATTTAGATAACAGCAAGTCAGCGACTTTATATGCAGAATGTTGCTTTAAGTTCGTATTGTGTCTACCAAAGAAGTGCGTTTAAAGCCGTGATCGCACAATGATCATTAGATCAAAATTTACAAATTATTTAAGTAATTTAGCTGGAGAGTTTAAATGAAGCTTCAAAACTAATCTTATGCAAAATGGAAAGATAAAATAAAACAAACTAGCCAAACAAAAAAAAAATATTTGTTACGCCATTGGACACATTATACGCATCACTTTTTAAGCCACCTCTGATACTTTCGGCTATACAAGACAGTGAGGATATTGTTTTGGTATCTCGATCTTCGATGGATCTTTCTTTAAGACTTCTAGTAGGGGAACGAAACTTGGGAAGTAACTAAATGAGCCCAACTTTATGAAGTTTTCCATAGTTGCTTTGATCTTTACGTAGTGCCTTTTCTCATAATGATAGTGAAACAAAGAACCATGATATCCTATGAAATAGAAGCCTATAAGCCCTGTCAATGCTAATGGTTGAGCATACCCCAGCATTGCGTAGATTGGATGGGTCATGATGTGTATGCTTTGTCCAAGACTCTGTAACTCCGTAATCTTCCATCAACCACAAAACAATACCATCGTCGTCGGAGTAATAAACAAGGCATAAACAATTTTGTAACACTGCAAGAAAACGAAAAACATATCTAGTACCAAGAGGCAGGTATAAGGAGAGTTGTTTTTTCGTTCGAAAATCAAAACAAGAGATACGATCTAAGTGTGCATCATCATTACATCCGCATATCCAGTGAATAACTCCGTCAAAATAACAGAAATTGATTATTTTTTTCACGATCCTCGCATTGTGACTCATCTATGCTCCTCCATTGTGTAGGGTTAGGGCTGATGGTAAGGACCTCGAGCATTGAATTGTTTTTTTCTACTTTGAGGACCTTGTACTCTTTGGTAACTGGGCAATATCTTAGCCCATAATTATGTCCTCGATCAGACGAACTTCTTGGGTATGGAAATATGGAATTGAAATATACTCGGCCAAGACAGGATTCCATAAATAGAAACAAGAATAATTGTTATCTAACAAAAAAATCAAGCCATTACAACAGCCAGTTACCTTTGCGGGATTTAAAAACATGAATTCGGCAGTTGTGAATTCATGTTCAGGATCATAAATCCATAAACTACCCCTTGTACGTGTTTGTACTTATGTGAAGTAAGAAAAAATTGTACTCTGCCACAAATGTTCGTATTTAAAATATATGTATTGGTTCAAGTGGTTGGTACCCGAGTATATTATGCTCACCACCAGGATTCGAACTCTGGCGCCTACGGAGAAGGTTTACTTTCCAAAGGAGGGTCTATGATATATAAAAAAAATAGATATAACCGAAGTCGGTGTCTGGGATTAATCGAAGCCATGCCTTGCATACTGTGCGACGTTGTACTAGGAATTGGAAAGGAAGGAAATATAATATTTCGACTACAATATGATCAGGAAAATCAACAAAATTGGTTCTTGTCGTAGTCTCTACTTTACCGAGGTTGATACCCATCAGTGATTTTCTATTCTTATGATTTCTGAAGTAAAAGGCCATGTTTGTAGGGATATAGGATCAGTCTGGTGTGAGATCCGTTTAAATAATATTTTTAGCTATGTTATTATTTTTATAAGATTTTTAAGTACATGTCAACTGACAAGTAATAAAAAAACGTAATTTTTTGGTACATTTATTTTTAATTAATAATTCAAATAAACCCTAAAAAAAACAAATTTTAAGTTATTTTTTTTACACTTTGATATATTTCTCGTGTAGATTATAATATCTTTTTTTAAGATTAAAAACAAATTTTAACAAATTTTTTACATTTTAATATATTTTCCGTATAGATTATAAGTTGTTTTTTAAACTTAAAAACAGCATTTAAACTCTTTTTTATTAGCCTGGGTGACTGAAATTTTAAAAAAAATCAACATATAACCTTCATTTAAAAAATCTTGTAAAAGTTTATCTATGAACAATATTTTCGATTAATTATTCCATTGGACCCGCTTAATAATTTGTTTGGTGAATCATTTGTCATTTGATATTAAAAGATTATTGGACTATTTTAAGTATAATAGTGGGTACTAGTCTTACCACCTATTAGGGGAATTAATAATACCGAGCGTATATTTCACTCCTTATTACACACACGGGAATACTTATTTTGGCTCTAGAAAAAAAACATTTAGTCTCCAAAAAGATAAGACATTGCTCCACAAATATTGCAAAATATATTGCAAAATATACTGCTCCACATATATTATGTTGCTTAAACAATTTTCAGTTTTTTTTTTTATCTAAGTTATGTTTCATCAGACATTGTCATAGGCTTTTTATTTAATGATATTATTTTGTTATCGAATTATTTGTAGAATTTAATTTAATTTATGTTGTTTGCGGTTAGGAAGGCAGATGTAGAATTGTGGGTTTTCAAAATTATTATACTCATTTGTTTGTAATTGTACATAAACATGTGACAGGATTACGAGAAATATAAACTATACAAGTTGTATCTGTACTCTGTATTGTTTATATCCTGTTACTAATAATACCCGTTTATCCAATGCTATCATATCGTGCAAACATACCCAAAAATATGCATCTATCAACTTATCTTCCCAATTTGTTCTTCCTAATTTACTCACATTCCCCCCCTATTTCATCTATTTCTAATTTTAATGTTTATCCTAATACTGCAAACATACCCAAAGGGTACCCTAAAAATATGCATCTATCGACTTATCTTCCCAATTTGTTTTCCCTAATTTACTCACTCCCCCCCACTATTTCATCTATTTTTATTTTTAATGTTTATCCTAATATTTATTAAACATCATTATATTATAATAAGTCAATTCAAATCAAATAAGACGGTCCAATTTAGCCATTTTTTTTCAAAAATATCCCTACACCTTTCCATTAATTACAATAATATCATACTTCCATAAAAATATAAAAAGTAAAAAATAATAAAACTATTTATCACTCTTTAACAACCAAACATTCTTTTAAATTTTAAACTGTGTTTTTTTTTGTATTATCCACATATTTATATCATAATTATACATATTTTTGTATTTTTATTGCATTACGCACCGCACAAGCAACGCGTGAGGCACGATTACTAGTTTAAAATAAGGTTCCATCCGGGAACTAATCCGAAACCGAAGCGTCTGTTCAGTCTTCATATCAAAAAAGGGACACTGAAACCAAAACCGAAACCGATGTAGAATTTCAGTTTGATTTCGATTTATGTTTTTGAAACCGCAAAAATAACCAAAATGAAAAAGTCGTAGAACTAGAAAATTTAGTTTCATAGATTAGTTTTTTAAAATAATTTTCTACCGAATATTAGTTTATACCACATTTTTGTTCAAAAACTAGTTTTTATGAATATTTATACCGATGATTCTAAATCTTATTATTCATTTGTATTCTTTAGTTATCATTTATATAAAATTTGCATTATATGATTGGTTCTATTCTTATACTTTTTTCTTGACAATTTGGTTCTGTTTTAAAAAAAAATATTGTAATTTCAAATTTTTAGAGACTAGGAAGTTAGTAACTAGCATTTTTATTTATTTAGAATCAATCCACAAATCAATTATGATTGAGAATTGGGGCTCAAAGCCAATACTAATTCACTTTTAATGCATTGTGGCCGTTCATCGGACTTGTATAGGACACGGATATGTGACCAACATTACTCTTTTGTTCTGTTTAGAGCGTTGGTGCTACGTAGTTTATGAAATGCATGATGGAGTTAGTTTGAGAATGAGTAATGGAAGGACAATCGGAAAAATACAAAAATGTAGGTGGAACACGCTAATTTAATTCAGATTCTTACTAAACAAAGTCATGAAACTTAAAAAGTGTGGGTGCTTTTTTTAAATTAGTTTGGAAATTCGTATTAATCGGAATTAATCATATACATTTTTTTTTATCATCATACATCAAAAGAAACTAGAAGAAAAACAAAATTAATCATATTTGAAAACAAAAATAATGACAAAAGACACTCTCAAAAGACCCTAGATAATTGTATGGGTGTGACGTGGCGACCCAACAAATAGGAACGTATGATTAGATTTGTCGTGCTCCATAAAAGATACTAGTAAAAAATAAAATAAATCTCTTTACAAAGTAAAAGGTACAAAGCGGCCCAAATTAGTTTTATTGATAAAGAAAGTGAACTATTAGGGTGATACAGGTAATATATGTAATAAATTTTAAAACCATTGAAGTGTTTATTATCATCGAGCATTCCTAAGGTTTTTTATTTATCATTAAACGGCCACTTATTTTAGTTTTGATCATTAGTTAGCGAAACTTTCTAACAATTTTCTAAGAACGCTGACGTCTTGTAAATGTTGATTCATTTAACGTTATTCAATTAAGCTTCATACTAAAAATTAATTATTAGAAATACCAAACACAAGGATAATAATATGTTTATAAAAAATAATAATAATATGACACGAGATAACAGTACATTTAGAGTATAAAAGAACTAAAAAAATCCGAGTTAACGGTACAACTTTAAATCTGATAGATTCTAATATTAATTATGGATAAATTTGCCTCTGCTTGTTTTTTTTACTCAATGGTGTTTATTGATAACTTGTTAAAAACCTTAATTACCTAAAATTAGACCGAGTGACGAGAACTGTCGAGACGTTCGTTTTATCATTTTATCTTATGTTTCCCTCTTTAAATTTCCCCTTTGTTTTATTTCCTTCTGTCACATCGGTGAAGAACTCAGTCCAATCAATTTTTTTTCTATTTGCAAAATAATATTCTTTTATCGGACCAAAAAGAAAACCTAATGCATCAAAATTGAAAAAAGTGGTGTTAATTTTACAATTTATAAAAAACCCAAATGAAAAATATTAACCCAACCAAACCAAAACTGAAAACACTCAGAAGAGTCCAAATTCAGTTAAACTACTCTCTCTCTATATATATATATCTACTAGCGAACGTGCCCATCCGATGGATGTGAATCTAAAAAAATATATGCATACATACGTGTAATAACAAAATACGCTGTATTCTATATTTTAATTTGAATAATAAATGAGATAAAAATGTGAAGTAAAAAGTAGAATAAATGGAGAGAAATGGTATTTATCTGGTTTGAGAGAGGGAAGGAACCAACATATATATAATATATAATGATATGATTATTAATTAATAAATTGGTACATATTCATAAATATACTTTAGAGAGGGAGAGAGAGTGGGTGGAGAAAAATTATGTGTAGTATAATAGAATAAGTAGACGTACTGGTTTTGTTTTTTGTTTTTTTGGAAGGGACGAGTTTTTTGTAGTTTTTTTTTTTGAATTTAAAAATGTTTTTTTTTACAGTTTTTTGAATAATAGTACATGTGTGTGTAATTTTTCAAACAGCTTTATTTATAATTAATTGTTTTAAGGGCTTCATCGTCTACACATATTAATTATATTAATAGTATAGATATATCTAAACATATCTCTATATAGATATATAAATATAAGCTTCGAACCACCAATGCCGGCGGATTCCGAAACCCAAAGCAGCACAATGCCGCTCTCTCTCCTAATCCGCGTCATCACCCCCCGATCCGATCTCGCCACACCATCACCTCCTGAATCAAACCAATCCGAGCTCGCCACGTCATCAAAATTAAGTAACTATGGTGATTGCTTCGGAAGACCGAGTGATTACGAGATAAGAAAGGCGAAAGTGAAGTTACCGAAGAAGAGGCTCCGTTCGCCTGTGCGTAAGTCGCCGAGGATTGTTTCGTGCAGCCGTGGGAGTAAGGAATCGGAGTCGTCGAGGATTAAAAAAGTATTAAAAAAGGCGAGAATTGATAATGTGAGGAGGAAGAAGAGCGGGTGTGTGTTTGTTGGGGAAGCGGTTTCGGAAGAGGAGGCCAAGCGAAGGTGGGAATGGAGATACAAGTTGAAGGTGAGTTTTTGTTGTTGTTGTTGTAATTGTGATGGTTTTTGGTTTAATGTGTAAGTTGAGGTAAAAATTCTATCTTGTGTGAATAGGAAGTTAGGGAAAGTGTTTTTTGTGTGTGTGGTAATTGTGATGGATTTTGGTTTAATTTGTGAATAGTTGAGGTAAAGATTCTAGCTTGTGTAAATAGGAAGTTGGGAGAAATGATTATTTTATTGTTGTAATTGTGATGGTTTTTAGTTAATGTGTAAGTTGAGGTAGATATTCTAGCTTGTGTGAATAGAAGTTGGGAAAAGTTTTTTTTTTTTTGTTTGTAATTGTGATGGTTTTTAGTTTAATGTGTGAATTGAGGTAAAGACTCTAGCTTGTATGAATAAGAAGTTGGGGAAAGTGATACTTTTCGTTATTTTTAGAGTAATGTTGTAGGTTGTGACATGATCACGTATGTGTATCAAATTTGGAAATTAAAAAAATGAAACATGAATTGTCCATGTAGAGTATGATTATAATTATTTTTGTAATTAATGCTTCTATTTAATGTGTAAATTGAGGTAAAGATTCTAGCTTGTCTGGATAAGAAGTGGGGGAAAGTGACGTTTTTCATTATATTTAGAGTAATGTCGTAGGTTGGAGGTGATTGCGCATGTGTATCGAATTCGGAAAATAGAAAAGTTAAACATGAATTGTCCATGTAGTATGATTATAGTTCGTTTTTGGTAATGCTACTATTTAATGTGTAAATCAAGATAAAGTTCAAGTTTGTGAATAGAAATTTGGGGAAAGGGTTAATCTTTCGTTATGAATTAGTGGAATGACATACATTGTGGCGTGATTGCCTACGTGTACCAATTCTGCGTTTATTTCTTATTGTATTTTTTTTATAAATAAAAATCATTTAAAACAAGATTGTCTATATATGTGTATCCATGTTAGGATGTAACGTTCTTATGAGAAGAAAGTTTTATAACGGTGGAGGCGTGGAGCCAAGATGTATTTTGCGGTTTCCAAGAATTATTTAACAATAAGTTGGAAAGAATTATGGTGGGTGAATGATAGGGTGTGTATTATCCTATTTGTAGATACAAGTTTAAAAGTGAGGAACCATATCTTGTTTGGTTATGTTTCTACTGTTCCAAATTTCCGAGTCTTGTAGATAAGGTAAGGATTTTAGCTTTTGTGTATAGGAACAGGGTAATACCGCAGTGTATAAGTTGTAAAGTCGGAGTCTATATAAACTTTTGCTGGAATACCAAAAATGATCTAAAGAGAAAAATGGTAAGACCTTAGCATGAGGGAAAATCTGTTTTGAGTCTGTGGAATACTAGTATCTGATTTTCAACTAGTTTGAGTTTTAAAAAGATTAGGATTTCTATAGTTTCCGGAGCGAGAGAAGTGGAAAAGAGAGCCAAGAGCAAGAGAGCAACAAAATCTCCAACTGTCAATTTCAACACATTGTAGTCTCTCTACATCCATTCTCAAACCTTGATTTTTATAGGCAACGAACAAATCAGTTACACCCCCTATTCCCAATCGTTTCGTTTCTCCAAAATGCAGTTGACCCTCTATCATATGAACCTATATTACATAAACTAAGCTCATAGTTTCCAGAATAACAAAAACGAAACTGGAAAATATTTTTTAGAAAGCCTCCTTGAATTTCCCCTTCTTTGATCTGTATTAGTTTATTTCTAAAGAAATCTACATCACCTAAATTATAAGACAAAATGAATCATCTAATTAGGATCCTTAAAGTCTTGTTTAGAAGTATGAACCCTCTCCAGAATAGATTCCCTTTTCTCTTTCTTTTAGAGCACGTTTGTGAAAATGGGTTTGGTATTTTTATTATAAAACCCCTTGAAAAGGCATTCTTTCTTCTTGATTATTTTAAAAATTTGCATTTATAATGCTTCGGCTAGCGATTTAATCAGACAGGAGTTTTTCTTTTGCTATATTATGTATCTATATTTCTATATTATTTTCTTTTCGTTTTTCCTCACAAAGCTTGACCAAGTCTCAGTCCTGAGTTTTATTTTCTTGGAGTTTGCAGAATCAAAAAGCGAAGCAACAATGTTGGAAATTAAAGTACGTGAATGGTGTGCAAGCATTCTTACCACAATAGCTTTTACGAAGGCTTAATTAATTGTCATAGTGGTAGTCTGCAAATAATTTTGTTTTCTTTTCCTCTCTTTGATCCATCACATTCAGCATTCTAATTGTTGCAGTGCTGGTGATGAGGACGAAATCATTCTGAATGTAAAATGCCACTACATTCAAGCTAGAGTCAACAACCACATCATTAACCTTGGAGATTGTGCATTAATTAAGGTGAGTACCGGAGTACTTTGCTCTTACAATTACTAAAGTTGATTCTCTATACATAAAAAAAA
The DNA here is from genome assembly GCA_963920805.1 of Primula vulgaris. Taxonomy (NCBI): domain Eukaryota; kingdom Viridiplantae; phylum Streptophyta; class Magnoliopsida; order Ericales; family Primulaceae; genus Primula; species Primula vulgaris. The sequence goes on from OY987213.1 coordinate 30,736,722, forward strand.
ATGTATGTATGATGGTATCATTTATTTTTTATCTGCATGTTAAAATACATTTATAGAAGGAAATATCATTCTACAGAAGCTACTGCTGTTTAAAATTTCATATTCAGTAACATTTTGGAATATTATAAAATGTCACTTAAAGGGTTATTCAGTAATACCATTTATTCACTCGCTATCGTGTCTCTAGGCGTGTCTCTCCTATTCATCAACTTGGTGCAAAAAAATAAAAAAAATAGCAAAGTAATAAATAGAAAGGAACAGAGTGTTGTGTGTTATGCGTATCTTATTTAAAGTCATATGACGAGGTGGGATGTGGTTTAATTGGTCAATGACATATGTAAAATTCGATCAATTTAAGTTCTAAGCGAGCATCTTCTTATTTGCGTTCTGTAAGGGCTTACTGCTCTTTCACATATTAATTCATTAACTAGTATCTCATTAAGTATTATTAATTTCTTCTTATTTTCTTATTAGCTAGAGCATTGCCTTGCAGCAACGAATTACTGTGATAATTTTTTCTCTAACTAACTTCTAGGGTGATGGAGTAGAAAAGCATGTGGGTAAAATCTTGGAATTCTTCCAAACGACAGAGGATGAAGATTATTTCAGGGTCCAGTGGTTCTATAGAGCTGAAGATACGGTGCGGGTGTGCTTTTTGCTGAATATTTTTTCATACCATACAACTTAATGTTTTTAATTTTAATTTTAATTTTAATGGTAATTTTCTTCCTCCAGGTTTTGCAGACACAAGGTGCTTCCCATGACCAGAAGCGCTTATTTTATTCTACTGTTATGAACGATAATTTATTAGATTGTATTGTTGCAAAAGTGTGTGTCGCTGAACTAACTCCAACGGTAAGTCTAGTCCTATTGTCATTCAATCAATTTTTTTCTGCTTTTGGACCAATTTATTAATTAATTGTAACATTCCGTTGTTCCTTTTCTTCTTTTGGTGGATGTGCAGCTCAACTCAAAACTCAAAGATACTTTGGTGGATTTTTATTATGACATGGAGTATTGCGTGGAATATTCAACATTCCACAACATACGCAGGGGTAAAAACATGGGAGTTTCCAACATATTACTATTTGTCAGTAAAATTCAAAAATATTATAGAATACTTCAGCTTTTTTGTTTTATCTGCCACTCTAGTATCATTTTGTCCTAATAGATCGTTTTTATATGTGATGTCAAAAAGGATAGTTTTATGTGGTTGTTATGACTATTTGTACCACATCATCATTATATAGATCTGTGCTATCGCGAGTTTAATGTTATCGCCAACCAGTATCATGTTACTGGTAATATCATGACACTGTAATAATAATAGTTTGATCAAATAACATTTTAAATAGGGATGTTCCCATCTAGCCCAGATGTTACTTGATATTGCTTTATTTTCCTTACCATCCAACTCCGTGGCCAATCTGAACCATACATTTTTTGCAGCTTAATGACATATGAGATTTTTATTAGAGTCCTCTTAATTGTTACTTCACATTTGCTAATTTCGTTTGGTCAAGTTCACTTGCTAAATATTTTCCGAAATGTCAAATATTCCTTTGTGCTCACTTCAAATTCAAGTGCTTCTCCTCTTGTGTTTGCCTCTGTCACTCTTTTTAATTTCTCTCTGTCTGCACAAGCATCTCTGCATATACATATGAAAGCTGTGTCTCATAAGTCTCAGCTTCTAAGGTCCCTAAAACAGCCAAGATTTGCCTGTACATCAGCATAATATTAAACTTAAATCCTTAGGAGTTAACACCTTCACTAATTTGTTTTGTACATTTTTCAGATAATTCTTTGAAAAGTTATGAACTATTTGCTCCTGGTGTCAGCGAGGCGCTCAAAGCCATTATCGCTAAAACCCCTTTGGAGAAAGTACCTTACAAATCTGAGCTGGCACTGTTAGATCTCTACTCTGGTTGTGGTGGAATGTCAACAGGATTGTGCTTAGGTTCCAAACTTTCAAGTGTTAATCTGGTCACGGTAATTTATTACATACTTGATAATTTTATCTAAATTAATCATTCAGCCTATTTACTATTTCCAGAAATTAATCCTTTTCTGTATTACTAATTGCAAATGACTTAGAAATGGGCTGTGGATGCAAGCCAAGCTGCATGTGATAGTTTGAAGCTAAATCACCCAGAAACACTAGTGAGTTCAGATTAGATTTCGTAATCTCTAACAAGGTTTTTTTTTCATTTTCGCTCCTTAAATTATCATCTCTTTCCACTTTGTCCCTTTACTTTCTTATTAAGCAGTTTTAGTCCCTTAACTTTTGAATTGTGCATTTCTCGTCCCTAATCTTTATGCTCTTGGTTTTTCCGTAATACGGTAAGACAATACTATTATATACTTCTAAAACTATTTTGCTCCTATTTTATTAACTTTAGATATATTTAAGGCAGTTTGGAGGATAAAACTTGATAAAAAGAAAATTATGTTTTTGGAAGTACATACTACGTAAATACCTAGCTTCCGTTAAAATTCAAAACGGAAAATGCACAACTCCTAATGGAGGGACTATAACTTCTTAATACAAAATTGCAGGGACAAAAGTGGGACGTGGACCATAGTTTAGGTGCTAAAAAATGAAGCTAACCCTTCAAAACACTATTCTAAAGATGTTCGGTGATGTACAGCTACATATAGCGGAGTTAATGTTTTTGTCTACAGGTTAGGAAACAAAATGCTGAAGATTTTCTGGAACTTCTGAAGGAATGGGAAAAACTATGTCAACGCTATGTGCTTAATAACTTAGATAAAAAACTTAGATCTAGAGTAGAGGATACAATACATTCTAAAGGAAATAAAAAATCCCCAAATGATGTTAAGAAGTCTGCTGGAGAATATGAAGTCCAGCAATTAGTTGATATTTGCTACGGAGATCCGAACGAAGCAGGAAAGCGAGGAATACACTTGAAGGTACATTGTATTTTGTATATCGTATCAACGCTTCTCTCTCTCTCACGAGAGCATCTACCCTCCGATTGAACATAATTTCGGACATGAACTTGCGAAGTCGCGGTTGTTTTGCCCTCTGAATGAACATGTGTTCTATTCTTTTGTTTAATCCTTACGAATTGCAGCATGTATTGTTGTCTTGCATGTTTAGTTGATGTAATCTATTTGTTAATATCTTCTTTTTTAATTTTTATTTGTCTCAACATGATCTTAACTTGTTTTTTAATAAGGTGAGGTGGCTGGGATATGGATCAAGTGATGATACATGGGAACCAATGGAGTCATTGAGGTTTGTATTTTACACTTGTTGCTTTAAAATTGCTATAGGCTAGAGAGTAAGTCAATATAACATAGCATAGATTGTTTTTTCTCTGGTACTGCTTTTACGTGTCATGGACAATCGCTGTCTATTACTCTATATTTAATATACATAATCTTTTCAGTAATTGTCAAGAACGAATAGAAGACTTCATCAAAAGAGGACACAAGTCGAATATTCTTCCTCTCCCAGTAAGTTTTTCTTGAATTCTTATTGACTTGAGGTACAACTATAGTGTCCCAATGTTAATTTCGTTTATTTCACCTGTCCTATTACTTATCTTAAATTATTTGCAGGGTGCTGTTGATGTACTATGTGGAGGGCCTCCTTGCCAAGGAATTAGTGGCTACAATCGTTACCGAAATATTATCTCCCCTTTAACCGATGAAAAAAATCGACAACTTATTGTGTTTATGGACATAGTCAAGTTCTTAAGACCAAAATATGTGTTGATGGAAAACGTTAATGATATATTAAAATTCGATAAAGCTTCTCTTGGAAGATATGCTTTAAGCAGATTGATACATATGAAATACCAAGCTAGGCTTGGTTGTATGGCTTCCGGATGTTATGGTCTTCCCCAATTCCGGCTGCGAGTTTTCTTATGGGGAGCTCTCCCAAGTGAGGTACTTATCCGTTTTTCTATATCAATTTCAATGACACAAATTCAATTTCAGCCCTTTTTGGCATATAATTATATTTTGGTAGTCTCATTTTTACATCTTAAACTATATCCGTTATTTCACTTTTATCTCTATACTTTTTTATCATGCATTTTTAGTCCCTGAATTTTGGATATTATGAAACATTCATCCCAAAACCTCACACATTTAGTTTTTTCCGTTAAATACGAGAGAATTATGTTTATGTACTTTAGAAAGACTTTGTTTCGTTACGTCCATTTAGAATTGGAGAAATAGAAAAAAACACTTTTTGGTAAATTAAATATATTTTCAATGCCAATTTAATGGTGTTAAATTTAGGGATGAATATGCGTAATATGTAAAATTAAGGGACTAAAACTGCATAATATGAAAGTGTAGAGACAAAGGTGGGAAATAAAGCAGAGTTTAAGGACTGAGAAATTGTGTTACAAAGAGGTACTTCATTCGTGTCCTTTTGATTTGTAGACGCTACCACAATTCCCTCTTCCTTCACATGATGTCGTGGCTAAATACTGGCCTGCATCAGAGTTTCAGGTATTCCATTTCTTTATTGAGGTTTTTTTACTGCTTTGTAAACAACCTATCAAGAAAATATTTAGATTTTCTATACACAATCATTTTAAACGTTTGATACACTTACCTATCTAAAGTAGATCAACCAGGTCACTCTGTATATGAACCGAAAACCTCAGTCTTTATAATCACTTATGTGCGACAACTTTTCCTGTAACTATCACTTTTGTTCACTCACTTGTTTGTTAATTAGCACTTTTGTACACTTACAAATAACCTTTATGCAAAAATTATATGCAGTGCTCAGATTGAGTAATAAACGTTAATTTAGCAACACAAATTAATACACTACACTGCAAACACGATATTGGTGTACTCAAATTTAAAATCTGATAGGTTGGTGTGCATAACAGTAAAAAAACCATTATTTCCATGTCGCTTATATTTCCTCTGCTGATTTTCTTCATTATATGACATCCTAAATTCTGCAGCGAAATACGGTAGCTTATGATGAAGGCCAGCATCGTGATCTTGAAGAAGCTGTCGTTCTTCGTGATGCCATCTCCGATCTCCAACCTGTAATCTTTTCATACTTAATTTGGTTGTTTTTAAATTTTTGATCATTCTTGGACTTCTAATATCTGAATATGAAATGTAGGTAACAAGCCAAGAAACCCGTGACGAAATGTCATATGAACTCCCTCCAGAAACAGAGTTCCAAAAATTCATTAGGCTATCTAAAGATGGTGAATGAAATTTCTCTTTCTTTCTTTCTGTCCTTTTATTTAATTTTATTATGTGGCTTATACTTACAATTAGTTCTTTTGCGTTTACTTATTACTACATTGATGAGATTTACTGTAACGTAGAGACTTGCTTTTAAAGGTTGTTTTTCTTATAAAATAATTGCTGTACCTTTTAGTATGTGTCATGCTCTGGGATACTTACCCTCCTGAAATGTTTTCAAATATGGCCAGAAATTTTGAAGGTGAGGGGTTTTTTTTTGCTTGAAAATTTAACCAATTTCTATAGATTTACAACACACTTATGGCTTATCTGTTTACATCAGGAATTTTACCAAAGCACTTAATTCCAATCCACCTTTAGTTTGGATAACTGATTACTTGTTGATATATCTAGGCTATATAAGCACAGAATAAACCACAACCTCATACACGTTGCATGGATAAATACTCGTATTTCATTAGTTCTGACATGCTTACAACCTCCGATATCACTGTTAGTTGTGTCACTTATTCTTTGACTAATGTTGCCTGGGTCGATTGGGCATTAGATGTGCCTCTGATCGTTCGTGTGTGATGGCTAAGCAATATACTTTTTTGTTGTTTGTTTGTGTATATACATTGTTTTATATGATTAATATCTCTATATGCTTATCTCTGTAGAAGAAGTTACAGTTACGTTTCCAATGAACTTACTTCTCTTAAATTATTTTTTCTGATTTTTCAGCCATGATGGATATTTCTGAAGATGCACAAAATACTATATTATATGACCATCGTCCTTTACCATTAACCGAGGATGTTAATTTACGAGTTGCTCAGATTCCACACAAAAAGGTAGTTAAGTATTTTTTTCTTGTAGGGGTTTGTCCAATCTACAGTATAACATTTCAGTACTTCGGAAACTTGTGAATCTAATATAATTTTGTTTAAGGGGGCAAATTTTAGAGATCTCCCTGGCGTGATTGTTGGACCTGACAATGTAGTTTACTGGGATCCAAAGAATGAAACAGAATTACCCTCTGGAAGACCATTGGTGAGTTGTGTGTTTAATTTTTTTAACAGAAGTTGTACAATTTCTTTTCTGTTTATTTTCCAAAAAAGCTAGATATGAATCTATCTCTCCCTAATTCTCTCTCAAATTCAGCTTTGTTTGTGGTCTTCTCCTCTTTTGCTTTTCTTGCTGCATTTTGTAGTGTGCTACAGGCTTTCTTTAGATAAGTGGCATGTACAAGCATTCAGCTATTAAATTGAGAAGAAAAAATGCAATGAAAAACATCAAAGAACAATGGTCTTATGGAATTTAAAAAATTATAATTTAAAAAATTATATTTTGGGATTGTTCCTTTGACAACAGCAACTTGCCTAAATGGTTACATAATGTTACTAGAAACAAACAAACATATCATAGTGAAATAAAATCTGTAGTTGTTGGTAAAAATATGCCTAGTTAGAGAGGAGAAACCATACGTAACAGGGTTCACTGCTGCTGCCCGCTATGTCCTATGTCTCTTTGTTAAATAATAGTTTTCATTTGGATGAAAGAAGCACCCTTAAAAGGATATTAACTAACAAATATTCTCTTTTACATTCCAGGTTCCAGATGGTGCCCTTAATTTTGGACAAGGAAAATCTAAAAGGTGAGAATTGTCTTGAAAAAGCTCCCCTTAGAATGTTATTTTTTGCTCAACTAACGGAAAGAAAATTGAATATGGCAGACCTTATGCACGAGTATGGTGGGATGAGACAGTGGCAACCATAGTCACTTATCCAAATGTTGTTGCCCAGGTACTTCCTTGTAGGTTCTACCTTTTCCATTACGTTGCACAGAAATATAAACTCAAAGTTCTCAGTCCACCGTAACTTTTTCTGTTCTTCTTTTCTGAAAATTAATTAGGCAGTATTACATCCAGAGCAAGACCGTGTTTTCACAATACGAGAATTCGCAAGGTTGCAAGGGTTCCCTGATTATTACAGGTTTTGTGGTTCGGTCAAAGAAAGGTATTATTTTCCACATTGATTTAGTGTATAATATGATTTCTGTAACCCACTGGTGCATATCATATGACGTTTGTTATGAGAGATTAGATAAATATCTTCATTAAAAACTATGAAAATTTCAAATTTATCACATTATGATAATAGGTTAAAATTATTTGTAGGTACCGTCAAGTTGGAAATGCCGTCTCTGTCCCTGTTTCTCGGGCCCTCGGATATTGTCTTGGACTGGCTATTCGAAAGCTAGGTGGTCGCGAACCACTTATGACCCTACCACCCAAGTTTGCTTTCCAACGAACTCCGACAAACTAAATTACAATGTACCGGTACCGGTAAACCTCCCATTGTTGTACAAGATGTACTTCTAACATGTTCCTTAATTTTTTTAGTTCCTCTAATAAAAACCCATTGACGATAGTCATTATAAACTCGGGTCTCTTACAAAGCTAATATTTATAAGTTAAGTTGACCTGGTTAAGTAGGATCTTTAGGGTGTGTGACTCTTCAATTAGATATATTCAGTGGAGTGGTGGACCTTATGTTCCCTATTCTGTATAAGGAGAGATGTATGGCATAATTTTTTCTTTGCAAACTTAAATTTCAAATTTTCTGCTTTTGGGATCATCGAACAAAGGATGAAATTCTAACTTTAATATTTGGCTCTTATTTGTTCAGGATGAAATTCGAACTGTAATATTTGGCTTTTATTTGTTCAAGTCAAATCATTATGTTTTCATTTGTTTCTCGGTTTATAAAATCACATGACGTGTATGTTGAGTTAAATTTGACCGTCTAGTATGAGTGATTTATATACTCCTAATCGATAATGCGGCTCCCATGAATAGAAACTATTGTTAATGTATAAGAATGTCTACATCCACTAGAATTCAAACCTTAAAGCGACTACTGGGCAGCAAACACTGAAAACTAATCAGATAAAACCAAGAATAGAAGGTGTTATTGTAAGAAGAAAAGAACGAGTCAACAAATTACATGTTATGTATACACTATAATTTGAAATGCATTACATAGCTGCTGATATCATTCAAATTTTTGATGAGCACAACACATTCTATCTAATTGCATTTTCGGTACCTGAAAGTACACCAGAGAAACACCACCATGTTAGAAGTTGCATATAGAAACATGTTAGAAGTTGCATATAGAAACAACTTCTTCAAGTTTGGTATGCGGGAATGGCGTTAAACAATCTATCTGTTATAAAAGCCTGTCATTATGTCTATTTTACAGAGGTTATATCACTTATATTAGCTTCTCAAATCCGTACAAAATAATTATAATACAGATTGATCACCCATCGTCATCATCACAAACTAAAAAAAGTAACTTTTCTTAGGAATAAGCGCTCTATTCCTGCTCCCTTTCTCAAATGTAAAAATGCTACTACTAAATGTTTAAAATCGAGTATGCTTGGAATCAACACTGTTCGTGACCCTCTATTTCAAAAACTAGTGCCATCTCATACAACGCTCTGTATACCATTTCGGATTGAGGGTGCGTTTTGTCAGCCGCTAAAAACTCATGAACAACACCTTCCACCTCTATAGCGCTTCTCCCGGGAGTCTTCTTAACACCCTTCTCTCTCATCAAGCTCCTAACCCCTCGTACATCAACCCATCTTTGATCATTTGCACAAATACTCGCAAGCAGCATATACACGCCACTATCGTGAGGGTTCAAATGTATCAACTTATCCGCACATATTTTCCCCAACTCAATGTTTGTATGCATTTTACAAGCATTTAGGAGAGCTCCCCAAACAGCTTCATCAGGTTTCATTGGCATCTCCTTTATCAAATCATAAGCTTCTTTGAGGTGCCCAAAACGACCCAATAAATCTATCATACATGCATAATGTTCCAATTTAGGTCTTATCCCAAAAACTTTAGCCATCTTATTAAAAAAATATCGGCCTTCGGATATAAATCCCCCATGACTACAAGCTGAAAGAATACCAACAAACGTTATTTCGTCAGGTTTTAACCCCGAGTTTATCATCCTATTATAAATAACAAGGGCCTTCTCAGCAAACCCGTGAGAGGCATAACCGACAATCATGGAATTCCATGAGACTAAATCTCTATTTCGCATTTCATCAAAAATCTGAGCGGCTAGGTCAATTCTTCCGCATTTTGCAAACATGTCTATGAATGCGTTTGAAATAATTACACTAAGTCCAACCCTTTTTTGTTTAATGTAGTAGCGATATATACGCAGTCCCTCTTCCAAACAACCCGACTGAGAACAAGCAGATAGCACACACACCAAAGTACTTTCTATCGGAACCAATCCTGTTTTCTCCATTCTATGAAACAAGTCAAGTGCTTCTTTCGGGAGATTATTCTGTGAATATCCAGCTATCATGGCAGTCCACGAAACCACATTTCTCTCGGGCATTTCATCAAAAAACTTCCTCGCAAAATCTAAATCCCCGTTCTTGGCATAACCGTTGATCATACTCGTCCACGAAAACACATCCTTAAAATCCATCTCATCGAAAACCTCTTGAGCCGAAGGTAAACACCCACACTTAACATACATATCCATCAACGCATTCGTCAAATTCAAAGTACATTTAACATCATTCTTTCTCAAATACTCATGAACACACTTCCCAACCCCCAAATCCCCTTTCTGCGAACAAGCCGATAAAACCGCAATAACAGTAACTTCATTCGGCTTAACTCCACTCAACAACATCGAATCAAACAGCTTCAAACCTTCGTCGAAAAAACCACTCTTCACACACCCATCAATCATACTAGTCCAAGAAACAACGTCTTTCTCAAAACCCTCATCGAACACCTTACGAGCAAACTCCAAACACCCACATTCGCCGTAAAAATGAATCAACCCATTTCTCAAGATCAAATCTTTTTCAAAACCCACCTTCCAAACCCGACAATGAACGGATTCCCCAACCCTAACCCTACCCAAAGCCTCGCAAACTTTCAAACCGAAGACAAAACTCCGTCTATCCATACCGACCTCCTCGTTCACCAATTTACGAAACAAATGAAAACCCATTTCAGGAAAGGTGCTTTTACAGTAGCCCCTAATCATGGTGTTCCAAATGTAGACATTCGGTCGGTCAATTTGGGAAAATAATAAATGGGCATGGTTTAAGTCGCCATTCCGAGAGAGGGCACAAAAGGTGATGATTCGGCTGATAGGGAAGAGGTGTGAGATTAGACCGGTTCGGGTCATGTGGGCTTGGATTTGCCTTAAATGGGTCATTGAATCGAGGGTTTCGATTAGTAGGAGAGTTGGGTGTGTGAGTTTGAAAGAGGAGTTTGAGTTCCATTTGGGGATTTGGTTTGAAGGAGGAGAGAGAGGTGGTGAGTGATGAAAGAGATGAGTTTTGTGTAGAGTGGAGAGAGAAAGAGTGAGAGAAGGTTTCATGTGAAGTCAGATTTTGGCCGGTTGTGGGATAATAGTCGTGAGGGATAAAGGGTGTGTTTCATGCTTCCTCCGCGCTTATGGCCGAGGCATGGGCACTTCGTATCGCGTGTATTCGCGTTAAAGAGTTGGGATGGCCCTTGGTCATTTTTGCAAAACGGATAGTCAAAGAGAACATGGGTTCTTCTCATCCGATTCGAAGACCATTCCTTAGGAGATTGAATCCTTGATTACTGATATTATGTCATTAAAATCTTAAGAGAAAGGTTGGTCTTTCGAGTGGTGCCGAAGAGAATCAAACGCTCCTCTCATTGGTTGGCGAAATCTAAGTACTAGTTTACTGAATGTTGGTTCTCCTTTCTTGTCGACCAATTTCGGTATTTTCTCGCTTACGATGTAGTGTAATATGTAATGTATTATTTCTCATGGAATATAAATGTACTAGAATGTTTATTCATGTTCATTTATAAACGAATAAATACGTACACAACGCTTGATGAACGAACCAGTATTTGTTTACGAACGGTTTGTTAACAACATAAAATGACTCGTTTGGTTGGGGATTATTAGTCCCATGTGATGGAACAACGTCGAGCCTTAATACTTAACAATAAATTATAGGACTAAAAGATGTGAGATCAAGACCATTAATTACTCACACGGGTTTAATGCAGTAGCTAATGTCTATTCTTTGGTGGACTGAAAATTATAGGTTTAATTTTATTATATTCATAATTATAATGAGGTGATTACATGCTAATATAGTCAATAAAATAAATCAAAATACTTATTTTGGCAAGTAACTAAGCAATTTTAATAATAAACATTAAATAAAACAATTAGATAACTTAATTAACTAATAAAGAATCCGGTTCCGTCATCATGTCATGTCAAGTTTAACTAAATTGGACCATTTGATGTCCGGCTATGATTATAATCCCGACCAAGACTAAACCAACACAAAACAAATAAAATTGTCATCAAGAGGAGTTCTTGTGCCTGTGTTGATAAAACGTTATTGATCTAAGTTTATAATGTTCAGGTTTATGTTTGTGTTCCAGTTTCACAATTAAATCCGAGTACACAATTAAATCCGAGTACATGCATTTTAGCTTTCCTTGAACCACACTTCCATGGACGGTCTCAAAATCAATTTATTTCAGCGATGATACTATAATTTCACTTTGGACGATAAAAACACTCGGTTGGCATAATAATTTTTTTTAATAATGATTAACCCTCATTTAGAAATCAATACTCATTTTTAATACGTTGGGGATTGATCTATATGGGGATAAGAATAAAGCTAATTTACAAATTGGTTGTAACCCGCTTTGCTCAGTTGTCATACTCTATAGGATTAATGAATTTAAGTTAAAAAAAATATTAGAAACGCCATAATTAATATAGCGTGCCCATCAATAATAATAAGTATTTCATAAAAACGCGTGTGTATTTTATCTTGGACCGACCATTGGTCCAAGAAATTGAGAATTTATGTAGGGATCATTAGATCAGAACATCGGATCGCAAGTTTTTAAAATGACTTAAAACGACTCACACTGGTTTTAAAATGACTCGGACTGTTTTTAAAATTACTCATACTGTTTTTAAAATAAGTTAAACCGACTAAAATTGTTTTTAAAATGACTTAAAACGACTCAAACTGTTTTTAAAATTACTCATATTTTTTTTTTAAAATGACTTAAAACGACTCAGACTGTTTTTAAAATGACTTAAAACGACTAAAACTATTTTTAAAATGACTTAAAACGATTCAGACTATATTTAAAATGACTTAAAACGACTCACACTGTTTGTAAAATGACTTAAAATATTTTTAAACCAACTTCAAACAACTCAGAATGTTTTTAAAATAACTTAAAACGACTCAGACTGTTTTTAAAATGACTAGACTGTTTTTAAAATGAATTAAGGCGACTCCGACTTTTTTTTTTTTTTTTTTCGTTTTTTGATTTTTTTGAGTTTATATTTTTTGGGGTTTTTAAAATTTTATTTGTGTTTTTTCGGTATTTTGCCTCTTTAAAGCCCCCCCCCCCTTTCCTAATTTTTAGATTTTTATGGTTAGTTAGATAAAATTGATCAATCATTAATTAATTTCAGTTTTATGAATCAATACTTAATAAAGTTGTAGATAAGATAGCAATACAAATTTTAGCCCCGAAATCATGAATTTTGCCGGCCGTGATGCACCTACTAAAACAATAACTATTGGCCAATCCCATGAAATGTAAAGTCACAGATATTTTCAATAAATTAGTAGTTTACATACATGATGATAAGATAATAATTATATGATTACAAGGGATGTCATGGGATACGAAGTTGTTGCAATTACTAACAAATTTTGCACCATTGCCAGTGCATAGTAGCGGTCGGATCAAAATTCAATGGCCAAGATCTATCCGATTAAATTTTAAAGGATTAATTTTATCAATAAACGTGCTTCATTTACTATTGTATTATCATCCAACGGCTAAAAACCACGATTTCAGCTGTTGCAATTCATATGAATTGCAGCAACTCCGGGTCCGTTCCAGTATATGAAATCAGTCAAACACTCATATAACAGAGGATGGGCCGACCACTAGTCTAACTTTACCAATATAACTATATAAGGTTGTGCCTAATGTAAAAACTATGAATAAATATACAAATGCTAAAAGAATACTATATAGCTGGATTCAAAGCATCACTTAGCATAATTGTTAAATGCTCTAGTTATGAAGTTTATAGTTTATACTTACGTGTTGGTGTAATTGTACTAATTAAAGGGATTTTCTGGTACACATCATCATTTAATACAATGACCAATAAAGTTGGTTGGACGAGACGAAAGTCACGAAACCTTCCACATACATTCACTAGTCATACAGAGTACAGTTTATTTTTTAGGTCTATTATACTAGTTGTGTTCACATCAAAATTGGTTTAAATATCTTACTTTGGTATTCCATTTTATGTTGTATAGAGTCATGACCATCTTTGCAATCTCTGTACAAATATCTGTATAAAGATATGTACAATAATATCATTAATCGAATACAAAGAAAAATAATGTTTTATACAAACTAATTTGGTATTCCATTTCATGACCATCTTTGCAATCTCTATACAAATCTCTATATAAAGATGTGTGTACAATAATAGTATAATACTATCATTTATCGAATACAAAACAAAAATAATGCCATGTAACAAATTTAGAACTTTTTAGTATTGAAAATATGCCTTTTCCAATTTGAAAAACCAACAGGCAAGCAAGTATTAAATTCGTTGCATGGGATATGTTAATTTACTAATTGGTAAAACTTGAGCTCTAAATTGGAAATGTTATCCCACTAATTGGTTTAAAGTATATTGAAAAATCACTATTTCTGAATGGAGTTCGTTTAACTGATGTAATTTTAGATACCTATAATGGTTGATTGACTTACGGAATAACTAAAAATTACTTATATGATCCATTTATCTCTTTCTCTAATATAGAAATTAGAAAATGACAAATAATGTAATTGATTGACCGACGTACGCAATTTACAAATGTTACTCATGCAACTCATTTATCGATAAAACATAATATCTTTTGACCAGATATATCACAAGTTTGGTGCCATAAATGACTAACTTAAAAATTAGGTTAATAACATGTATAAGCGTTAACTAACAATTCATGTACTAATAATGCCACGCGGCATATTTATTAGTGTTTGTCCCGAGATTAGTTTCACGACGATTTATTTCGTTTTTGAAAATAAACATCAACTGTCTCAACTATTAAAACGCGTTGGTCTAGCTTAACCAAATTAATGAGTTTGATTCAATATAGTCATGCCCATCTCGACTACATACACCCAATCGGGTAGTAAAAATATCAAATACTATTTTTGTACAAAATATACCAATATATTATAGTCCCTAAAAAAGATGGTCTGATTTTATTTTTCAGTTGTCCCAAATTATAGTCTTATTTTTTTTATATTATGATTTAATTTTCATGTATACCCACAAAACCGGTTTAGAAGGGATGCCAATGGTCCGAGTGGACTAGCTAGACATCACATCACAAGTAAAAATAATTTTCTAAAATGTAAATTTTATATTATGTTTTTTTATGTGTGTTTCTTTATATGAGTAAAATAAATCTTTTTTTTTTCACTAGACAACCCAACTAAAATATATTGTTTGTGGCGTCTATAAATACCATATTAAAATAGTATTGATATGTTAAATATTCATAGTATTTCTATAATGTACTGTTGAAAATGCAAATGAGATAGTATAATGGATTATGGATTAATGAGCAACTAGTATTCTAAATGTATCAAGATTAGATTTAGTCATACCCATCTCGCATATTCAATGTGGTCTACAGATACCAAATAATGTTCTTTTACGATTAGCAGGACATTATAATCCATGCGTGACTGCGTCCTAAAAAACTGGTCTCGTTTTTTTTAAATTCTTTTAAATTTATAGTCTCATTTCTTTTTATGAGGAGGTAGTTATCCTTAAATTTTAATGTATAAATGGAGTATCGGTTACCACTTACAAGTAATGCTTAACTCTATTTTCTTCAAATGGTATATGAGTAACATTATAACCATATTAAAGTATTTTAAAGAAACTTTATTACAAATATTGTTGAAAATTCAAAATGGATTATTATACTAATGGATGATTATAGTAATGTTTTTAAATGATTATAGCTCAAAAAACATGACAAAGCCACCTATAAAAAGACAATTTAAAGGAGAGAGAGACAGCCAAACACGCATATATCTACCTATATCTATCTCTATACACACACACACACATATATATATATATATATATTTCTCTATATATACCCCAATTGTAGAGAGAGAAAGAGTACAGTACTGGTGCTGTGTCCCCCTTTCTAAACCCTAGAAACTCGATCTTCTCTCTCATCTCAAACTGGGTTTTTATTAATCAGATCTTATCTTTACATCTCTATCTCTGTTGGGTTATTAATAAATTTTACCTTATTTTACAAAATAAATAAATATGCATGAGAGATATATAAGCTTGGTTCAGGGCTTGTTGATGGTGTTTTCCTACGTATGTATCGTTCCCAGCTCTTCGTAAGAGAAAGTAGAAATATTTGCGATTTTAGCTTAATTTGGGGTTTTTTAGGGTTCGGCTTTCGGAGCATTCGCTGCTTGTTGTGTTTCGTTTGAGTCTAATTTATCGGAATATTGTATCGGACTCGATAATTTGTGGGCCCAAGTTGGATAAAAGGTGTTTTTATCGCATTTGAAGGAACTTTGTGTATTTTTGAGGCTCGTGCAGTTGGGTAATTTGGAATTTTTGATCTGTTTGTTATATCTTTTGGAGCTGTTGTTGCGGAATTTTGAGGGTGGGGTTGTGTTTGTGTGAAAGACCGGGGCTTGGTTATAATTAAATTTTATTTGGTTATTTACAAATTATTCAAACTGGAGAGGTTAGGGATACCCGGACAAGGCGGCATGTCGTCCTTGAGCCGGGAGTTGGTTTTCTTAATTACTCAGTTCCTCGATGAGGAGAAGTTCAAAGAAACTGTGCATAAGTAAGTTGCTTTTTTCTTTTTGTTTCAATGTTTATGTTGCAGTTATGAAGTTTTTGTATTAGTTGTGTTTCATGAATAAATGCTAGTAATTTACCATAGGTGACCGCAATGCTAATTCGGTGCTTCCGAGTAAAAAAAGAGTCACAACTGAACAGATAACCATTTGAGTTACATTAATGTGCCACGTGCAATGCTGCAGCTTCATTTCTTAGAGATTAAATGAGTTGGTGTCGAATATATTATATATATCATGATCAGAATAGATGCTACATTGCTTTAGGGTTACTAGAAAGTTTGAAAACTCACACCTTGGGTATTTCTAAAGTTTTTTGACACTCCACATTATCTTCTTTTATTAGGCCCAGGTTTACTTAATAATTTACTTTAGTTGACTACAATGATTTGATACTACCGAGTAAAGAAGAGTTACACTGAGCAGATAATCTCTTAAGCTACATAACTGTGCCATAGGCTATGCTGCAGCTTCATTAATTAGAGATTAAATGTATGGGCCTGGAATATTTTTTCTATATCAAGATCAGAATAAATGCCACATTGCTTGAGGGTAACTTGAAAAATTGGCATCTTGGTTGGTTTTAAAGTTTTTCAAATGTCAGCAATATTTTTGTATCTGTCAGTTCGGTAGTTTAATAGAAGTGAACTTCCATTCTCTGGTATGCCCTTTAATAATAAGATTATTTGGGATCTTAGCAGATAATAAACTGGTCTTCGTTGTGGTGCTCTTGATTTTGGGAGCTACCGTTTTTCGTCTTTATTTTCCTCTAAAGGCATAGTGGCTTGTTAGTTGGAAAGTAATCAATCGTGATACTTTATTAAGGATGTAGATAAGATTAAACCAAATACTCTAATATAAGTTCAATAAAAAATTTCATTTGAACTGATAAAACTAACTTCTACACATATAATGGTAGAGAGATAACTTTTTACTATAGTATTACTGATGCAATATGTTGTCCTTGTCCAAGATACTAGGCCTTGTTTGGTTGCATCTTTTATGGGTGGAATTGAACATCACATCCGTGGACCCCACAATAGATTTGTGTTGGGTATATTTTTTGTGTCTCAATATGTGTCCGATTTGGACTAGAAAGGATCTGAAATGGGTGGTACTCATAGTCGGGGATTATGAGTATAAAGGTCATTTATAATCCCGGGCATAATCCGTTCAGATACATAATTCCGGGACTATGAGTCCCGTGACCAAACAAGGTCCGAGGTTCTTAGAGATGGATATCCTATACCAAGTTCTAATTAACTCATGCTAAGTGGGTGTATGTTTCCTGTTACGCCCTTTCTTGGACCTCTTTATAATTCTTAACTAATCGACTGGTTATTCAATTAACTTGGTCACTTGGTCTCTGATTTTTTGTTTTCCCTGGTTTGTTGGCATTCAACAAGAACTGTCTTTTTGGGTTTTATGAGAAATAACGTATTGGCGCACCAATGCATCAATTTTTCTTATTTGGGACTCTTGTGTATTTATCCAGATTGGAACAAGAGTCTGGTTTTTTTTTCAATATGAAGTACTTTGAGGATCAAGTCCAGGTAGGTGAATGGGATGAAGTTGAGCGCTATTTATGTGGCTTTACCAAAGTCGAGGACAACCGTTACTCAATGAAGATTTTCTTTGAAATACGCAAACAAAAGTACTTGGAAGCTCTTGACCGGTTGGTGTTACCAGTACATTTCATTATACATGCCTCTGTTGCTTCCCAGTTGTGGTATTCGTTATTTTTTAAATATTTGCAGGAATGACAGAGCAAAGGCTGTAGAAATACTTGTGAAGGATCTGAAGGTATTTTCTTCTTTCAACGAAGAGCTTTTTAAGGAGATCACCCAGCTGCTCACTCTTGACAACTTTAGGTATCATACTATGCAATCATGTCTTTTATATTTTGTAGGACACTTTACTTTTATATTTTAGTTGCCTTTTTAACAGATTTATTTATTTTTATTTCTTTGTTACCAGGCAGAATGAGCAACTCTCCAAGTACGGAGATACAAAATCTGCACGGAGTATTATGCTTGTTGAACTTAAGAAACTTATAGAGGCAAATCCTTTATTCCGTGACAAACTTGCATTCCCTGTATTCAAAGCTTCACGATTGCGGACATTGATAAATCAGAGGTTTGCAATTTACATATTTATTAAGTTTTTTTTCCTGGTAAATTATCGATTATATGCACCGACCTATTGACTCATATCATATATAGTGATAGACTAGTTGTTTGATTTTGTGTAGGCCAAGGGCTAGTAAACAATTGTCATTGAACAATTAGTATAGAAGACGTGATTTTGAAACAATTATTAGTCTAATTGCTAGATTTTGTATGTATTGGTTTC
The DNA here is from genome assembly GCA_963920805.1 of Primula vulgaris. Classification (NCBI taxonomy): domain Eukaryota; kingdom Viridiplantae; phylum Streptophyta; class Magnoliopsida; order Ericales; family Primulaceae; genus Primula; species Primula vulgaris. Next base: position 30,755,305 of record OY987213.1, read on the forward strand.
TGAATTGTGAAATTTAGTAACAAGGTATACTAATTTTGAAAAGCTTATAGACTGGTTTACAGAAGTAACATTTTCGCCGTTTTTTTGGTTTTCCATTACCATTTCCGTTCGTGTATCTTCCTATCTTATTGGATGATTTTCGACAATATGTTGCACTTGCAATATAATTTTAGAAAGATAATCACCAGAATTGATTTTTCTTTGAATTTCCAGTCTAAACTGGCAGCACCAACTTTGCAAGAACCCTCGTCCAAATCCTGACATCAAAACGCTTTTTACTGATCACTCTTGTGCCCTTAGTAACGGAAGTCGTGCTCCTCCTCCTGTTAATAGCCCCCTTGGTGGACCTGTACCAAAGCCTGGGGCTTTCCCTCCTCTCGGGGCCCACGGTGTAAGTTGAATGAAAGTATCCTATTTTACTGAAACATATGGAATTTCAAATAGCTAATTACTTTCTTTGAATGCAGCCATTCCAGCCAGTGGTGTCTCCCACTAATGCTATGGCAGGATGGATGTCCAATGCCAACCCATCAATGCCTCACCCCGCTGTGGTGGCAGGTCCCTCTGGTCTTGTGCAGCCTCCTGGTGCAGGTGCATTCTTAGACCTCGTTTGGTTGCTACTTCTGAGCTCGGTCTTTTGTTTAAAACTGGACTAGTTAGTTAACCGGGTAAAAGCTGAATTATCTGATTTTTTTTTGAACGAATAAATTCTCATATGGTTTCATATAGCCGACCCCAATTTTTTGGGATAAAGGCGTAGTTTGATGATATAAAGTTCTCTCTGCCGGACCTGAAAAATTCGGCTTATGTGCTTCAAAGCTGCAACCTAACAAGGCCTCCAAATTCCTACACCGTTTGCTGTGGCAACTTATATTTTGCTTCAAAGCTGTACTCTATTTGATTGACCAGTTTAAAACCTGGGATTTTCTGTTTTTTGGGGGTTGAAGCTAGAAGTTTTAAGCTGGATTAGCTTTTACCCGAGCCTCAAACACACCAGTGTAGTTTCTTAAGAGCTGCATTAAGACAAGCCCTTAATATCTACACGGGGTTGCTGTTGCTTCTCCATTTGTTTTTTTGACTTTGATTTTGGAACTATTTCTAAAACTGTGTTATTCCACACTATTTGGTCCTTCTACCACTTTGATAATCTCTATAATAGGTAGCAATAACATGCCGGACCTCTACATTAATCGAGTATATATTCATCTGATATTTGTAGCTGCATTCCTAAAGCACTCTAGAACTCCTCCTGGACCTCCTGGAATGGATTATACTGGAGACTCAGAGCATATGATGAAACGCATGAGATCTGGTCTATCTGATGAGGTACAATATATAGATGTACTTTGAAAAAGCTGGTTCAGATTTCTTAGTTGCGCCAAAAAAATATGTTGTTGATTGTGCATATATTCTTTTTATGCTACTTCTCAGGTGTCGTTTTCTGGTGTGACGCATGCTCCCGCCATGTATCCATCAGACGATCTCCCAAAGACTGTTGTTAGAAACATTAATCAAGGATCTAATGTTATGAGCATGGATTTTCATCCACAACAGCAGACGGTTCTTTTAGGTTATGATCTTGAGTGATATGCATTTACATTTTTTTTATATCGATTCAGTTGAGAACAATCCATTACCTTAAAATCTATTAATGAGTGTGCTTTGGTTTGTAGTGGGGACAAATGTTGGTGACGTTAGTATCTGGGAAGTTGGTTCTCGAGAAAGGTTAGCTCATAAGCCCTTTAAGGTCTGGGACATCTCAACTTGTTCTATGCCATTTCAGGTCAGAATACAGTCACTGGTTGTTTTGTAGCAAGGTAAATATCCAATTTCCGGATTTCATACTTATATTTCCTATAATCATTATGTTCTGCAGACCACTTTGGTGAAAGATGCTACTATTTCTGTCAATCGGTGTATTTGGGGGCCAGACGGTTCTATACTTGGTATTTATTATTATTATAAAAATTCATTTCTTCCGAGGTTTCATTTTTTTGTTTGGATCTTTTTCGAATCTATCTAAATTATTTACTTAACTTACCCCAGCTGATCATCTTTTCATTACGATTTGGTAGGTATTGCTTTCTCAAAACATATCGTTCAGATATATACATACAGTCCTGCAGGAGAATTAAGACAACATCTAGAAGTAAGTTTTTCTTATGTCGTTACAGTTTTTTCCTACAAAACTGACCATGTTTCAAGATTTTATTTATTTATTCAGCTGATATTTTTTTTATTTTTTTGCAGATTGATGCTCATGTTGGTGGTGTTAATGACATTGCCTTTGCTAATCCTAACAAGCAATTGTGTATTGTCACATGTGGTGATGATAAGACAATTAAGGTAAAACCCTTCCTATGACTGAGTCCGAGGTATTTTTGATTTTATGTGATTTTTTACATTTCGATTTTTTATCAGGTATGGGATGCTGTAGCTGGACGAAGGCAATACATTTTTGAAGGACATGAAGCTCCAGTGTATTCAGTCTGCCCTCATTTTAAGGAAAATATTCAGGTGCAAATTACTAGAATTGTGAGGACGTCTATTTTCTTTACATGAAGCTCACATATTTTCTTTTTAAGTTATTATTATTGTTCCCATTGGTGTCATAAGAGTGAGTGTCAGCTTTTTCTGTGTTATTAATTGTGAGGGCGTCTTTTCCTACTTCCATACGAAAAATGACTTCAAGAGAAGCATAAGATTATTGTAACATAAGACTTTCAGACCTTAGTTTTTCTGTATAGTTGGGAGGAAGAGAACAATAGTTTTTGTGGGTGGAGGGATTAGAATTCACCATACTTTAAACTGCATGGTGACACAAGGATCCCTTAGGCCCTATTTAGAAAATAGAAATAAAATTATAAAATAACTTAATCATCTTTCTTTTCCTGCACAGTTCATTTTCTCGACTGCCATTGATGGGAAAATCAAAGCATGGCTGTATGATCTGCTAGGGTCAAGAGTAGATTACGATGCTCCCGGACTTTGGTGCACTACAATGGCTTATAGTGCGGATGGAACCAGGTTTCACCTCTTTATACCAGCTTGGCACAAAAGCGCACACGCAAACAATAAGACCTAACAATCGGTGTTTTTAGTTGTGTATATTGTCTGTATCTTGTAAGGAACCCAGATACTCAAAGGAAAGAGTGAAAACAAACACAAGAACGAGGGATATTTTTGGTGATTTTTTCTTATATACATGATAACAGAACTTGATTGAAGAAATAACATAAACTGAAATTAAGAGCAATCGAAAGAAAATTGCAGAATGTTAAAAGGCAAAAACATAAATCAAAGTAATAAAATTTAGTTCATCTTTTTTATCACTTCATGTGAGCTCATAAGAAGACTACTTATACTGCTGTGGCCTTTTCATTTAATTACAAAAGAGCCCCCTCAGATTTTCATAATTTGAACTAAGCTCATATAGTTTCCAATTACTCCATAATCAATCCCCAACCTTCTTCATGTCTCTCTTTCTTCCTCAAACTAGGTTCCTTACATATGTATCTCTATCCACGCATGTCAAGGCTTTCTCTAGTAACAAAAATTAGTAGTATTGCTCTTAAATAGTTAACATGTTATCAGAGTCAGCTAGTCCTTTGAAATGTTCTTGTAAACAAAGTTAACGCTTGCACAATTTTACATTGTTTTCTGATCTATACCGGGTCTTAAAGCGTCAAAAAGTGAGTCATTTGCAATTGTCCATGTTTACTTATCCCTAAATTCTTGTAGGAGATCTTCCTACTCTCTACTACCATTTGTTTCTTTCTTGTTTGCATTTGCTGCATTATTTTGCAATGCACCTATTTTGCTCACCGTTAGTTTTAATTTTTCAGACTTTTTTCATGTGGTACAAGCAAAGAAGGCGAATCCCATCTGGTTGAGTGGAATGAAAGTGAAGGAGCTATAAAGAGGACATATATCGGGTTTAGAAAGCGCTCATTAGGTGTTGTACAATTCGACACAACGAAGAATCGTTTCTTAGCTGCTGGTGATGAATTCCAGATAAAGTTTTGGGATATGGATAATACCAACATACTAACAGTAACTGATGCAGATGGAGGATTGCCAGTTAGTATAAACTTCCTCTACATGATAATCATATCCGTTTGATACTTTGATATGATATATTTTTTTAAAAATTACAAAAAATTATGCCCTTTAGTGTTAATTAGTAAAATCTAATCTTATAAGGAAAAATTTCATATATCCTGTCTCACAATTTCAAAGATCTATAAATCCTCTTGATTCACTCCCTCTCTCTCTTTTTTTTTTTTTTTGCAAAAAGAGGCAGAAACTAATTCATATCCGATGAATACTGTATTATGTTAAAACATTCTATTGTTAATTTTACTTTTCGGATGATTGACAATAAATTATAACATCTAAATCAACATTTTAACTAATCAACAGTATACAGTATTATATATCAGTATATCACGAGGTTCTCATTTTTAAGTATATTGTATAAAAAGATTAATGCTGTAATACATGTTCATGATAACATGTATTGTTATTTTAATTAGTAATGTATTTTGTTATAGTAACAATTAAATTGCATACTGTTTATTTGATTGTGAATGTGTAATTTAGTTTTTTGTAAACTGTTTTATTCAAATGATATATGATTAATATAATCTTTGTAAATTATTAAAGAAAAATCGGTGTATTGTTGGATAAGTTAAGAGATAGAATATAACAGTGTCAATTTTTTGTCATATACAGGAGAGATAATATATTTACAAATGATATAAAGGGTATTATCAGGATAAAGTAGGAGAGAGAGTGGCACATTATTAATTGATTAGTCTCTTTGACTTCTACCAATTAAGTATACTAAGATAAGACTTATGCCACTTTTACACTTTTGATGTTGCGTTATCTTTTTCAGGCGAGCCCTAGACTGAGATTTAACAAGGAGGGTGCTTTGCTGGCTGTTACAACCAGCGACAATGGAATAAAACTTTTAGCAAATTCAGATGGGCAGAGAATGTTGAGAATGTTAGAGAGTAGGGCATTTGAGGGCTCTCGAGGTCTTTCAGAAGCTACCAATGTCAAAGTAAATCTCGTTCTTTCACATCTAATAAAACATTTCTTGAGTTGATATTTGATTTTTTTTTTTCAAATTGCATGACAGCCTACATTAGCTAGCGCCTTAGGCCCCATGGTCAGCCTTTCTAGCCCCATGGCTCAAAATTCTGAACGCCTTGAAAGAGCACAGCCTCCTGTTTCCATTGGCACTATTGTAAGTATTGCTTTTCTGCAGATTGGTATCAAATTTTTTGGGCTTCTGGCTTTTTGGCTAATAAGTTGAGTTTTTTGGGCTTATTCAATTAAGTTTTGACCTTTTTGGGTTTTTTTAAAATTAAACTGTCCTTTTGTCTTTTTAAATTAAAAGCCGAACATTCTGGTGATTATTTTCATAAAAGATAGGTAAACTTATATCATTTGTGACCAGAAGTATCGATAGAGCTTATAAGTCTTCAATAGAGGCTAACCTTTTCCAAGGTGTGAAAAAAGCTGCCTCTTATGCGTAATAGCTGCAACCAAACAGACCCTTGGTCATCTTAAGGATACACTTATGTCATTTGTCATAAACTGTAGGCTGCTGGTGAGAGCAGCAGGTCAGCTGATACTAAACCAAGAATTTCAGAAGATAAAAGCAAAAGTGGGAAATTCTCTGATATAATTGACTCGGCTCATCTTAAGGCTCTAAGATTGCCTGATCCTCTGGCGGCAAGTAAGGTATGCCTATATTACATAGTGGCAGCAACCGACGAGGGCTTAATTTTTGTGAAACTTTATATACTGGAGATCATAGATTTAATTATATTTTTTTCATTTCTGTCATGAACTATTGTTAAATCACTTCATTCTGTATTCTCCTAAGTCCTAATAAACCCCGAGCTCTGTTTCAAAGCGTAATGAAAACTTTTTGCTACAAGATCGTGTCACTTCTCTTCCAAAATGTCGAGTTATGCTTTCATACAATTAAAAAGTACATTACCTCTTTGCTTATATGTTTATTTGCTTTTTAAGGCATCTAGCAATAAAGTGATTAGATTATTTACCCGATGGCATTATGTCGTCTTATAATCATGGGCTGAAAACATGCTTATTTCTCCACTTGAGAAGTTACTTACATTAATTTTCTCATCAGTTGCGAGTCTTGCGACATAAGAAGCTTTATATGTTATGGTGTTAAGGTCCATTGTCCTTTGATAACTATTATATTATTTGCGCCGTTATCTGCAGGTTGCACGACTGCTGTACACTAATTCTGGTGTATCTGTTCTTGCACTTGCCTCGAACGCAGTTCATAAGCTCTGGAAATGGCATCGTACTGATCGTAATCCATCTGGGAAGGTTAGTTATCCCAGTTACATTGGATTAAGGATTTAAAGGATCAAATATCTCATTTTCTTTTTTCTTTTCTATTCAGTCAACTGCATCCATCATGCCTCACTTGTGGCAGCCTTCCACTGGGGCATTAATGACTAATGACTTAACCGATGCCAAACCAGTTGAAGAGTCGGTTACCCCTGGTTGTATAGCATTATCTAAAAATGATTCTTATGTCATGTCTGCCTCGGGAGGAAAAGTCTCTTTGTTCAATATGATGACATTTAAGGTTTAAATCTATTTTCATTCCACTTGATGTTTTCTTTTTGGTTTATTTTGTTTTCTAGTCCTTTTATTATGGTCTTGTACCATGTTTGTCCCTATACTTGTACCATGCTCTTTTCTTCCTTTTGTTAATTTTTCTTTCAAATATCTGAGTATTATATACTTTTCAAACAGTTTTGTTTTGATTTAATGTCATTTCTCCACAAACTTAACGCCTAATCCCCTTTCTAAGCTAATTAAGCGGAGATAATGTAGTTTAAAGTCTTAAAACTTAGATACTTAACAGAAAGGTTTAGGGAACTTGAACTACGTTACAAAAAGTATTAAGGACAGAAGTAGCATAAATCATATTTGGGGACTAATGCGTAATTAACCCCGTTTTCATGTGGAGCGTATGATCATTGGAACTGGAAATTGAAACAGGTTATGACAACTTTTATGGCTCCGCCACCACCAGCTACCTATTTAGCGTTCCATCCTCAAGATAACAATATAATTGCCATAGGGATGGAAGATTCAACCATTCAGATCTACAATGTCCGAGTTGACGAGGTAAAAGAAAACCCCCTATATTTTTATTTATTTTTACTCATCTTGGTTCTCGCAAGAAAATTAGGTGGCATCTAGTTAGAGAGTGACTAAACTAATAATTAGAACTGTGCATGCGGCGGTTGATAGGTATCAATGGACACACAGAACTGACAAGTAAAATTACAGTTTGAGGACTTGGTTTTCACAAATCAATTATTGTTCTAGTTTAAAATGTACCGATAGCTTTTCAACGAGTCAAAAATGTAAATTGAGTATTGATGTTCGTTCGTTGCTCAGTAACAACATTTCATTCCAAAAATGCTCTGCTTCTTTTGGTAATTTTCTGTCCACTGGGCAGTCAAGTTTTTGTGTGTGAAAAACCTTTGACTGCATTTTTCAAATTTTACCATGGAAGTTGCATTGTACATCCAAAATAGTCCTAAAGAGACATCCTATTTTTCTTTTAATGGTCGATTCAGCCTCTGATAAAAAAGATATACCTTACATATATTTCACCTCTATAACAAATTTGGTAATGAGAATAACGACCCTCTTGTTCCCTTTTTACCACTTTTCCCAGGTTAAGACCAAGATGAAGGGTCACCAAAAAAGAATCACGGGGCTTGCATTTTCTCAGACTCTGAATGTACTCGTATCATCAGGGGCTGATGCACAGGTAACTTAAGACTTGGCATCATTTCAAAAAGAAAAAATTGTATCCAGCCAAAATTGGAAAAATAATTAATTGGAGTTTGATGTGTGATGCAGTTATGTGTATGGAACATTGATGGATGGGAGAAGAGAAAAGCAAAGCCCATACAAGCGCCACCTGGCCACTCATCTCCTTTGATCGGAGAAACTAAAGTACAATTCCATAATGATCAAACCCATTTGTTAGTGGTTCATGATAGTCAAATTGCTGTTTATGATACCCAGCTCGAGTGCTTGAGATCGGTAAGTCTACCTCATCTCCTTCAAATATATACAAAATTGTTTTGGGGAAACACTTTTGCATGTCACCCCATTTTCTTTGTTTTGTTGCGTATTTGCGATGAAGTTATAGTTGATCGCTCTGATCTTTGTTCTTGTTAATTGTTATTTAAGCTTATCATTCTTTTCTTGTAGTGTTGTGATACAACAGTGTTATATTTGTTGAAGGGAGACTGTGATTGCTGTTCTCGTTAATTGTTATCTTAGCTTATCACTCTTTTCTTGCCTTTTCGACTTTAAAGTCCTTATTTGACATATAATTAGTGAGTGGCGTTTTTATCAACACTTCATGCCCATAAAGTATTCCTTTTTTGGGATATATAATTTTTATAAAGAAAAAAAGAAAAGCAAAAGAAATAAAATATTCATGTTTGCTAGCTATTACCCCTTGTTTAGCCATTATTTAATTCTGTTAGCCACTTCACTTTTCTGCAGTGGTATCCAAGAGAATCACTTTCAGCCCCTATATCTAGCGCAATATATTCATGTGACGGCTTGCTTGTCTTTACCGGATTTTGTGACGGTGCTATTGGAGTTTTTGATGCAGACAGCTTCAGACTTCGATGTCGTATAGGGCCGTCTGCTTATATATCTTCATCCATTTCCAGGTTGGTTTATCTGTACTTTTTAGAGACTTCATCTTTCATCTGACAAAACTACAGTCCTTAAGAATTAAATGGTTTGTAAATTTTATAAATTAGCAGCACATCTCTTTCTTTCTGTTTTTGTTTCAGAAATTCGAGTAAAAAATTTAGTGGTCGGATTCTTTTTCTTTTATAGGCTGGCTGTAGGAATTGTTGTGTGAGCATGTGCACGAAGTCAGTGACAACAATTGGAAAATCCCCTAGTTTCTTGTCCGAAGTTGTCTTAAGAAATGTTTTGATGAATCCTTGCTTTTTAAACTACTGTATGACTTATGCCTTAGTGGATGAATGATCAGCTTTTATTGTTCATAATGAGCACCCATGGTGTTATTTGACATGGGGGTCTTTGTTTCTTTTGCTTTCTTGGCTATTCTCAATGTATTCATTCATTTTCGACTTTATGATTCTTTATATAAAAGAAAGTTAACTGCTTTTTGTGAAACCTAAGTGGTAGAAAATTAATGTCCTTTTCCAATTCTAAGTGACTTGGAGATGCTGTTCTTGGACCATTTTCCTCAGAGACCTTAAAGTCGTTGATCACCTTGGTAAGAATTTAAGATTCTTTTCCAATTCTATGCGGTTTGGAGGAGAAAATGTTTCTCAGACTACCTTGCTCCTGAAACAATCAAATCGCTGAACTCCCGATAGGTTTCTGGATAAGACACCCGCACTATAATTTTTGTCATGCTATTAAGGAAACTTCACCGACCCTTTCTAGTTTCTAACAATCAATAAAATCTAACATCGTATGTTTTGTGCTGGTTTTATTATGTTTCTGTTTCCTGAGCTATATTTTAGATTAAATCTATATTCATACAGACGCTGTTGTTAATTTTTACAGTGGCAGTGGCAATGCCTTTCCTGTGGTGATAGCAGCACATCCGTCGGATTCAAATCAAATGGCCCTTGGAATGAGTGATGGTTCTGTTCATGTAATTGAGCCCTCGGATGCCGACTCAAAGTGGGGTAACAATGCTCCCCAAGAAAACGGAGGTTTGCCATCTGTCGCTTCTAATTCCGCTTTGAATAGTCAACCATCTGAAACCCCTTCTAGGTGAAAAAAGTCGTAGTGCTTTGTTTTGATGATGTTAAATTCTATGGATCCTATGGAGAAATCTAGTTATTTATTTTCCTTTAGTTGGATTTCCAAGGCATGCCTTTGTCATTAGGCCAATCTAGTATTTGGATGATATGGCCCCTCTGTTGCCTTGTATAATACAAAAGCAGATTTGTTTTGGTATTTGTTTAAATTAGATGTAAGTTCTGGTCATGAATGTACATGTAGCATGTTTCGATGATTAAGTTTTTACAGTGTAGAATCTATTTATCTTCAAGTTCAGGTTTCAGTATCTAGTTAAGATTATGACTTGGGAGTTCATAATTTGAGTACATTTTTTCTTGTTAATTCGAGTACATGAATCGGGAAAACATTGCACATTTACTCTTATGTTTTGGAAGATGAAACAGAGAATGTGAAAGCATTCACATGGTTTTTAGCTCTTCATGTCACCAATCGTACCTGTTTAGAGATTGTAAATTTGTAATAGAGCAATGTTCTGTCCTACGACTAGTGAGGGTGACTTGTTGAAGTGGGTTGTAATCAGCGCGTGGAACAAAAGATCAAAAAAATCTGATCGTATAATTGAATTGTATATGCAAAGTAACGTCACGACAACTCCACGAGAGTTTCATGATAGGCATATTATTACAAGGCAGATGGGAACTATGATTATGCTAAATAAGACCACCCCCAATCATTTGGCTATTGCTCATGTGCTTTTCTGACTGCCCAACAGTCCAATATTGAAGTCATGTGGTTCAGTAAGGGTATCAACATATTTTCTCATCTAGCGTACACAATATTGTGAACATGAGATCGATATTTATGTTGCCAATGGTTAGTATAGACATAATAAAAAATAAATTCAATCACAATCGGTAGAGTCACATGCTCAATCTCTATTCTTTAGAGTTCGCTATATTATTGATACAAGTACTAACGGATCCTTTTATGAAGGCACAATAATCCACTTAATAAGCAATATTGACACACTTCAAACTTTTCTAGAACTTAGTTTACAATAGGAACAGCTACAAGAGGAGCAGATTTCTTCATTGAGGCTCCAAATTTTTCTCCCATGTCTAAATTCTCAGGTTTTAACCCTTCGGGAAGTTTCCAATCGAACGATTGAAGAAGTGAAGCTAATGTCAAATGAACCATCCGTATAGCCAAAGGCAAACCCCGAACAAATTCTCCGACCAGCTCCAAACGGTAGATACTCAAAATTTCTCCCTCTAAAATCAACACTAGAGTTAAGAAACCTTTCCGGAATAAAATCAGAAGGGGGCAATAATCTGGATCTCTCCCAATGGCCCACACGTTGACGAAAACTTGAGTTTTTTGGTATGGTGAAGTTGAGAATTTGGCACTCGTTCTTGGCTTTGTATGGTAAAAGAAGGGGGCCTACTGGGTGAAGTCTCATTGTCTCTTTTACTACGGCGTTGAGATATGGGAGATCATCCATGTCGGATTCTGTTAAGTTTTGCTGGGTTCCAATCTTCTCAAGAATTTCTTTTCGTGCTTTTTGAAGGAGGTTTGGGTGGCGAAGAAGCTCTGACATTGCCCATTCAATTGTTATTGAAGTTGTATCACTTTCGGCAATAAACAAGTCCTGTAATATATTGAGTTTGTAAGTTGAATTTAGGAATATGTAACTACTATCTGAGTTGGGCGCTATAAATAGTTAGGGCTTGTTTGGTTGTAGTTTTAAGCAATTAAGCTTAATATTTTGAGGTTCGAAAATCTTTGTTCAACTTGAAGCTTCTACTTTTTTTCATGAAAAATACTCCAAAAAGGCATGGATTTCACGATGGACAAACTATTTTTTAAAGGCCAAGAACCGAGCTTAACAGCTATAAGCCTATAACCAAAGAGGTGTAAGGTTCTGTTGGCTGGCTGTTTGGTCCAATCTGTTTGATCTAATGACCTTCCTAATTATCATTGTTATGGCAACATATTTATTTATGTTATTTATATTTAATGTCAATATAAAGTTGTGTTTAATAGGTCAAAGTTTAGTATTGAATAAAATGTAATGATTGGGGAGATCAATAACATCCGTTATAGACGAGAGATTAAAAGTGAGAAATCACGATAATAAGTCATTGATCAAGTCGACAACTGTTTAGATTGTAGTAATAGCAAGATAGACTAATAATATTGAGAGATTGATTGAGTATTTTCACATGCCATTAAACATTTAAATACTATTTTGGAAATATTTATTAAGCAACGTCTAAGTGATTGTCAGGTCGGGAACCTGAAGCGGAAAACGATACTTAAAACGGAAACGAGAAAAGCAAGTTTAAACATTTGAAACAAAATATGTAGGAAATGTTTTATGAAACTCTTCCATTTTTTATTTTTGTACAATAATAATGGGAAGAAATAGTAATTTATTTTAATTTAAATGGTGTATAAAATAGCTTATTATATGAGTAATAAGATATAATATAGTATTACGATATCATATATTTTTTCTAAATGCATTTTTTTTTACTTTATTTCAAAAGAAATAGCATCTTATAAGTTTTTTGAATGTTTTATTAAAGTTTCCAATACACATTGATTAATATTTTGAAAGGTTTCACTTAAGTTACTAAACACTTCGGTTACGTTTCTGCTAAAATTTCAAGAGTACCGTAACCATCTCAAAAATGCTATTTCAAAGAAACACAATACCTTCATTTAACATAGTTTCGCGGTAACTTGCTGTCTCCTTAAATTTAAAGAAATCCGGACACTTTTATAGCATTTTCTAGAGATTTACTCTTTACACAAAAACTAAGCTTTCCTATCTTAATGAGTATTAATTTCATTATCTTATATTTGTTCTATCCTATATTTTAATTTGTTATTACTTTAAGACCGTGGTGGTTCAAATAATCAATAGTCGACACACTCGCTACAAATATCAGATTTTTTTTCCGATACAAATTTATTATTTTAATTGTTTAGGTAAAAAGGGTAATAACAATGAAGTCACTCAGAAGTTACAAACAGGTCGTATATGTCCATGGCTGAAATAAAGAGAAAAAAGAAGTTATTTATAATACTAATTTCGTAACTATAATGAGACACACGATCCTTTATAAATAGGGTGAAACCTATATTTCCTTAGGTGACGGTAAAGGTATCTCAGGTGGAACTGTTTATTGACAAAAAACCTCATATTTAAGGAAACAATGGGATTCAAGGCTACAGATATGACTTCAAAATTAAATCTATACAACATATAAGATCCTCCGTCAGTATTTGATAATTGCACCTTATTCGAGTACTCCCATACCATATGATAAAAAAGAGGGAGCCTAATTTCAATTTTTTTAAAAATAGATCGGGTCATTTCACGAGTCAACTTGTTAAAATTATTTACGTCACGGATAGCACCATAGTAAGGTGAGAAGGCCAGTTCTAAGAGATTGGCAAGGGAGCGTCCTAGACTGTTATTTTGTATATTTAAATAATTCAAACTTGAACCAGTTGGAAGATATATATATATATATATATATATAGGGAGTGATCCATACACATAAAAATACACATTATGTTTACACATTAGCACAACTCTCCATTTACTTAATTTTAATGGTGAAGATTAATTCATCTAATAACAAGAATAAACGCATAATCTTGACCATTAAAATTAAGTAAATGGAGGGTTGTGATTGATGTGTAAACATAATGTGTATTTTTATGTGTGTATAGATCATCTCCCTATATATATGTGTTTTTTTTTTTAAAGAAACATGTTCATTATTATTAATAATAACGGGCAGAAATACAGAGTTCACTATCTCTGCAACAGACTCTAAGAGGCTAAATAAAATAGAATAATACAAAAACACAAGACGTAAGAAGTCCGTTAACTCAAGAAAATTAACAAATAATACACTCCGGATAGGCAAATCAAAATACACAGAAATACATAATATAAGAAAGTAATATATATATATATATATAGGTCTGTTTATGAATATATATACGAGTGAAATCAAAAGTTGTAGTTTGTAAAAGCATGCTTACAAATTTTCCTCTGATTGACAAAAAAAACAACAACAACTGAATATGTGTCACAAAATTTTGTACACACGTCAAGTGTATATAATTTAAGTAATTGATCAACTCGCGAAATCATTTTTTTTTCTGTAAATGGACGAGGACGAAAATTACGCAATACTAATATATTACCACAAACAAAGGCTTGATAGTCCGACGATTGAATTCTGATCCACCTTGCTCCCAAAGATCAAGCAACACGTCCAAGAAATCACCATCTCGCACATAATTTTCTTTTCTAGCTTGCAAACTCTCATCAATAACCTTATCAAACATTTCATGTAATCTCAGATATGCTGGCCTAATATTTAGTTTTAGACCTTGCAAATCAAATATTTTGAGTAATGGAAAAAAATCTGAGAGATTGGGCAGTCCTGCGTATTCCATGATTCGCCAAATGGTGTCCCTGAACTCCTGGGCTGACTCAAAATTTGGGTCCACGATATTGTTGGAAAAATGGTGTTCGAGATTAGGTTGTGATGTGGCAAAGGCAAGTTGCCCGATATCAACCTATTGAACAATAAGTATTGGTGTTACAAGAAGTAATCAATAATCGTATGTGAGAAATATACAGTCGTCTGCTAGTGATTTTCAAGCGGGCTGATAATTAAGCAGCACCCAGTCCTTCGAAAAGTGACCATATAAATCCAAAGAAGGCTCGTTTGTTTACTGAAATACTGGTACTATAGTACTACGAAAAGTATAGTTTTAATGTTTACTTTTGAGCTTGTAGTTCTTGTTTGGTACACACTACAAAAGTATAGTTTTAAGGAAAAATATGGTTAATTAGGTGTAGTTGTATACTTCTATTTTTTAAGTTTAAAATGAATATTTTACCCTATTATTTAAGACCAAGAGATTGTTGCTTACATGAATCCACTAAATGTTTCTCTATGCGACGATTTGGCCATTATCAAGGTACAATTGATGTACAAAATTATTTTGTGCGATATTTACATACTCACAGTGGTGAGATCTCATTGAAGTTACAAATATAGGTTTTGAGAATAAAATATAGGTTTTGAGAATAAAATTAAGGCAGAAAAATTTCCCCCTACATAAAATGAGTATTAAAACATAAATCTGTACATTTACAATTTGTTGGAGAGAGATAGAAACCGACTTTGTATCACCAAATCATGAGTAACACTACCGTGAATTACCCGATTCATTATTATTTCTATTATTTAGGATGTGACACACACTAAAAATCTAACAACTATTAATGAACCCAAATATAACCAACATAAAATTAATTCAAAATTACAACAAAAAAATTATATTGATTTTACACATCTTAAATAATAGTGGAACATGTTCATGCATTTGTTTTTCCTAAATCACATATGGTATATGAAGAAACAATAAGAGACGACCAAGATTCATGGTTGATGTTTACAGAAAGAGAGATGGAAAAGAACAACATAAAGAAGTTAGGCCTGACTCTTGAGATCGTAAATTCAAAAGTAATGAAAATGTTACTTACTCAAAAGGTATTTTTTGGGTTTACATTTACTAATTAAATGTTGTTTGGTAAATACTGTAAGTATACTTTTAAGTAAAAATGTTGTTTGGTAAAATCTTTCTACTTTTTAGTTTTTCATTTAAAATAAGTATTTTATTCTAATTATTTCTATCGTAAACATATTATTCCGCCAATTAGTAAGATCATTTTAAATGATTAGCAAAACAAAGATTTATAAACAAACAATAGTACGAAAATGTAGCAATTTTGCATGTATTGTGATACATTGTGTGGTTATCCATATTCATGTATATGTTACATACATTATGTATAACATTTAAGTTGAAAACTCTTGGTTTTCTACCTTTCTTCTCATTATGGTGATACATGTAACTTACTCCACCTCTAAACTATATAAAGGGATGAAAGACTTAACTCTGTATACACATATTCATACTTGAATAAAAATACTTTCATGTCTCCATACATTTCTTTCTATGTCGATATTTTGCTAATAGTTGACACACAACACGTTATCGGTACTTTGCTTAAAAACGGAATCAAGAAATCGCTAAATAGTTTCATTAGAAGAGAGTATACGGATCTATTTCTTGCTCGAAAAGTTAGGAAGAAGGTTTATTGGTTTGTTAGGTTACATACAAAAGCAAAACTTGTGTCTTTCGAACCCGTCGTTTCGAAACAACGTTTGTGCTTATACAAACCAATAGGGAGTGTTGTGATATATTATATGGTTGTCCATATTCATGTATAAATTACATACATTATGTATAACCTTTAAGTTTAAAACTCTTGGCTTTCTAGCTTTATTCTCATTATGGTGATACATGTAACTTACTCCATCCATAAACTATATAAAGGGATGAGAGACTTAAGTTTGTGATACACATATTCATACCTGAATAAGAATACATTTCTTTCTTCATACATTTTTCGTTATGTGGATATTTTGTTAATAGTTGACCCATGCGGTTTTTCACATTTCTACAATTTGATCACATAATCTGGCGAGCCTGATTTTCTTCCCAAGCTCGACTTATATATTTTATTCGCGTCGGCTCCGATCTTCCAAGGTATCTGCTTCGGTTGATGTCTCCTTCAATGGCGATGTGTTCTTCTGTGCCTGCACAAGGAACGAACAGGGGCCCAGGGTTGGTACCAGGTTTTCCCTCTCCAACGATCAAGTCAGTATCGGTATAGACTGAAGGCAGGAATATAGTTAAGGGTGAGGGATTGGTCCAGTTACAAGTCGTGGCGTCAGGTGTCACGGTTGATATTCTAGTGGTCCGGGTTGTTTTAGCTTTATCTCTCCTCTCTGTCTTTTTGTGTCCCCTTCTAATTGGTATTAGTGGGGGTATTTATAGTCTGATCAGGGGTGTTATTAGCCCTTGGATCACCGCACTGTCTAATATTGATCCAACGGCTTCAGGTCATTTATGACTCTGACAATGGTACTGTCCTTTCCCGGGGCCCACAGGGCTGGCCTGTGATTGGGCCACGTCGATGAAACACATAAAGGGTCCCCCAAGGGAGCAGCAGCATTAATTGGGGAAGTGTGCTTGACAAGCTTCTCCGGGCCGGCTAGGCACGGTCCGGCCCCTCAAGATCCGGGATGACGCGTTACCCATGGTTGACAGGCCCGGATCGCCAGATGTGGGGTTGATATCGGTCCGGACGAGGGGGTGCCGACATCCCCTCGCCAACAGCTCCCTGTCCGGAGTCGTCGTTAAGGACGAGGTCTTTAGAGATTTATAGTCGTTACGGGGGCTCCGGTCATTGTATTCTTACGCTTGACGGTGTGGATACGTCTCGGCGTAGTCCGACATGTGTTCTCATATTCTGAAATTTTTGACACGTGGAGCACGCCCCTCGTGCATTTATGAGGCGCCGCCTCTGTCCCTTCGATTCCATCAATGCCATCAATGTTAAAACGGCTGGTGAGTGACACTTGGCAGTTGACCTCTATTTGCTGTACACGTGTACTGCATCGATTGAGTGGCAGCATTTATTTGTGGGAGTTCGTGTAATGAACCGCCGCTGTCTTTTCACCTTCTGGTAAATGTCTTTTCATCTTCTGGTGGGGGTCTATAAATACCCTCAGTGAAATCTCATTTTCACTTTCCCACTCTCTTTCTAAAATTTTTACACAGCAGACCATTCTCTTTCTTCCTTCACACTTCATACTTAGCAAATTTCACCAAACAACCAGCCGTCATGGTTATCAAACACGGAGCCGGAAAAGGCCCGATGGTTGCCCCAAAACCACGGCGCCTTGAGGTAATGGCAAACGCCTTGCCATTCCGGGCGATGGTCATCGATCCGGTCATATCCGTGGCGGTAATTGACAACAGCATCATGGTCAGGCAGCACGGGGCTGACCTGGACGAGTTTCGTCAACTATGCGTCATAGGGGAGGAGTTCCGACTTCGGACCTATGCGACCGCTGACGAGGTGAACGGGATCGTGGCCGATCCCAAGAGTATGGTAACCCTCTCCCTCTCTACTCTTCTATACGGGGGCACCCACCTCCCCATTCCGGAGCTATTGGCGGAGCTCTGCGCCTGGACGCAGACTCTTCTGTGCCAGTGGCCTCTGCAGGCGCATCGCATCTGTGCCGGAATAGAGGCACTAAGTGTTGCATTGGGCCCGGACATCCCGGAGCCACTGGGGCTTAAAGAGCTCTTGGCCTGCTACGAATTTTTGCAGACCGAGCCAACCTCTCAATCCAAGAGCCGGCAGCCCTACCTGAGGTGCCGGTCCCACAATTAGCTGATCACGGGTAACTCTGATTCGAATCGGGGTTACACACAAGACGTGGTCGTGGTGGAGGGCCGTTGGCTCAACCGTGACGACCTGATCCTTCCGCCCAGGCCGGGGAGGGTGCTGAGCAACAAGGAAAACAAATTCACTGTGGCCTCTAAGCTCAGGGGCCTTGGTGAACCCAACGTAGAGGCGTTGGAGGTGGCCCTAAATTGGTGGGGTCGAGACGGGACCGACGTAGGGGCCCGGGATGCGGAGCGTCTTTTGATCTGTGGCTCCCCCACCTCCTACAAGGGGAACAGCTTCAAATGGCCCCACAGGACCTTCTGTCCCGTGGGGTACTCCAGGGAAAGGTGGGAGAAGGAGAAGGGTCTGGAGTCGACCCTCCCTCCCAAGGTAGTTGAGGATACCGAGGCCACTGTGGAGCCTGCGGCTAAAAAGGCGTCGAAGCCAAAGCTGAAGACAGGCAGCAAGGCGAAGGCGGCGACAGTGGCCTCCTTCGCTCCTGCATCGGCCGGTGCCTCCTTCGCGCCTGCATCGGCCGGGGTTCACACTGAGACCCGGTCGGATGGTACCGTCCTCCACTTCAGAGTGGGGCCGGACGGTACCCGTGCTTACATAGATCAACATGGGAAACCTCTGCCAGAGGTTCTTCCCCTGAGGTCTAGGGAGCCTGAGGTAGTGAGCCCTCTTCCCTTGGAAGATAGCCTTACTGAGGCCGAACCCACCGGCCCGGGCTTGGGCACCTCGTGGACCAGGGTAAGTTGCCCTTCTCTGTTTTATTGACTTCAGTTTTACACTTGGCTAAATTTTTGCGAATTTTTCTAACTTCTCTCTTATTTGGTCTTTGCAGGTGGTCCTTTCTGATGAAGAGGAGGTGGTGGAGGAAAATGCTGGCGATGCGGGGGGTGATGGTGAGGAAGAGGAGGTGGTAGAGCCCGAGGCCATTGAGGAGGAGGTCGTCGAGGCAAGGGATGAGGAGGTGGTCGAAGTGGCTCCTGCTGATGCTAAGGCAAAGGCCTTAGAGAGGTTGGGAGGTCTGGCCGGGAAGGTGAGGCATGAACGAGCCGCTCGCAAGGCCGAAGCTGATAAGAGGAAAAGGGAGGAGGCGAAGGCCCCTCGAGATGTGAAGAAGGCCCGGACCGGGGAACCTGAGCCGAAGGAGGATGCCGCACCCATCCTAGAGCCTAGGGAGCCGGAGGTCGTCGCCGAAGAGCGAGAGGTGCCAACCACTCAGGCGAAGGGTCCAACGCCTAGCGCTTCGGGCTCAAGCTCAGGCCCTGGCTCCCCGTTGCCAAGGATGCCTATTCAGACCCCGGAGGAGGTCAAGGCGACGACTGGGGTTCGGAGCATCATGGAGGGCCATCCCTCTGCTGGCCTGCTTGCTCTGGCCGCGCTTCAGCAGCAAACCATCGAGGCCGACCATCGCGGCCGCGACCTTGCTTCTGCCATGAAGTCGGCCATGGCCATGATCCCGCAGGTACAATGTTGTTTTTGTTGTGCCATTCTCGAGTGTTCTTTGTTTATTTCTTAAATTTTTGCTAAGTGTTCCTCTTCTTTTGTAGGCCTACTTAACGATGAACCAATATGTCTACCAGCAAGGGCAACTGGTGAGGTCGTGGATTTCGAAGGCCGAGGCCAGTGCTAAGCAGGCCGAAGACGCTCTGAAGAGGGCGGAGGGGGCCCAAATAAGGGCAAAGAGGGCCGAGGGCCTTGTTGAATCTTTGGAAGCTCGGAGAGCTGAGGCCGCGAAGGCCGGTGCTGAGGCCGAGGAGCGTGAACAAGCTGCGGTAACAGCTCTGAAGGAGGCTGAAGCAAGCTTGGCCGATAGGGTGAAGGCTGCAGTCGAGGCCGCTGAGGCTGGAGTGGCTGAGAGAGTGAAGGCTGTCGTTCAAGCCGCCGAGGCGGAGATGAGCGCCGCCTTGGAACTATCAACATAGAAGGACTTAATTCCTTCTATGTTGATGGCTGGTCTGAGGCAGCGGCTTTCATGAGGGCGGGACCGGATCATCCGGTGTGAAACATGGAAAACATCATCGTTCCCGTTCCCTCTGCTCCCATTCCCGAGGTGGTCTCCTTAACCCCTCGAGCCCTCTCGGATGATGAAGCTGATGATGATGAGGGGGCAGCGTAGGTTTTTTTTTTTTTTTTTTTTTTTTATTTATGTAATCTTCTTTCTGCACTTTAGCTTGTAATAGCTTCTTATTGAATGAAATGAAAAAACAATTTTGGACTTGTCTTTTATTCTTCTGTTTTTTATTTCCGATGCATGTACGTTCCTGTGTGTACGTGCCCCCAATGAGGGGGCCGGTATGCTTCGGCATTGGGCCACTCATTTTATATAGCCCGCAGGCTCGTGTATTCTGAAACACTTGCGAAATCTAAATGAACTGAAAAATTCAAATAAATATAATCCGGGATGCCATATAGGCTCGTGTTCTGAAACACTTGTAAAATAAATTGAAAATGTAAGCCGGGGTGCCGTATAGGCTCGTGTTCTGAAACACTTTGTAAAATAAATTGAAAATGTAATCCGGGGTGCCGTATAGGCTCGTGTTCTGAAACACTTGTAAAATAAACTGAAAATGTAATCCGGGGTGCCGTATAGGCTCGTGTTCTGAAACACTTGTAAAGTAAACTGAAAATGTAATCCGGGGTGCCGTATAGGCTTGTGTTCTGAAACACTTGTAAAATAAACTGAAAATGTAAGCCGGGGTGATTTCGAAATAACAACAGTTTTATTCATAAAGCCCTTGGGTACATTTACATCATATTTTTATTTACATCAAAACGCAAAAGTCGAGCCCTATTGATAGTACTTCCTTAGGTTATTGACGTTCCAAGGCCGATCCATCAGGACGTCGTCGGGGAGGCAACCTAACAGGTAGGCCCCGTTGCCCGCCGTACCGAGGATTCGATAGGGGCCTTCCCAGTTGGGGCCTAGCTTGCCGTCGGACTGTACCCTCGTGTTGTTGTTTACTTTTCGTAGCACGAGGTCTTCGTTTTGGAAGCGTCTGGCGTTCACTCTTTTGTTATAGGAACGCCCCAGCTCGTTCTTGTATTCGGCGTTACGGATGGCCGCGACTTCCCTTCGTTCTTCAGCATATTCGAGTTGGAGGCCCATCATTTTTTCGTTCAGGTCGTTCTCCACCATGTCGGTTCTGAGAGAGGGGAGTCCGATTTCTAATGGGATGACAGCTTCCATCCCGTAGGTAAGGCTATAGGGCGTTTGCTGGGTGCCCCGTCTTCTCGTCGTTCGTTAGTCCCAGAGGACGTGCTGCAGTTCATCAGCCCATCGTCCTTTGGACTCGTCTAGCCTCTTTTTTATTCCATCGAGGACGGTCTTATTCGACACTTCAGCTTGGCCGTTGTTTTGGGGATACGAAGGGGTGGAATAATAGCTTCTGATGCGGTACTTCGCATACATCGCTTTCAACTTGGATCCGGTGAACTGGCCCCCATTATCTGCCACTATCGAGTAGGGGATTCCGAATCTCGTGATTACATCCCTCCAGAGGAACCTGATCACCTCGACCTCCGTTATCTTTGCTAATGCCACGGCTTCTACCCACTTCGAGAAGTAGTCGGTGACCATGAGGAGGAACTTTTTGCCTCCCCGGGCCCGATGGAATGGTCCGACGATGTCCATGCCCCATTGGGCAAAGGGCCAAGGCGAAGTCACGCTGCTCATCTTTTGGGCCGGGGCTCTAGGTATGGGGGCGTATTTCTGGCACTTCTCACATTTGAGCACGAATGCTTTAGAATCTTTTTGCATGAGGGGCCACCAATATCCGTGAGTTAAGGCACGGTTGGCTAGCGACCTGCCCCCGGTGTAGCTCCCACACGTTCCTTCTTGAATCTCCTCCATGACCCTCACTACCATATCGGGATGGATGCAGAGCAAGTAGGGCCCGGAGAACGACCTTTTATAAAGTTTATCGCAGGGAGCCAACCAGAACCCCAGTGCCTTTCTTCTTATCTTTTCAGCATCTTTCTTATCTTCGGGGAGGTCTCCGGTGCGGTGGTATTCGATGATGGGGTCCATCCAGCTCGGCTCCGATGGGAGGTCAGTCACTACGTTAAGTCGTGCCTTAGCTTCGATGCTAGGCGAAGGGACGTATTCTACGGTGATGACTCGCTCCTTTTTATCACTCATGGCCGAGGCTAGGGTCGCTAGTGCATCGGCGTGGGTGTTCTCATTTCTGTTTATGTTGACGATTTCCCGATACTCGAAGCTTTGGAGTATTCCGGAGGCGATGGCCACGTAGCTTGCCATCCTTTCGTCCTTTGTCTGAAACTCGCCACTGATCTGGCTACTGACTAACTGAGAGTCAGTATGTACTAGTATCTTCTTGATGACGAGGCTTCGGGCCATTTTCAGGCCTGCGATCACGGCTTCGTACTCCGCCTCGTTATTGGTGGCTCGGAAGCCAAGCTGGATTGACTTCTCGATTACATCACCCTGTGGAGATTAGAGTACCACCCTGAGGCCAGATCCCTTTTTATTGGCAGCTCCGTCGGCGTGCAAGGTCCACGTTCCTTGGGCACGTTCCTCGATGCCGGGGGACATAGTCGTTCCGGTGAATTCTACCACAAAGTCGGCCAGGGCCTGCCCCTTGACGGACGTTCGCGGCTCGTACCGGATGTCGTACGCATTCAGGTGGCATGCCCACTTCGTCATACGCCGAGACAGGTCTCCCTTCTGGAGTATTTCCCGAATGGGCTCATCCGTATATACCACGATACTGTGTGCCGAGAAGTAGTGGGCCAGTTTTCGCGATGCCATGACGAGTGCCAGGACGAGCTTTTCTAGGGGCATATACCTAGCATCGGCGTCGAGGAGGGTTTTGCTCACGTAATAGATCGGCCTTTGCTCTCTGCCGACCTCCTTGATGAGAACAGCGCTAACGGCTATCTCGGACACGGCGAGTTACAGGGCAAGGACGTCGCCAGTGTCCGGCTTGGCTAGCAGAGGCGTGCTTCCGAGGTAGTTCGCCAGCTCCGCGAACGCATTCCGGCATTCGTCATTCCATTCGAACTTCTTCTGAGCCTTCAGAGCCGTAAAGAATGGCTTGCACCGATCTCCGAACCGGGCTATAAACCGGTTGAGGGCAGCGGCCATTCCGGCTAACTTTTATACGTCCTTCCTCTTTTCAGGAGTTCTCAAGTTCTTCAAGGCAGAGATTTGGACCGGGTTCGCCTCTATACCGCGATGGGTTACCATGAACCCTAGGAACTTCCGGGCACCAACTCCGAAGGCGCACTTAGAGGCGTTCAGCTTCAGGTCATGCTTTCGTATTGTTTCGAACACCTCTCTTAGGTCGGACAGGTGGTCGTCCTCCTGGGCGCTTTTTACAACCATGTCCTCGATATAAACCTCCATGCTCCGGCCTATGCTCTTAGCGAATATCTTGGTGACCATTCTCTGATACGTCGCCCCGGCGTTCTTAAGCCCAAATGGCATCACCTTGTAGCAGTAATTCCCCCTTGGGGTTATGAAGGCGGTTTTTTCTTGGTCAGCCTCCGACATGGGTATTTGGTGATAGCCGGAGCAGGCATCCAGGAAGCTCATTCTGGCGGCTCCGGCGGTGGAGTCCACTATCTGATCAATTTTAGGCAGAGGGAAGCGATCCTTAGGACAGGCCCGGTTAAGGCTCGTGTAATCGATGCAGACACGCAGCTTTCCGTTCTTTTTAGGGACCACCACGGGGTTAGCGAGCCATCTAGGGTAAAAGATTTCCCTGATGGCTCCAGCTAGCAGAAGCTTTTGTACTTCCTCGTTTATGGCATCGGCATGCTCCGGACTTATGCGGCGCCCCTTTTGCATCACAGGCTTCGCATCCGGGTTGACGTTCAACTTATGGCAGGCGAGGTCGGGACTGATACCCGGCATTTCGCATGGAGACCATGCGAAGTGTTGAACCATGTTCTTCAAATCGATTGTTTTAATGATAACAAAATGTGTAAAACATAATAAAAGATCATTTTGCGTACTAATCATTTATTGAGTGTATTAAAGGTTCAAAATGATAGAATACGTAATTACGAAGCCATTGGTTCAAGCGGAACCTAAATCGGAGTTGGAACGAATTAGTAACGGGGTTTCGAAGTTTGTCGAGAAAACCGAAACTAACCCAGAACAACAAAAAACGACTGATCATATACCTAAACGATCGATCTTAAATGTGCGTATTTCTTCCAGTAAGCTCAACCTAAAAACGACCGATCGCTACCCTAAAACGACCGATCGTTTTAGGCAGAAATCCGAGCATAGAACAAAAACGACCGATCGCCAGCATAAAACGACCGATCGTTTTATGGATGATTTCTTCCAGTGAGCACAGATGAAAAACGACCGATCGTTTTTCAGAAACGACCGATCGTTTCTGTAAAATTTCAAATTCCAGCTTTTAAGCTATTCCTGAAAATGGGGCAAACTGCTGCAAAACTGCATTGAATGAACTCACCAACCAGCAACGGTCTGAAATTAAATGCTGCACCTTTTGGCTCTACAAATAGCCCCAATATTCTTTGAAGAAAGGCATCCAAGTATTTCACAACTTTTAAGCAATTATTACTAAGAAATTCTTCAAGCTTATACTACTTATTTCTCACTTGTATTCATAAATATTCTCGATTATATTCTCATTGTAATCTTATAAACATCGAGATAATATTTGTTAGTGAGTGATCCATTCTTGTAAAAGAGTATTTTATAAACTCATTAGTGAGCGATTGATCGGGTAGAAGCTTTTCAAGCAAGTGTACCTTAAAAGTTCTAGGCTTTTCATTCGGGATACTCATTAAGTGAGGGGGAGCTTAATCGGGTGATTAAGCTCGTTAGGTTGTAACCTTGTAACGAGATTTTAGTGAAACACTCGGAAGTGAAACTACCGAGGAGAGGACGTAGGCGCGTTTTTCCGAACCTCTATACATCTTGCGTTATTTCTTTCCCTTAACTTTTACTTTTCGTATTTACTTATCGCTTATATTTATTGCTTGCTTTGATTAATTTAGCGATAATTCGTTAACGAAAGAGTTTAGGTTATATAAACCACTAATTAACTTAGTTAAATAACCCATAGATTTAATTCCGCGAAAAACGTACCAAAACCTTATTCATCCCCCCTCTAAGGTTTAGACACCTACGGACCAACAATTGGTATCAGAGCTTAGCTATTCTATTTGCAAAAATCTAACGATTTTATAGTTTAAAGATCCGCTATGTCTTCGTACGCCGACTCTAAATCCATAACTAGGCCCCCATTATTTGACGGTACTAACTATCCCTATTGGAGAGACCTTATGAAAAATTTCCTTTGTGGTTTTGAAATAGAACAATGGATAAGCATTAGTAAAGGCTATAAAACGCCTAGGAGAAATGGCGAAGATAAACTTGTAGAGGAACTAGATTCCGATGAACGTCTTGCGTTTTCCCTAAATTGTAGGGCTATGACTTCGATCACTTGTGCGCTCTCGCCTAGTGAATATGATAAGATTTCCGGTTGTGACACCGCTAAGCAAATGTGGGATAAGCTAGCTATTATGCACGAAAGAACTAGTCAAGTTAAGGACTCTAAAATTAGCATGCTTATTCATGATTATGAATTGTTTAAAGTTGAAGATGATGAGTCTATTGCTTCTATGTACACTCGTTTTACTAAAATTACTAATGATCTTAAAAGACTTGAAAAGGTATACTCTAGCAAGGAGATGGTGATAAAAATCCTTCGAAGTCTTCCAAGGAAGTGGGAATCGAAAGTGACGGCTATACAAGAAGCCAAGGACATGAACACACTTTCTCTCGACAACCTCATAGGATCATTGAGCACTCATGAGCTAGATATGACGACTCAAAAATATGAGGATGACTTGAAAAAGAAGAAAGGCATCGCCTTCAAAAGCACAACAAATGACGATAGCGACAACGATTCCTCAAGTGAGGATGATGAAATGGCTCTCTTCGCCAAACGCTACAACAAGTTCCTAAGTTGGAAAAAGAAGGGTGGACAACGATTTCGGAAAAAAGGAGTACAAGGGAGAGCCTTCCGACAAATCGAATAAAAAGGACGAAATCATTTGCTATAAATGTCACAAACCCGGACATATGCAAAACGAATGTCCCTTGAAAAAAAAGGACAAGTCCGTAAAGAAGAAGGAATACAAGAAGGCATTCTTGGCCGCATGGGGGAGCGATGATGATATCTCCGATAGCGACAATGAAGAAGTCGCAAATCTTTGTCTCATGGCTAGAGACGACGATACCGAGGATGTAAGCTTTCACTCCTCTAACTCTTCTATTTCTAGTGATGATGATCTTGATATAAATGATGTGTTAGCTTCCTTAGAAAAAGGTAGAGGTAAAAACAAATCTTTTAGAAAAATGCTAATTACTCTACAAGACGAACTCGAGAACTTAGCTATAACGAATGACTCACTCACGTCTAAAAATGCCGAACTTACCATAGAAAATGATAAGTTAGTTAAAGACCTTAGTTCATGTAAAACTAAGGCGGATAGCGCCGAACTTACTCTCGCTAAATTCACTAAGGGAAGTAAAATGCTAAGTACTATATTAGCTTCTCAACAAGGCGCATATGATAAAACCGGTGTAGGATACAACCCACTCTTAGCGGCAAAGCATAAAAATCTATTTACCAAACAAGTGGCGAAAAATGAAAATAGACCACCTAGTTACTCCCGTAATAACAACTCGTACAAAAAGAACTTAGATTATAATCGTTTTGTTAAACCTATATCGCATGTTAAATGTATTACTTGCAACCGTAGTGATCACTATGAAGATTACATATATTGCCCTAATAGGTATAAGGTTAATAGAAATGATTTGGTTTGGATTCCAAAGGGTCGAGACTCTAACCCTCAAGGACCCAAAAATGGATTAGGGTACCAATGATCGTTTTGTCTTGTAGGTATGCTTGAGATCAAAAATAAACGAGGACAAGTGGTTCTTGGATAGTGGATGCTCAAGACATATGACGGGAGACAAAACAAAATTTACTACGCTTGCACCTAAAGACGGAGGCTTTGTGACCTTCGGGGATAATAGCAAGGGCAAAATCATCGGTATTAGTAGTATCTCTAAACCATCCAATGTTGTTATTGATAATGTATTACTTGTTGATGGTCTTAAACATAACTTGCTTAGTATAAGTCAACTTTGTGATTTGGGTCACAAAGTCATTTTTGAAAAATCGCATTGCATTATTCATTGTATTTCGGATAATAAAACTATTCTCATGGGTCAAAGACAAAATAATGTCTATATGATTGATTTGAATAGTTCGGTGGATGATGAAGTTAAGTGTCTTGTAACTATCAACGACAATGGTTGGTTGTGGCATAGACGACTTGGTCATGCAAGCCTTGATTTACTTGCTAAGCTATCTAGTAAAGATTTGGTAATAGGTTTACCAAAAGCTCCTTATATAAAGGACAAACTTTGTCACGCTTGCCAATTAAGCAAACAAACAAAGATTTCTTTTAAGTCTAAAAATATTATTTCTACTACTCGTTGTTTGGAGCTCATTCATATGGACTTAGTTGGCCCCTCCCGGACACTTAGTCTTGGCGGGCGTGCATATGCTTTCGTCATGGTTGACGATTTTAGTCGCTTTACTTGGGTAATGTTTTTAACTCATAAGCATGAAGCATTTAGAGAATTCTCTATTATTTGCAAAAAGCTCCAAACACGAAAGGGTTATATGATCAAAAGTATCCGAACCGATCATGGTAAGGAATTTGAGAATACTCCATTTCAAACTTTTTGTGATGAAAATGGTATTGATCATAATTTTTCGGCCCCTCGTACGCCCCAACAAAATGGGGTAGTTGAGAGGAAGAATAGAACCCTAGAGGAAATGGCACGGACCATGCTTTGCGAAAATAATTTGCCAAAGTATTTTTGGGCCGAAGCCGTAAATTCCGCTTGTTATATTTTAAATAGAGCCTTAATTAGCCCCATATTAAAAAAGACACCTTACGAATTATGGAATGAGCGAAAGCCCAATATTTCTCATTTACGTGCATTTGGTTGTAAATGCTATGTTCATAATAATGGTAAGGATAATCTAGGAAAATTCGATGCTAAGTCCGATGAAGGTATTTTCGTCGGATATGCAATATCGAGTAAAGCTTATAGAATTTTTAATAAAGGAACTTTATTGGTGGAAGAGTCGGTACATGTTTCGTTTGATGAGAATTTACCGACGATTGATAAGCCTTTAATTGTTCATAATATTAATGATGATATTTTTCATAAAGCATCTTCTTCAAATCTTGGTGCATCTAGCTTAGAGTCTACGCCTAGTATAAAGGTTGAACCCCGTGTTGATGAAGTCACCATAGATATACTTCAAAAGGACTTAGAATCTAGTGTACACATTCATGAAGATTTGCCTCAAGAATGGCGATATGCCAATCACCATCCGCAAGATTTAATTTTGGGTAACCCGGGAGAAAGAGTGCATACACGTTCTTCTTTAAGAAATATAGTTAATCATTTTGCATTCTTGTCTCAATTAGAGCCCAAGAACATTCATGAAGCGGAACTCGATGAGAGTTGGGTATTAGCTATGCATGACGAATTAAATCAATTCGAGCGTAGCAACGTATGGACCTTAGTACCTAGACCGCGTGAGAAAACCATTATAGGTACGAAATGGATATTTCGTAATAAGATGGATGAATCCGGGGTAGTCATTAGAAATAAGGCTAGACTAGTAGCTCAAGGGTATAACCAAGAAGAAGGCATCGATTTCGATGAAACTTACGCACCCGTAGCTAGACTAGAAGCCATTAGAATGTTGCTTGCTTATGCTTCTTTTAAACGTTTTAAATTGTTTCAAATGGATGTTAAAAGTGCCTTTTTAAACGGCTTTATAAATGAGGAAGTTTATGTAAAACAACCACCCGGTTTTGAAAATCACGCATTTCCCGATCATGTTTACAAACTTCGTAAAGCTCTTTATGGTTTAAAACAAGCACCCCGGGCTTGGTATGAAAGACTTAGTAAATTTTTGATCAAAAAGGGTTTTTTCTCGTGGTACTTTAGATACTACTCTTTTTATTAAAAAGGATGGAAAAGACATGCTTTTAATTCAAATATATGTTGATGATATTATTTTCGGTGCTACTAATGCTCGCATGTGCGAGGAGTTTTCTAAGTGTATGCAAGGTGAATTCGAGATGAGCATGATGGGTGAACTCACATACTTTCTTAGATTGCAAATCAAACAAACAAAGGACGGAATTTTTGTCAATCAAGCCAAATACACGAGGGACTTGCTCAAACGGTTCAACATGAGCGATGCAAAGCCGCTAGGAACTCCGATGAGTCCGGCAACAAAACTAGACAAGGATGAATCGGGTAAAAGCGTGGACCAAAAGCTCTATAGAGGTATGATTGGATCCCTCTTATATTTAACCGCAAGTAGACCCGATATCATCTTTAGTGTTTGCTTGTGTGCTAGGTATCAATCTTGCCCTAAATAATCGCATGTTATAGCCGTTAAGCGCATTTTTAGATATCTAGTAGGTACATGTAATTTAGGATTGTTTTATCCGCATGATACTTCTTTTGAATTGCTTGGCTATTCCTATGCCGACTTTGCCGGTTGTCGATTAGATAGAAAGAGTACTAGTGGCACTTGCCATTTCTTAGGAAACGCCTTAGTTTCTTGGCATAGCAAGAAACAAAACTCGGTTGCGCTTTCTACGGCGGAGGCGGAATACGTCGCTGCGGGAAGTTGTTGCGCACAAATCCTTTGGATGCGTCAACAACTAAACGACTTTGAATTATCTTTCGATAGTGTGCCTATTTTATGTGATAATACTAGTGCTATAAATCTTTCGAAAAATCCGATCCAACGCTCTCGCACTAAACATATTAATTTACGTCATCATTTTTTAAGGGATCATGTCCAAAAAGGGGATATTACACTTGAATATATAAGCACCAATAGGCAATTAGCCGATATTTTCACAAAACCCCTTAATGAGGAACAATTTTGCTTTATTCGCCGAGAGTTAGGCATGTTTGATGTGTGATATATACATATATATATATATTTGATTGATTTTATATATATTTAAGTATTTTTACATTTTCTATGCCAAATCAGTGTCGAAAAGTGCAAAAAATTCATGTTCTGTAACCCAGTTACAGTCGATCGATCGTCTGTAAAAACGACGGATCGTTTTCATACAGTCGACTGATCGTTCCTTCAAAACGACCGATCGTTTTTAACGTGGACTCACTGGAACATTTTGGTTCTTTTTCGACCGATCGAAACACAAAACGACCGATCGTTTTGTCTGTTTTTCAGTTTTAAAACCTTTCTGCAAACCCTAATTCAAATCATTCACACAATATCTCTCTCTCAAAATTCGCCCACTCCTCTCCAAATCACCAAATAATCCCAATTTTTTTTATCCAAATCAATCAAAAATGGTTCGTACAAAGAAAGCCTCACTCAACCTCGTTGATGAGCATGAGGACGAGATCGTGCCTCCACCCACTCGCCGCCCGGATATTCCTCGTGACCCACGCACCGGCTCATCCACCGCTTCTCGCTCCGGCCCTCTACCTCCTCTCTATTCACCCGAGATGGGTAAAAGAGGTATATTGTCTAACTTCACTCTAGACATGCCCTTATTCCGAGAACGATTTCCCGCTCTCATGATCGATTTAAGTTTTTACAAACTCGATACTATCCTCACTCTTAAAGAGCCCTTTTACAAGGAAAATGTCTATGAATTTTATCATCACCTAGTTCTCGATAGGGATAATGATGACGCACTCCGCTTGCGTTCATCGTTTAACGGACAACCTTTCGTTTACGGTATAGACCGTCTACGAACCCTTTTACGCCTAGATAGCGACGGTATATATGAGTCTAGTGAAGAACTATGTGAGACTCTCGAGATTGATAACTTTAACGATCTCAAGGATGAAAATTTTCATCCCAACCACCAAAATCGCTCCAACAAAGCCCATGGACTTCTCTTTAAAAACAAACTAGCCTACCACATCCTCTCTCACATAATCCTCCCACATACCTCAAATTTCACGGATGTTACCAATGAGTACATCTTTCTTTTGGGATGCATCCATCGCCGAGTCCGACTTGACTTTGCATCCCTTATTTTCTTTAAGATGGACTCGCTTAAAACAAAGTCCAAGAATGGGTTACCTTATGGTGCCCTAATTTCGGCCATTTTGAAGGACCTAAATCTCGTTCCCGGTGGAACATTGTTCAAAAATAAGGATAAGCACATTTGGGACACTTCCTATCTTTCCCAAATGTCCATCAAATTCCATAATGCCGACAAGTCCATAACTTGGTCCGGCAAACGGGTGTCCGGCCCCGACTACGCTCCTCTTTCCCCCGAAGAGGAAGAATACGTCGGCCCTAAACCGACACCTCAAGCCGCTCGTGAGGAATTCTCCTCCGAGTCTCTCCCTCCCACCGATATCCCTACCTCCTTCCGTCCCTCTCGAGGTCGCGGAAAAGCTAAAGTAGGATCTTCGACTCTTCCTCCGCGCACCGAACAATTCTACAACGATCTCTATGTTGATCAATATCAGAATACGCGACTTCAACGTCGCATGTTTCGCTCCATGCATCCTAGTCAAGAAGATATGGACGAAATCGAAAGGTTAAGCAACGAGCAACGGGCGAGGTTCCATGGATATTTTCCCGACTTTGCCGGTCATAACAATGACGAAGACGAAGAGGATGATGCGACTTCCCACCGCGACTAGGAGGATCTATCTTTTTCATGTTTTTGATGATGTCAAAGGGGGAGAAATACCTCTCTCTTTTGTCTATGCGTTGTATTTCTATTATTTCCTTTATAGTTGAACAAGTTGTCTTTTGATGTAATAAGTAGGAAACGGTTTTACTTGGTTATTATGATGCGTTTCTTCTTATATTGCTCTTGTTTATATGGCTTTGTGAGATTGCATTTTTAAATATGCGTTTGTATCTTATTTGATATTATGGCATTGGCGCACATAGATTGCTAGTTGATTGGGTTATATACATTGCTTTTCATTTGTGGCGTTTGACCATTTTTAGGCAAAACTATGGCCAAATTTTCGCTTGCATATAGATCTTCGTAATCCCTAATCGTTTAGCTTTGTTTTAACGTCGTTTGTTAAAAATCGGATGTTATGACATTTACTTGCTTTTTCTAAAAAAAAACTTGTATCCAAGTAAAGCGTCATCTACACATTTCGGTTATACTTGTTTAAACAAAAAGAGCTTATAGTATGTTGAAGTCAATATTTTGTCATCATCAAAAAGGGAGAGATTGTTGAACCATGCTCTTCAAATCGATTGTTTTAATGATAACAAAATGTGTAAAACATAATAAAAGATCATTTTGCGTACTAATCATTTATTGAGTGTATTAAAGGTTCAAAATGATAGAATACGTAATTACGAAGCCATTGGTTCAAGCGGAACCTAAATCGGAGTTGGAACGAATTAGTAACGGGGTTTCGAAGTTTGTCGAGAAAACCGAAACTAACCCAGAACAACAAAAAACGACTGATCATATACCTAAACGATCGATCTTAAATGTGCGTATTTCTTCCAGTAAGCTCAACCTAAAAACGACCGATCGCTACCCTAAAACGACCGATCGTTTTAGGCAGAAATCCGAGCATAGAACAAAAACGACCGATCGCCAGCATAAAACGACCGATCGTTTTATGGATGATTTCTTCCAGTGAGCACAGATGAAAAACGACCGATCGTTTTTCAGAAACGACCGATCGTTTCTGTAAAATTTCAAATTCCAGCTTTTAAGCTATTCCTGAAAATGGGGCAAACTGCTGCAAAACTGCATTGAATGAACTCACCAACCAGCAACGGTCTGAAATTAAATGCTGCACCTTTTGGCTCTACAAATAGCCCCAATATTCTTTGAAGAAAGGCATCCAAGTATTTCACAACTTTTAAGCAATTATTACTAAGAAATTCTTCAAGCTTATACTACTTATTTCTCACTTGTATTCATAAATATTCTCGATTATATTCTCATTGTAATCTTATAAACATCGAGATAATATTTGTTAGTGAGTGATCCATTCTTGTAAAAGAGTATTTTATAAACTCATTAGTGAGCGATTGATCGGGTAGAAGCTTTTCAAGCAAGTGTACCTTAAAAGTTCTAGGCTTTTCATTCGGGATACTCATTAAGTGAGGGGGAGCTTAATCGGGTGATTAAGCTCTGTTGGCCCGCGTGCTAACCTTAGAGGGGGGGGGGTGAATAAGGTTTATGGCGATTTTCGCCTAATTAAAACCTAAGTGCAACTAACACCCCAACTTACGCAATTCTAAGCTTAAGCGTTAATAATCGTTAATAAATTCAAACGCAAGCAAGCAAGAATAAATATTTGCGGAAAATAAAAGTTTAAGGGAAGAAGATGACACCGTGATTTATAGAGGTTCGGCAAAACGCGCCTACGTCCTCTCCTCGGTACTACCGAGTATTTCACTAAAAATTCTTTTCCCGGATATTACAATCCTAATGAGCTAATCAACCGATTAAGCTCCCCCACACTTTATGAGTGTCCCGAATGAAAAGACCTAGAGCTTTTAAGCAACTCGCTTACAAAGCCTCTACCCGATCACTCGCTCACAAAAATGAGTTTATAAAACACTCGTTACAATTTTATCGAATATTGAAACTACACCCACAATCGATTGCTTCTAAAATAAGCTAATATGTGGTTTCGATGATGTTTGATCTTTGTTGGAGCTTGTATCTCTTTATCTTCAATTTCTCTCTTTCCGAAGTATTTCACCAAAATGGTGATTTTGGGTTTTTGTATATGAGAGAGGTTGAAGGATTGATTGATAGTGTAATTGGTGACTTTGGAGAGATGATTGGGCTGGTTTATATCACAGCAAAGTCTGTTTTTCTGGGTTATGACCGTTGAAAGGTTTTAACAGCTATTTTCCAGAAATTGCTGAAAAGCTGTTTTCGAAAACTGCAGAAAACGATCGGTCGTTTTCTACAGACGATCGGTCGTTTTCAGACAGTCGATCGGTCGTTTTCTGAAAACGATCGGTCGTTTTTATACTGGACTCACTGGAAGAAATTGGATCAAAAACGATCGGTCGTTTTTGTCCAGTCGATCGGTCGACTGTAATCCTGGTCCCGTAAATCTTCGAATGCTCATAACTCCTTCGTTTTAGCTCCGATTTTGGTTCCGCTTGAACCTATGGCTTCATTATCGAATGCACTATCATTTAAAGACCTGAAATATACGTTTTCTATTTTTGGACAAGACAAGAGTTATATCATCGAAATCGTAAAATCATTAAACGCATAATCAAAGTAATAATCAAAATCATTATTGAACTCTATGTTCAACAATCTCCCCCATTTTGATTATGACAAACTAATGATGATTTTACAAGATACAAGAAAAATAACTCCTCCATTTTAACAAAACGCATTTACACCAAAATATATCATTTTTCTCCCCCTTTGGCATTATCAAAATGCAATCAAGAAAAAAAATATGGGGTTTTGTGAAGGGTTTTTAAAGAAAAACCAAAACATGAAAAATGTAATTATGATGCATATACCCGACCCACCTAATCACATATATGTAGATATTTTAGATTAGAGTATACCGAATATGTGATGTGGAGTCGAGTCCGCTCGCTAATGGCATTTGCATTGAGCGTTGCCGATTCCTAATAGGTGGTACCACTTGTTGGTATGCCTTCCACCTTTGTTGATCAACGGCACTTCATCCTTGATGGTGGAGTCGATCTTCTTGACTTCCACGGCTTTTGTCGGCGTTGCCAACCATTTGTTGATTTTCTCCTTTTGGATGGAGATACCTACAACACAAATTTTGTCCTTTGGTACCCAATTTCTTTTGGGTCCGACATTGTTAGTGGCTCGGGTCTTTACTACCCATTTCAAATCGCTTCTACTAACATGGAAACGATAAGGGCATCTAGAAGAAATATGCTCATTTCTACTACAATGCACACAATGCTTAGACTTTTTAGTATAACGAGAGTTATACGAAGTTCTAGAAAAGGTTTTCGGAGTATCCAATTTCGTTTGAAAACCTAAACCATTCCTATTATTAAAAGATTTTTGAAAAATCTTGGAAGTACTCCTTTTAGGAAAAACAACCTCTTGTTTAGGTGGAATAGGAGTTGTAGAAATATTAGAGGCTTTAACGAAGCGGGGTTTGTTAGAAGTAGAGCCAATGCAATCAAAACCTATACCGCTCTTATCCTTAACATCTTTTTGACAACTCAAAATGTTATCTAAAACGGTTTTACCTTTAGAAAACTTTGAGATTGTTAAATTTTGTTTTTCAATGGAAATGACAAGATCGTTGTTTTTAGTTTTCAACGATTCATTCTCGGTTTCTAAAACCTTGACCTTGTCATTTAAGTTAAAGCATGAGAACTCAAAACCTTGTTTTTGCTTTTAACTTTATCGAAAGCATCCTTTAACTCTTCAAAATTTTCTAATAAATCACAATCCAAAGAAGATGGTTTTGAAAGAGTTTTAGTAAGTCTAGAGACTTCATTTTTGAGAAAATTGATCTCGGTTTGTAAAGACTTATTATGAATGACGAGATCATTGGTTTTTTCTTTCAAGTCTTCCTTTTCGTCATCTATATCACTTAAAGAAAATGACGATGTTGGAATAGACTCATTTTCAATTTTATCTCTTTTTAAAGATCTTATTTCTTCATTGAGAGAAGAATTTATCTTTTTAAGAGATTTGACCTTCTCTACAAGCTTAGGAAATTTTTCGGAATAAATTCCACACATATGAATAAGTTCATCATGAGAGAATTCTTTTACCTCATCGTTGTCACTTTCGCTTGAGTGGTTACATTCGCTTGAAGACGATTGGTTAGGCTCATTGTTGTCTTCCATGGCCATATAGCAACCAAGATGCGCGACTTCATCTTGGTCGGAGCTATCGCTAGAGCTTGAAGCGGATATCTTCTTCTTTCCTTTGCTGTTGCGATTCTTAAGACAATCTCTCGCCATGTGTCCTTCCTTGCCACATGTATAGCAAACAAAATCGTTAGAATAAATTGAATTATTTGACGATTTACCTTTATGTTTGTGTTGGCCTTTAAGCTTTAGTATTTCCTTGACGATTCGAATGATTTCCATTGAATTTTCGTCGTCCTCGGATAGCTCATTGCTTTCGTCACAAGTCGTTCCTTTGAAAGCTATCTCCCTCTTTTTCGAGATTGGCTTGTGACTATTTAGGGTGATCTCGTGTGTAATGAGTGAACCCGTCAAAGCATCAAGAGAGTAGGTGTTCATGTCGTGCGCCTCTTGAATTGCGGTGACCTTTGGTTCCCATTCCTTCGGTAAGCTCCGAATCACCTTAGAAACCATTTCCTTACATGACAAACACTTACCAAGAGATGCTAATCCATTAGTAATAGTTGTAAATCTAGCAAGCATATCGGAAATAGATTCTCCCTCGCTCATTTTAAAAAGCTCGTAGTCATGAACTAATAGTTGGAGTTTGCAATCCTTAACTTGGTTAGTCCCTTCATGCATTACTACTAGCTTATCCCACATACCCTTAGCGGTTTTACAAGCGGAAATTTTGTTGTACTCGTTAGGAGAAACGACACAAACAATAGCATACATCGCTTTGGCGTTCGTAGAGTAGGCTTCTAGTTGAGCGTTATCTAGGTCCTCTACGGGGATTGGGTTCACGCTATTTTCGGATGTAGGTGCGGAATATCCTACTTTTATAGTCATCCAAAGTCTAACATTATAGCTTTGGAGAAACATGCTCATCCTATCCTTCCAATATGAAAAATTTATTCCATCAAAATATGGTGGTGTATTGGGTGATGAAGCCATGCCGGATGCGAAATTTAGTATGTTAGCCATCGGGATCTTAACTCTAGAATCGTTAGATTCCTATATGCAAGAGCCTCGGCTCTGATACCAATTGTTGGCCCGCGTGCTAACCTTAGAGGGGGGGGGGGGGTGAATAAGGTTTATGGCGATTTTCGCCTAATTAAAACCTAAGTGCAACTAACACCCCAACTTACGCAATTCTAAGCTTAAGCGTTAATAATCGTTAATAAATTCAAACGCAAGCAAGCAAGAATAAATATTTGCGGAAAATAAAAGTTTAAGGGAAGAAGATGACACCGTGATTTATAGAGGTTCGGCAAAACGCGCCTACGTCCTCTCCTCGGTACTACCGAGTATTTCACTAAAAATTCTTTTCCCGGATATTACAATCCTAATGAGCTAATCAACCGATTAAGCTCCCCCACACTTTATGAGTGTCCCGAATGAAAAGACCTAGAGCTTTTAAGCAACTCGCTTACAAAGCCTCTACCCGATCACTCGCTCACAAAAATGAGTTTATAAAACACTCGTTACAATTTTATCGAATATTGAAACTACACCCACAATCGATTGCTTCTAAAATAAGCTAATATGTGGTTTCGATGATGTTTGATCTTTGTTGGAGCTTGTATCTCTTTATCTTCAATTTCTCTCTTTCCGAAGTATTTCACCAAAATGGTGATTTTGGGTTTTTGTATATGAGAGAGGTTGAAGGATTGATTGATAGTGTAATTGGTGACTTTGGAGAGATGATTGGGCTGGTTTATATCACAGCAAAGTCTGTTTTTCTGGGTTATGACCGTTGAAAGGTTTTAACAGCTATTTTCCAGAAATTGCTGAAAAGCTGTTTTCGAAAACTGCAGAAAACGATCGGTCGTTTTCTACAGACGATCGGTCGTTTTCAGACAGTCGATCGGTCGTTTTCTGAAAACGATCGGTCGTTTTTATACTGGACTCACTGGAAGAAATTGGATCAAAAACGATCGGTCGTTTTTGTCCAGTCGATCGGTCGACTGTAATCCTGGTCCCGTAAATCTTCGAATGCTCATAACTCCTTCGTTTTAGCTCCGATTTTGGTTCCGCTTGAACCTATGGCTTCATTATCGAATGCACTATCATTTAAAGACCTGAAATATACGTTTTCTATTTTTGGACAAGACAAGAGTTATATCATCGAAATCGTAAAATCATTAAACGCATAATCAAAGTAATAATCAAAATCATTATTGAACTCTATGTTCAACAAGCTCGTTAGGTTGTAACCTTGTAACGAGATTTTAGTGAAACACTCGGAAGTGAAACTACCGAGGAGAGGATGTAGGCGCGTTTTTCCGAACCTCTATACATCTTGCGTTATTTCTTTCCCTTAACTTTTACTTTTCGTATTT
Organism: Primula vulgaris; assembly: GCA_963920805.1. Classification (NCBI taxonomy): domain Eukaryota; kingdom Viridiplantae; phylum Streptophyta; class Magnoliopsida; order Ericales; family Primulaceae; genus Primula; species Primula vulgaris. The sequence continues at coordinate 30,793,767 of OY987213.1, forward strand.
ACTTATCGCTTATATTTATTGCTTGCTTTGATTAATTTAGCGATAATTCGTTAACGAAAGAGTTTAGGTTATATAAACCACTAATTAACTTAGTTAAATAACCCATAGATTTAATTCCGCGAAAAACGTACCAAAACCTTATTCACCCCCCCTCTAAGGTTTAGACACCTACGGACCAACACGAAGTTATCGAGGTATTCGAGCAGTAGCTTAACTAGATCTGAAACCTCGGGCTCGCTCAGCCCCGCGCCCACCATAAAAAAGTGGTCCTCGTCGTACCCCGGGATCTGGACCTTCAGCAGTCCTCCTTCTACCTTTTCTTCGGCTTCCGGACCCATCTTCTTGTTCAGTTCCCGCAGCAGCTTGGGATCCTCAGCTTCTATGTTCATAGCGCTCTGGGCCGGAATCGGGTTATTGCCGGAGTATACGGCCATGGCACAGCTTCTCGAGACCTTTTGGTTTCCCGATATGGTCTCGACTCCATTCGCAGTGGGGTACTTGACCTTTTGGTGTAGAGTGGAGGAGACGCCTTCTATCTCATGAAGCCACGCGCGCCCGAGTATGACGTTGTAAACGGAGGGGACGTCCACCACCGTGAACTCCACGCTCATAACCTTGGTTCCTGTCTTAACAGGCAAGGTTATGTTCCCTCTGGGCTGAACGGCCTCAGAGTTGAATCCGTACAGGGGAGGGGCGTTGGTATCTAACTGCCCCTCCGTCAGCCCCATCTTTCGGTAGAGGTCCCCAAAGAGAATGTTCACCGACGCCCCCTGATCGACGAGGATTCGTCCAACTGAGCAATGGCCCACTTGGGCCATGATAACGAGGGCGTCGTAGTGGGGCAGGTCTACCCCCACTAGGTCGAAATCGGTGAAGCTTAGATCTGGCTTGGTGCCTTGTTTGCACCTCCTTCGGGGTTTTGAGCTTTCGGCGAGGCAGACGTGCTTTTTCATTGTGGCCTCACGGGCCTCGGTTCTCTCTGCCCCATTTGGCTTCGGCTTCTTTGGCCCGGAATGGATAACCAGGCAAGTCATCACCGGTGGGGGAGGTTTGGTTGCCTCTCGTCGTCCCCTTCTTGGTCTCGATCGGGGTCCCTTCGCGTCTTCACGTATTTATCCATCAAGTCGTCCCGGACCCATCCTTCTAGCCTTGCCTTTAGACCATGACACTCATTGGTAAAGTGGCCGCGGCCTCTGTGATAGTCACAAAATTTGTCATTGGGCCCCCGGGCTGGCTCGTTCCTGAGCGGGGGAGACCAGGAAAAGAATGGCTCGTTCTCGATCTCAAAGAGCAGGTCGGTCAGTGGTAGGCGAAATGTGGTGGAGTAGGCATTTCTTGGGTTCGAAGGGCCAGCCCGACGGGTATCCTCTCTTCTACACTTAGCGGCCGGTTGCGGGCTCTCCTTCGTTCGCGGTCTCTCCAACCTTTCCGCTATGGGGCGATCTCGCCGGGTGCTCCTTGAGACGGCTCCTCCCCGAGGCTGCTCGATGCTGGCGGCTGAACGCATTGCTCCAGTAGATCTCATGTCTTTCTCGATATCGACATGCTGTTTTATTAGTGACCGGAGCTGGCAGACTGAGCCAGGAGGGGTTGCTATCATTTCGTTGCGGATCCTGCTTCCCACGATCATGTTCTGCCTGAAAGCAGCTATAGCCGTAGAATCGGGGCATTCGGCACACTCAGCGTGCTTCTGCCAGAACCGATTATCGTAACTATCGAGGGTCTCTTTCGGTTGGGCCCTCACCTGGTATAGCTGCTTCGGTTGGGCAACCCTTTCTTTCAAGTTAATGAACCGGTGTGCAAAATCATAGGCCAGATCATCCCAACAGTGGATGGAGTTGGTAGGCAGAGACTGGAACCATTTACTTGCGAGCCTCCCCAGGCTGGCGGGGAAGCATTTACACATAAGGCGATCGAGGTGGGACCAGTGGTTCATCTGGTATCGATAGTGCCGGAGATGGGCTTCCGGGTCAGAATCTGCATTGAACACTTGGAGAACAGGGGCAGTAAAATTTCCAGGGGGCGCACTGTACTCTATCTCGTCTGAGAATGGGGTACTGCGGGTGGAGGCAACGATTTTTAGCGCTGCCTCGTCCGCGACTTCATCTCGGCCAGCGCGACGACCCCGCCTCCTCCTCCGGGGAGGCCTTTCAGTCCGCGCATGACTCGAAGCGGGCCGTGAATCGTGACTATCACCTGGTCGACTGATTCGTGAGTGCATGCTTTGGTCGTTTATACGGCGCGAACTCCCCTCGTGGGAACGCCTCGACTCCTCTCCCCTAGCCAGCTCCTCAGGAACCTCTAGGGGGGTCGTCTTGAGGGTCCCAACCGCGACATCACGCTCTTGGCGGGGATGCGAACGGGCTCTAGCTGCTCTACGCCACGAGAGACGGGTCCGGGCTCAGATGCCATCATAGAGGCTATCAACGCCTTTTGAGCCGCCAAGGCAACGAGTTCCTTCTCATGGATCTCTAACATCATGCGAGTCAGCTCGTCGCGCGACCGGGGCGTCCCCTGGACCGCATTGAGTGGAGTAGGCTGCCCCTCGGGCGCAGTTCCCGGCGTGCCAAAAGAGAGGGTCCTCGGCATTCCAAATACTGGGACATGCCGTGGGGGCGGGCTCTCGTACTGATCATTATCTGTCATTGTTCCTTGAAAACGGATTGTCGGAGCTAGCGCGCTACTTTCCCACAGACGGCGCCAATTGGCGAGCCTGATTTTCTTCCCAAGCTCGACTTATATATTTTATTCGCGTCGGCTCCGATCTTCCAAGGTATCTGCTTCGGTTGATGTCTCCTTCAATGGCGATGTGTTCTTCTGTGCCTGCACAAGGAACGAACAGGGGCCCGGGGTTGGTACCAGGTTTTTCCTCTCCAACGATCAAGTCAGTATCGGTATAGACTGAAGGCAGGAATATAGTTAAGGGTGAGGGATTGGTCCAGTTACAAGTCGTGGCGTCAGGTGTCACGGTTGATATTCTAGTGGTCCGGGTTGTTTTAGCTTTATCTCTCCTCTCTGTCTTTTTGTGTCCCCTTCTAATTGGTATTAGTGGGGGTATTTATAGTCTGATCAGAGGTGTTATTAGCCATTGGATCACCGCACTGTCTAATATTGATCCAACGGCTTCAGGTCATTTATGACTCTGACAATGGTACTGTCCTTTCCCGAGGCCCACAGGGCTGGCCTGTGATTGAGCCACGTCGATGAAACACATAAATGATCCCCCAAGTGAGCAGCAGCATTAATTGGGGAAATGTGCTTGACAAGCTTCTCCGGACCGGCTAGGCATGGTCCGGCCCCTCAAGATCCGGGATGACGCGTTACCCATGGTTGACAGGCCCGGATCGCCAGTTGTGGGGTTGATATCGGTCCGGACGAGGGGGTGCCGACATCCCCTCGCCATAATCCATCTTAAAATCATCTTAACGCAAACTTTTCATCAAAATTTCCCCCCAAATAAAATCTGTTTAGTTGAAGTTTCAATTTTTATTCTTCAAAACTATCAAACCAAATGATGAAACGACATGAGCCTCATCCCCGTCAACAAATAAGAAGTTCACATATACTACGTAAAATAAATCTTTAGGGTCACTTCGGACGGATAAGAAAATCAGGTACAACCATATTTTAATGCTATCACACTACCACCAAACACCAATTTGTATTTCCATACCTTTAAGTTAAAAGAAGTAAAAGTATAGGTCCACCAAACAAGCAGTACTATATAGCCTATAGGCTTACCAAACGGATATTAAGTAATTACTTATAGCTAGTAGGAGTGGTTTCGGTCCAATCCAGTTCGGTTTTTGGTAAAACCGAAACCGAACATATTTTTTGGTTCGGTTTTTTTCGTTTTCACTTTTTTTATTTTTTGGACCGAACCGGACCGGTTTTTTCGGTCCGGTTTTAGTTATTTCCGGTTATTTTTCGGTTTTATTTTTGGTTTTTCGGTCTTTTTCGGTTTTTTTCGGTCCGGTTATCAGTTCGGTTTTTCCGGTTTTTCGCCCAACAACCATATTGTGAAGTGCTCATGTGCTGTTCTGACTGCTCAACAGTCCATTATTGAAGTCATATGTGGTTCAGTAAGGGTATCAACATATTTTCTCATCTAGCGTACACTTAATATTGTGAACATGAGATCGATATTTATGTTGCCAATGACTATTATATACATAATAAAATGAATTTAATCACAATCGGTAAATTCACATGCTCAATGTTTAGAGCCTTGGAAACACTAATGCAAGTAACGGGTCCTTTTATGAATGCACAATAGCCCACTAAATAAGTAATATCAATACACATTCTTGAAACTTTTCTAGCAGTACCAAACTTAGTTTACAATAGGAATGACTATAAGAGGAAGAGCTTTCTTCATTGTGGCTCCAAATTGTTCTCCCATGTCTAAATTCTCCGGTGTTACTCCTTTGGGAAGTTTCCAGTCGAACGATTGAAGAAGTGAAGCTAATGTCAAATGAACCATCCGTATAGCCAAAGGCATCCCCGGACAAATTCTTCGACCAGCTCCAAACGGTAGATACTCAAAATTTCTCCCTTTAAAATCAACACTAGAGTTAAGAAACCTTTCCGGAATAAAATCAGAAGGGTTTTCCCAGTAATTTGGATCTCTTCCAATGGCCCAGACGTTGACAAAAACTTGAGTCTCTTTCGGTATGGTAAAATTGAGAATTATGCACTCGTTCTTGGCTTTGTATGGTAAAAGAAGTGGGCCTACTGGGTGGAGTCTCATTGTCTCTTTTACTATCGCGTGTAGATATGGAAGATCATCGATGTCGGATTCTGTTACGTTTTGCTGGGTTCGAAGATTGTCGATAATTTCTTTCCGTGCTTTTTGGAGGAGTTTTGGATGGCGAAGGAGCTCGGCCATTGCCCATTCTATAGTTATTGATGTTGTATCACTTCCGGCAAGGAACAAGTCCTGTAATTTATAAAAACTAGCAAGTCAGTGAACTGTGCAATCTAGGCCTACGTCTAATTGTAGCTTCCAGTTCCAGTTTCTTGTTTAAAAATTGTACATTTAAATGCCCGCTGAAAACCTGAGCATCCCTTGTTTTGTAGTCCGAGATAGGTAGAAGGTATAAAGCAGAATATTTTCCACCTTTATAAGCAATAAACTGACTTGAAAGGCAAGTGTTAGACAAGGAGCAAGGGTCTGTTTATTTGCAAGGTTCAAGCAATGAAATTATCATTTTCTTTAAAGAGCAAATATCAATCAAGTTTAACACTGCATTTGGTAAGATAGAAGCGTTAAACTTGATTGACATATGCTTTAGTGAAAAACTGAGGTTTAAAGTTGAACCAAACTAGTCCAAGTGTTGCGATGAGACTATAATTAGCACGAAGTAGCTAAAACAAGACTAAATTATAAATTGACCACTTAACCCCACCATTAAAGAATGTTTAATTCTCAATATCCCATCGAACATGTCATGAAAAAAGGACTTATGTTTGTTGTATACTCATTCTAAATTGTATGAGAATAACCCGGGGACTAACTAGTAGCAGGTTAAAAGGGACTCCAGTGCTTCCATATTGAAAACCCCCCGAGCTTTTATCATGTATCTTTAGTTATTTATTATTGATTGATTTAATCCCTTTCAGCAACCCTATAATTATGAGAAAAAAATAGTTTTAGTTACGCCACTGATCATAACTAAACTTGAAACGGAAATATTTCAAATAAGTGAAGATAAAAATAATATTTTTGTTACCAATAACAAAGGCTTGATAGTCCGGCGATTAAACTCTGAATCATCATGCTCCCAAAGATTAAGCAGCATGTCTAGGAAATCACCTACCCGCACACATTTTTGTTTTCTAGCTTGCAGTCTCTCATTTATAACCTCGTCGAACATTTCATGCAATCTCATGAATGATGGCCTAATGTGACGTTTTAAACCTTGCAAGTCAAATCTTTTAAGCATCGGAAAATAATCTGACAGATTGGGCTGTCCGATATCCTCCATTATCCGCCAAACAAGGTCCTTGAACTCTTGCGCAGACTCAAAATCTGGGTCAACAATATCGACTGAAAACATGGTGTTTGAAAGTAGATTAAGCGCAGTGGCGAAGGCAAGTAGCCCGATATCCACCTAGCCCGGGACCAAAATGAATTTGATGTTAGATATTATTGTTTAGTAATCATATGGATGCAATTGTAGAGAAGTATATGTCAACATTGTATAATGCAACTTGTGAATTTAGGTGGGTAAATAAGCAACATCCCAGCTTCAAGAACATATCTACTGTATAAACTTCTGAAAACTTAAGTCAATGTCTTACTTTATTGCTTAGAAAATATAGGATCATATTAGCCCTTAGGCAGCCAAACTCATAGGACGGCAACCCTAGCCGCCATAGCATGGATAACCATCCCCTTTTTCGGAGAGAGAGAAGAACATGTTATACCATAGGTTCATTATTTGATTTTGATTACAAATGTTCTAATGATTTTACTTATAGTTGAAAATTTCTTTATTCGATGATTTAATACTTGATTTTTTCTAAAAAGAGAAATTGTATATTTCAGGATTTAAAATGATAGATCATTCGATATCGAAGTTAACGGTTCAAACGGAACTCATTTTGGAGTCCGAACGAGAAAGATAGAAGAGTTTCAAGTAACCGAATTACCATATTTTTAGACACGTCGAATTTTTTTCGACATGTCGAATTACCAATCGAAAAGTGCAAAAATTGGGTAGTAAGCTCCCAAGATTATCCGACAGGTTGAAAATGAAGTTCGACGGATCGAAAATATGTTGTTTTGAATTAATCCACCTTTGCTTTATCTAAGTGTGAATTTTATCCTAAAACAGTCAACAAGTAAAAACGACCACTTTGGTACCAATTAATATTTTGAGTCTACAAAAATCATCAAATCCATCTCCTAAACTTAACAATCATCAACCCTAACTTCCATTAAAGAAAAATAAGCTCAACAAGGGGAAATTAAGAATAGAAGAAATCAAGTTAAAGTCAAACATTATCATACACGTATATTAGCTTAATTTTGAGTAATACACATTTGTAATATTATTCATCAAGATAGAAGCAATTGATAGAAAGTGATTTCATCACAAATTTGTAAAGAATATTTTATAAGCTCATTTGTGAGCGAGTGATCGGGTAAATGATTTGTAAGCGAGTGTGACTTAAAAGATGTAAGTATTTTCACTCGGCATACTTATAGAGCGATGATGAGCTTATTACGCCGGTTAACTTGTTAAGTTGTAATGTTGGGAAAAAAATTATAGTGATAATATCCGGTAATGTTTAATTCCGGGTAGATTACGTAGGCAGGTTGCCGAACCTCTATATATCGTGTGCCAATCTCTTTCCCTGCTTTTTATTTTACTCATTCCTTATTATTGTTTATTTGTTTGCTAGCGTATAATATTTTTAGCGTTTTGTTACTTTTTATTAAACGTTTAAGGTTATAATTACGATAGTTGGGTTGTTAGTTGCACTTATATTTTAATTACGCAAAATCCGCTTAAAATTCACCCCTTCTAACCTTTAGCTGCATGGGCCAACATAACCCAACACAAAACACGATCTTGCCTGATCCGCCTCACACGAAATATACTTTGCTGCAGAAGTGGGCTCGCTGCTAACAAGACATAAACAATTTCTAAAAGATATTGGCATGTACAAGGGGGATCCGCTTATACAATTTTTCATGGATGATATAAAGTAGTTATCAGAGCCATTCAAATACACAGTTGTCGGAAAATTCTTGCATGGTAAGTTTCGTACAGAGATCATTAAAAGATTCTTTAATAAATTGGGATTAAAGGCAGATCATCAAATCGGTGTAGTCGATAATAAACATATTTTGATCAGGTGTTTTCATGAAGAAAATTTTCAGAGAATTTGGTTAAGAAAAACTAGGTTTATTGATAATACTCCGATGAAAACTTTTAAATGGACCTATCAGAATACTGCTCTTACCGCTATAGACGGGGACATAAAGAAGGTTGATGTAAGATTAATTAAAGCTCAGAAAAAAAGTGAAGTTGCAAATTTTAAAGATGAAGATAAACAAAATAAAGAAAATGGAGATAAGGATAACAACAAATCGAGAAAAAAAAAAAAAGAGGATAGAAGGCCAAATCATATATCAATTCCAAAAACTGTCATATTCACTAAAATTATAAAAAAGAAAGTATTAAGGAATGAGTTTCAAAAAGTTTTAAGGCACCTTCAAACTCACGACCAGAGGCTTCGGATAAAAATCAAAATACCAATAGTAATGAAAAGAGTAATAATAGCACCAACAAAAGAGTAACTAAAGAAATCCCTGTCCCTTTAGACCAAAAGTGTAATAAAAAGTCAAATTGACAATTTTGATAAGGATATCCAAGTTGAAGAAACTATTGTAAGGACAAGTAATACAAAGAAGTGGTTAATTGCTAAACACATAACATCTGTGTCCTAAAGTGACTAGTTTGAATCTCGAAATTATTTGTTTTCTCTCTATTTAATTAATACTGTATTACTTTACTCTTTCACTTATCAATTAATTGAATTTATTAGGAACTATTAAAAATAAATGTATTTGTTTTTTTTACGATTTATTTTATTGTACTAATGAAAAAAAAATCAACGTCTTCTCAGAAATTGAATCCTAATTCCGCCACCGTGCATGCGGTAGTTTTCCATCACTATCATGAATGTTAAATTTGTAAATTTCACTAGTTTTACTTCCTTTGGTATGCATTTGTTTTTGGGTTCGTCGAATGCTCTCATTACCAGGGGCGGATCCAGGGAAGTACCGGGTGTGGCTACCGCCACCCGGTAATTTTCAATTTTTTTTATACATGTATTTACAGTATTTTTGTGATATATAAAATAAAAGTCCTTATTGATTTTAGATAGTGTTGCTACTAGTGTAAGTGTAGGGCAATAACTAGTGGAAGGTCAAAGAGTTCAATTATCATAAATGACTATTTTTTTCTAACTTTAAATTTGTACACCAGTTACCTCGATAAATTTCGTTCTGGATCCGCACCTGCTCATTATATTAACATACTAAAAGTACGAAAAGCATAATTCATCAACTAGCAACAAAATCATTTCCATATCACCTGATTGCCTGAAGCTGCGCATTTTCTAATATAAGAAACTAGCTCTTGTGCTTTCTTGTGCCTAAGATGCTGAAGTTCATCAAGCTTCTGGTTATTAAACAACTCTTTATTGCAAACTCTTCGGCGATTTCGCCAAAGGTGGTCCCCGGGGGCCCATACAAGTGTAGCCTCTGGGTCAGGCTGGGCTGCCACAGCTTCAGTAACGAACCGGTCTGAGAAGTTTTCGTCGTAAACATGAAGGATTTCTCTAGCGGCTTTAGCAGAGGAAGCTACAACGGTGGTGAGTGAACCTAGCCTAAGGGTCATGAGCTCACCATGTATTTTAGCCAACTTGGCTAGGGACTGGTTTGGATGGGCCCCGAGGCGGTGTAATGAGCCGATGATGGGGAAGTTGATGGGTCCTGGTGGTAAGTTTTTAGGTTGGAAAAAGGGTTTAATAAGGAAATAGACAACAATGAGTGATATGGAGAGGAGGAATGTGGAGAGCTCCATGGTGTGGTTTGTTAGAATTTCTTTAACAATTTGAAAACATATACTGTATACTGTTTATAGACAAAGGGAGGTAGCTAGGTCACATGTGGTAGCTATTGGTCAGTCCAGACTTTATTAGTAAAACATAAATAAGCATAAACCACATTGGTATATATGTTTAAAAAAGGCCTATGGAATATGTATTTCGTTTGGATGACACCCTTGTTAATTACGTCTAGCCTCTGGACGTCTTTTTAATATTGTTTGAAAACTCTTATGACTTGTATAAAGATAAAAAAATCATGTCAAAATAAATTAAAATATCATTTTTTACATCACACAACATATATAGACTATCAAGTAAATGTCATTTTGCAAAAAAAACGATTTCTTTCTAAATATATATTCATATTCTGGCATTTATATTTTACGTCAAGGACCGGCGTTTAAACTAACTAGCTTGTCTTACTTTCTCATCACCGCCCTGACTGTTAGTTTATACCATCGTTATCGCTATTTTCCTCACATTAAAAGATGATAAGCAAAATGTTGTCCCAAATTTGATCAAGATTTTTGCTAAGGTTTTTTTTAATAAGAGGAGATCAAAGACGATATTCTACTTTTTTATTTAGAAAATATTTTTATATTTTTGTTTCATACCATTAAATTGCAAAGTACCCCCAGTCCATTTATTTACAATATCCCTTAAAAAAAAGATTGATGTGACGTAATTCTCCGTTAATAATCCTAACTCATGATTGCTTAATCTAGCTCTAAGAACATTTCTCATTAGTTATTAGAAATATTTATTTTGTCAATATTATGCAATATGTGAAAAGGAAATTCAACTAAAATTTACGTATGGCATCTTTTGTTTAAATTTGATACCCGTTTATACGATTTGAACTATTATTATCGCCTCCTGAAATTGTAAATATAAGAAACAAAACAATCATTTGACATAGATTAAAAAAATAAAAAAAATAACATCTACTTTCTGGTAAGCATTTCAGTACTATTAGAGAGACAAATATACATATTTAACTTGTGTGATGATAGCGACTTTTAGCGCACCTATATATATAATCTTATTTCAACTTCTTTCCATTAATTTTAAATATATACTCAGTAGCTTCTAACTTCTAAGGCGACAAGGCAATTTGTGTAATTCCTTTCTTTGAGAAATATAAGATTTATTTACCTTTACATTTTCTTTAATGTAATCACAAGAAAAAAATCTCTAACATCTCGGACAATTATTCTTGGATTATTTTAGACTTCTGTTGTTTTAAAAAGTTTTAAGAAATTAATTAGAAAAAAAGCACATATATCACCAGCAAGTACATTAAAAAAAATACTCATCTGAAAACCACATAAACATCAATTTCCTGGAAAAAGAACATTCAATCATTCAGCAATGTCAAAACGTCTCTGTCTCTTGGTTAGAATCTTTGGAATTAAATAAAGATAACTCTTTTGTAAAATGAAACAAAAATAAGAACAAGGCTACAAAATTAAATTAAGTCCGGTAGAATTTTTCCGTGTTTCGAAACTATCTAATCGATACCATGATCCAGATGAGGAGTTAAATTATGGGGTATCGCGTCTCTTATAATTTCGTAATGAATTTTAATTAAGTCAAATGGGCGTTGGTCCTTTTTTGTTTGTTTAAGCCGTTTGATGACAATAATGGAAGGTTGGATAAATATTTCCGCAACATATTTGTTGCGCCTCCACTTCCAATTGTTTACCATTCATATATGAAGGTTATCATCATACATATTTTAATTAATTATTGATTTATGAAAATAAAACTATTTAATAATATTAATTGGTCATCATATAAAATTTAATTAACGATTGGTTAATTATTTCTAAAACTAATTAAATATTGGTCGCCCATATAATTAATCAATAGAAATAAAATGGAAAAAAAGGGGAATTTTTTTTTAAAAAAAATACGAAAATACAAAAAAAAACTGAAAAAACCTTTAAAAAAATTCGGGAACTCGAAAAAATGTTTAAAAAACCAAGAAAAAAACAAAATCACAAAAAAATGAAAAGAAGTTCAAAAGAATTGGGAACCCGAAAAAATCCAAAATTATTATTTTTAAAAAAAACCCTCTAAAAAAAACCAAAACATAAAACAATGAAAAAACGTTGAAAAATGTCAGGAACCCGAAAAAACCCCCAAAAAGGGTAAAAAAAAACTAAGAAAAATCCAAAATCACAAAGAAATGAAAAAACGTCTAAAAAAGTCGGGAACCCGAAAAAACTCCGAAAAAACAGTAAAAAAACCAAGAAAAAAATAAAATCACAAAAAAAATAAAAAAAAAGAACCCGAAAAAGCCCAAAATTAGTATAAAAAAATCTCTAATACACATGGATTATACAATCAACAATATGTGTGTTACGATCATACTTTAGTTATTCATACAAATAACAAACTCTAATACATATGGATTATATACTACGGTATATTTATTATGCTTTAATTATCCATAAAATAATGCGTGCAATCACATATATGGAATAAATTAAGTTTTGAATTCGGTACCTTACGCACGGTATGTTGGTGAATGTCGATATAACAAAACCCTAAAAAGCCGGATAAAGCTCAAAGTTTATATATACTCAATATCCGTACGTTTATCCAAAATCTCCAATATCCGCGAGCGTATATCTTATTCTCCGCGAGCATCGTACTGATAACGTGTTGTGTGACATATTAGCTCGTTATAAATATATATAGAAATATGTATAGATATAGAGAGAGGTATGAGAGATAAGAATAAATGAATATTTATTAATCAGAATGTATATGTATACAATGTACCTAACCAAGAAAGATAGGGTTATAAGCTCATTTGGATCAAAATAAAACCTATAAAGAGTATAAGCCAATAGTAGAATAAGATGGTACAACAATAACCATTTAGTTACACTGCAACTTTCTTTTTAATCAACTTTAAGTTGTAACTAATGCAAATCAAAGTTGCATTTGTTGATTTTCATCACCACGTTTCCTAAAACTGACGACATTCAAATATTATAATACTATAATGACATGCAAATTTTGATTGATATATTTGAAATGTTTTTTAATGCTTTACAGTTAAACAATACTTCAAATCATGTATTAATTATCTTAAAACAAAGCCAGGTGAATAGTTTAACATTTTCATTTCAAAATATAGAAAAAGAAATTTCAAAAAAAACTTGACTTCTCTACTTGGTATAAATCAGAGAGAAAATTAGAAGAGAATGAAAAATATTGAAAACCCTTAGGTGTGAGCATTAAAAAAGTGTGAGCATTATTTAAAAAGTGAGCATTAAAAAAAAAGTACACGAAAAAGAAATTGGCATGTATTTCTTATAAACGAGAATGAGATAAGGAAAATATATCTCTACTGTATAAAGTGTGAGCACACATCTCTTCATCATTCACAAACTCGCATCTCTCCTCGGTCTCCGTTTTGTACAGTAATTGAGTTACACTGTACAATGTTCAGTTATTTTTACAACCATTAGATTAAAAAATAGATGGTTAAATGATAACTTTTCAATAACTAATTTAATTTTTCAATTTTTATTATATATTAAATAATTTATTATTTAATAAATTAAAAACAAATTTACAACATAACAAAAACTCAAATAAAAATATAAAACCGTAATGAATATTATCATAAATTTAATTATTAATAATTTTTTTAAAAAATAACAATTAAATATTTATTTTTGAAAACAATATTTTGTGTGATCTAATTAAATTAATTGATTGAATGCACAAAATAAAAACGCATCACTCTGGTTACGTGTTAGCCCAACATTGACGGGTCTGCTTCATCAACGGCTCATAAAGTAGTATTAGTAGAGAATTGGTAAATAACATCATTCACACCCCATAGGTTATAATACTTTACGGCATCGGTTGCTAAAAAAATATTTTTTTTTTAAAATTTGATGATTATGAAATAAAAAATAACATGTATCAGCAATCATATAAATTTTCTAAATTTAAATAAACACAAAAGTCATATTATATATAAGAAATGTATATGATTTACTAAATTAATATAATAGTAATAAATTATCATGAGATCCATATTTTTATGGTTGTAATATTGTTATGATTATTAAATGATAATAAACAAATAAAAAGAAATAATATAAGATTATTATAAGGAAATTAATAAGAAAGCTGATTTTTTTTTAAAATATAAACGGTTTCTTAAAAGATATAAAGTGTGTTACGTTTGAGTAAATGTTTGAGCTAGCTGGTGCGGATGCTCTTAGTATATAAATACATAAAGCTCCCTCAGTTTTGTTAAAAACTTTCTTTAGCCTTTTTATTTGAGTTTTAACACATTTGTTCATAGTTTGTGAAAAGAGACAAAACTTAATTTTACTGTTTAGGAAAATATGTATTTTTACTCAATGAAAGCCATATTCTTCAAAGCATAAAAGAAAGTATAACCCAAACTCCAATTAGCAAATAAAAGTAATTATAAAAATGTTTAGGTGTGAATTTGTTTTGTATCAAAAGCATACTTGGATTTTCAGATAAGAACAAGACCATAGTAACTTAGATCTGTTTAATACGGTGACAAGTGCTTTTTAAAAAAGATTGAGAGATATTTTATATCGAATGACTGCCTTATATAGCATAAATATCAAAAATTGAATAATATATGTTTTTGTTTTCGCCATATATAAAATTGACAAAAGATAATTGATAGTACAATCTAACGATATGTTCATGCTACCAGAAATTAGAAAAGAATGAATAAAAAGAAAAACTTATCCCCAAAATATACTAACGAGCAAATTTCACACAAAACAATTATTTTTGCTCTAAAATATTGTTTCACATGTATTGAATACGTTTTTTTATTTACAAAATAATCTACAATGATACTCCGCGCCTTGCGGATATTCATTTTTTTATTCAACGTTAAAAATAATTAATTGTAGTAGTCGAGTTTTAATATATTATTTCTTTTCTACAATTTTATTAATTCGTTTACCTCGTTACCGAACTTACTCTACATATACTTATGCTATTGTGTATTATGTATATACACACACACACACACAATAAATTTTCAAATTAAACTAATCATGATTTTTTATAGGGGTGGGCACGGGGCGGATTGGGGCGGATTGGTCGCAATCCTAACCCGCCCCGTAAAATAAATGGCGGGACGGATTGGGGCGGATTAGTGAAATTCAAATCCCAACCCAAGCCAACCCAACCCATTATAATTAAAACCACAACCCAACCCAACCCAACCCAACCCATTATCAAGCGGGGCGGATTGGGTGCAGGTTGTTTCTTGAATTTTCATTTTAGTTATTAATTTTTCATTATTTCGCATAATTTACCTAAATATTTAAAAAAAAAAAATCTTTCAAATAGAAATATAAACTAAAAGCCAACCAAAATACGTTTAGAATGTTCGGAACAAGTAACAAAGCTAAAACAAAGCAAAACAAAACAAATTATTCTTCATCAACATAATCAAAATAAAGTTCAATAGCTAATTGAATCCACAAGTTCAATAGCTACAGATTTCGTAATAACTTCATATTTGGCTATACTTCAATTACAAATAAAGTTTTTAAAAATAAATTAACCACCCATACTACCTAGACCCAGATTAAAAATTCATTCTTTTTGTAAGTACGAGATAATACATTGAATTTATAAGACAATATATCAATCGAATCATTAAGCTTAAGTTTGGACAATCCAAAGATTTTTTGTCTATATATATAATTTTTCTTAAATCAATACTATTATAATATAGAAACTCTTATTAAAAAAAAATCTTGAGAAAATTTATATATATATATATATATATATATGCAGATTGAAACGGGTTAGTGTGGATTAACCCGCGGTTTGAAAACCCCAACCCTAACCCAACCCACGAATTTTTTTACGGATTGGTGCGGGACGGATTTAACTTTTTTTGACAACCAACCCGCCCTAATCCGCACGGATTGGGTTACGGGGCGGGTTTATGGATTTTTTGCCCACCACTAATTTTTTAGGTGGTATACTACTAAAACTAGCTCATCTCAATACAAAATAACAAAATAACAAAATAAAAGACCCGGCCGGGAGCTGTTTTGCTAGTAGATGAAAAAAGGAAGACATGGTTGAGGCGGAATATGAGATTTGAGAAGTAGATGAGAAGGACAATAGAGTAAGATAGAAATATTTATTTGGCACTTGGCAGATACAGAAATTGAAGCGTGCATGTGTATTATCTAGCTACCCCCAATCCCAATGGTATTTTTTGGATTTACAATTAATCACAAGGATGCTGACGTTTATATAATATACATATATAGATAAATTGTTGTAGTTTAGAGACGTCCGGATGACCGGATTAAACTAGAAGTTTGAGCAGGTTTGGCAACGTAAAATGCATATGTATCAGTAATTTAAATAGTATAATTTGTCAACTCTTTAAGCATTTTTTTTGGGTTCAAATTTCATTAAGTTCGAATGGTATGTTTTTGTCAAATTATCGGTTTTTTCATATGTATTCGTATTTTATTTTTATTGTAAATCAATGCACTAATTTATTTTTAAATTGTTTGTTAAGAAAATATGTAAAATTTAACTTTTTATATTTTTTTTGTTATTTATTAATATTATTAACTTATAAATTGTCAAACAAACAATTAAATATAAAAAAATTATAAATGGTCAAAATTTACAGTTTTTTTGAAAAAAAATAATACACTGATTTACAAAAAAAAATCAAACTTTTTTTTACAAATACATATGAAAAGAACGAAAATCTGATGAAAACTTAACCATTCAAACTTAGAAAATTTGTTCCCACTTTTTATACCATGAGAGAGTGAAAATATTACTTTAATTAACGACAACTTGTTTTGTAAATAAATTTATATGTAGTTTGGTTTGGGCCTTATCATCAGTTATCAATGTTATATAGTGACCGATACGATTGCTATGTGGTAGTGAATATGGCAATGAAGCACCAAAGCAATGGAACAAAATTGAAATCAAAATAATTTCTGTATGGAAAAATCAGATATTGATGGATTAAAGTTAAAGAGGACGGAACAAGATAAAGAAAAGGATCTGGTAATGTTGAGAGATACAATAATAAGAGATGTGTCAACTCCTATGCGACACATTTTAAATGGTGCAAGTGTAAATATCACATCACAATTGATAACGTATGATGTTTCGCTTCGAAGCTTTTTTTAGGCACGCCATAAAAGTAACAAAAGTGATCTTCTCGCAAACTTAATTTGACAAGTTTGTAAAATTGCGAAGGCGCTTAATTAGAGAAGTGATTCTATTTATTTATTTTATAAAATAAAAGCATATACAGCACTGAAGACCGGAGAGTGTCAGAAGACAAGTTTTATACATTAGATATATGATTCAATTAAACTTTTCTTATGTAAATTTTCTGTTGTACAATACAGTTTTCCAAACAACTTAAATGATGACATTAGCAACATATGCAAGGGGAACGTTTTGAACCAGATTTTTTATTCCAAACTCTGTAAACGACGAATCCTGATTTAGACTTGCTGATATCCTTGTTTCCAGACTTTCTTGTGGCAAATAGAGATATTTACAATCTCTAAAGAAATGATTTCAGATGTAGAGTTTTTCGGTCAAAAGACTTACAGCTTGATCATGTAAATTGGGGTTACTTGAGATGAATCAAAGTTATATTCTTTTTAAACGAACCGTACAAGGAAACACTCCGAAAAACTACAAATAAGCAACAGCTTCAAATAATTATACTCATGCGAAAAGCTGTTCCTACAAAAAGTTATGCCAATCTGACAATCGACTATTCGACTGCTTGAGTTGTATACATACTTCAAAAAAATGATGAAGAATTAAAAAAGATATATAATATTCATACCATCGAGCATAAATTTGCAACATTTTTGAGGTGGACTAAGCATTAATTGCAATAGTTAGATATTTCCCGAGGTCAATTGCAAAAATTCAAAGTGGGGGTTTCTTTGCATTTTTTTTTCTTCATATTATCAAGATGGATAGAGCGCCAATGGACGACATCATCAACGGTCACTAGATTATTATGCATTGCTTTATCTGAAGTAGCCTAAATATATGTTTACTTATAAGAGAGTAAATCATAGTCCTAGCAAATTTCGAAAATAGGGAAGAAGCTATAAATTGAGAACGTTAGCATCTGACTGGTTTAGCTAGCTAGCACTTAACTACTATTAATGAGTTGTGTGTTATTACTAGTACGGGCTTGTTTGGTTGTAGCTTTAAGCAAACAAGGTAAGTATCTTGAGGGTGGGAAAAAGATTTGATCAACTTGAAGCTTCTATTTTTTCATGAAAAATACCTAATAAAAGGTATAGATTTTAAGATGACCAAACTACCTTTTAAAAGACCGGGAAGCCGAGCTTAAAAGCCATAAGCAAAGAGGTGTAAAATTATGTTTGCTCGTTGTTATAAGGTCTTATCTGTGTGATCTAAAGGATCTTCTTAATTATCATTGTAATAGGGGAAAATTAGGCGTGGGTCTCTAAAAAGCAACTTATTTTGGTTTTAGTCTTGTCTTCAAAGTGTTTTAAAAAATATTTTATCGGTCCCAAAATATTAGGGTTCTATGTATCTACGTGCAACTTTAACCGGCAAATATTCCGTGCTTAAATTGTTGAAATATAAATGTTTATTTGTTTATACTATGCTGGAGGTTCTTTTTATACCATATTGGAAGCTTGGTACCAAGTCTTGATTTACACATGTTGAAATAAAGTAATAACTAATAAGCTACTGGAGGGACGGCAGATCGTAATAATTAAAAAACAAGACGTGTCGCTACCAACCAGGCAAAGTATCGACGACTTTGTGTATCTGATTTTTTTACAAAGATATAGTACTAGTAGGCAACTAAAAAAACTCTTGGCAGTATGATAGACAACTATTTTTAGATACATTTGCTTGGTTAATCAGTACTATATTAATTAGCGAATAATGTGATTATGATGATGTTAGCGAGACCAAGTCAGTTTAACTTTTTTTTTTTTTTGAAAGTCAAGTCATTTTAGTAGCACACTTTGAAGTGTTCTGTGGTCCAAGTTTCAGATATATTTGCTTGGATGGTATATCATTATTCATTAATTAGTGAATAATGTGAATATATCCTCTCTAGTTTCAAGTTTCAACTACATGTCTCTCTAAATCCTCTATATTCTTCAACATCTCTTCTGTTTCTTGAAGTGTCAGTATCTTTGTATACTCTAGCTAGTTGTTATCCATCCAAAGGTCAAACAAAACCAGTTTGATCAAAGTAACTGCGAAAAGGAAAAATGAAACATTAAACGAATTAGTAGCTAGCAACTACGTAATGTAAGGATGTAATTTATATAAATAAATATTCGGTAAAAACCGAACCCAATACTTTCTAATTTTTTTTTTACTGAACCCAATACCTTGAACAGCTAGAGAAATTGAATAAAAGACATACAAATTGGAAACAAAATTAAGCTAAGGCAGGGAGGGAACCAACTTTTCCAACCAACTTAAATGGGGTTAGATAATATATGAATATTTTTTATGGCAATGAACAAATAGCACAGTAGCCTAAATATATTATCAAAAATTACAACTCAAATTCAAATGGATCTCCAAAGCTTGGATATACTGCGGTAAAGCTCCGATGGGCTCACCAAATCTCTCACGGGGACATCGGGGCTTCACAGTCTTAGGGAGCGTAACCCTAAAAGATTTGAAAAAGAAATAAAAAGCAGGAGTAAACGTATTGGGGCTTTCCAAAACTTTGGTAAAACTAAAAATTGCACCACTACCGTGAGGTAGCTCGGTAATGATTAATGTCATACCTATTAATATGTGTTTTTGAAAATAAATACATATTGGTATACACTTCAAATGGTAGTAATATCATTTTGTCAAAATTACACCATATTTGTTAAAACGAGGGGACTGCGGCCCAAACCGTCTCTAGTTAGTTTTTTCCTTGGATACAGATAGTGTTCGAATTTAACAGTAATTTGGTGTCAAGTTGTTTAATTTTAATTTTATTTACTACTTTCTCCGTTGCTATTTAATTGTCAATTACGAAACTACGTGTAATTTTGATCGGTCAAGAACTTATAAAAAAATTCATTCCGACAATTTTGATACAAGTTTTTGATCGATCAAAGTTGTCGGAATGAATTTTTTTAAAAGTTGATCATATAGTTCAAATGTTAAATTTATTATTAGATTTAAAAAAAAAAATCATTCCGACAATTTTAATACAAGTTATAAGTCAGTCAAAATTACATGTATTTTCGTAGTGTATAATTAAATGAGAACGGATAGAATAAATGTTTTTTCACGGGGAAAGACTAAGAGAGGGAGGAAGGACAACTTATGTCAAAACAACAAAAGTATTAGCGAATATATCTTTAATGGCCTTGCTTACACTCTTTGTTAACATTACAGGCATGTATTGGGATGGGGGGCTCCAATAGTTTTTTGGGTACGGTTTTGGCTACGGTGTGAATTGTGCCGGTGAGCGTGATTTGGGAAAGACAGAGAGGATATGAGAATGTATATAGTGTGTTTGGGCCGAGATGCACCATGCTGTTTTTTTATTTATAAAGATTAAATATAACCATTAGATCTTTATCCAAATCTGTTGTTTTTATTTTATGCTTCAATTAAAAAAAAGCTGGTGGAGGCCCCCATCATCCCCCATGTATTGAGCTGGTAAAATGTCAATTGGCGTGTTGCCAACCAGGCAAAGTCTGACGACTTTGTGAATCTGACTTTGACAAAGACATGGTGGCGACTAAAAAATTTGCGAAAAAAATAAGTTTAATATAGCAAACCCAAAGTGAGTGCTGGTTTCTATGATTATGTACATTATAACCACATATTAGAGGATCTAATGGGACACTGTAATATAGATTCTTCCTTCTCATACACATTGATTCTTCTTCTGTGGATGAGTATGGAGTTCATTTTGATTTGGGAGCGAATGATAATGAACAATGGGATTCAAAATGGCAGAAACATTCTATGAAAACGAGAGGTCATAGAGGTGGTAAGTGAGAGTTTTTTGTGTGTGAATAAAATAAAGATTATATCTTGCAGTTTCTGAGTTATTACAACAAAGATTTACTTGTAATGGAGAAAATTGGCTACTGAGGACGTAAAGAAGGAAAAGATGACGCATTGATTTATCGCTTTAGACACCTCTTTTTTTTTTTATTTAAATGTAGTAGTTGATAGCAATTTTTGTGGTGTGCCGTTGGGTTATGTAATTCTGTTTTTTTACCGGAATTTGGTCGGCTTATGCCATCACGCCGGCATGGCCCATGAATCCGACTTTGGTTACTTTTGAATAAATTTTCGTTTTAATTAAAATATATATATATTTAATTTTTAAAAAAAGTTAATTTTTTTTATAAAATGTTATATTTATATATATTTATAAATTGTGTATTTTTTATATATTTTTTTGTATTTTATGTATACGTATGAGTATGTATATGTAACTATTTGTTTATGAGTATGTTAAAAATATATAATTATAAACTTTTCGGGTTAAATTTATATATTTTATAAAATTTGGGACTGAAATGTAATATAAACTTAATTTCCGTCAAATTAAATTAACGGAGGTCACCAATTTAGGAAAAAAATATATAATTCGGTGTCTCAATAGTTAATGTCAGTAGTTTGGCCTCTATTTTGTTAATGTATGTTAGTATGGTTATTAAACCTATTTTATTTCCAAAAAATCTGGACGGAGAGTGATCGACAAGTATTTTGAGTTTTTGACTTACAATTGTTTGGTTAGTCAGCGGCATTTCTTTCATTAGCTTATTAATTATTGACTTCCAATAAATAGTGTGATTACGATAACGTTAGTAATACCAAGTCCGGTTGACTTTAAACTTGTTAGGTTATTTGTGTTAATTTCGTAAACCATTTAGCACAATGGGAGGGCGTTAAATAACAAAAAAAATCATAAAACTTTTATTTATAGCAATAGATAATATTAAACAATACTTTTAATTAGACGTATAACAAAGAGAGTAAGAATTATACTTTTCCGGATGATGTAATGATAAAGCGGATAATTACCGTCGAAACCCCAAATATCATAGCATTCCTTAGTAAAATTTGTAATAATTTAACGGCCTATGTACCTTTAGAAACTATCACCAAAGAAACTCTTTCTTTTATCTGAGTGGTACCAGCTATAAAAATAACACAAAGGAAACTTTTTCCTCTTTAGTATTAAAGCAATACAACCGAATGTTTTTAAAGAAAAACAAATTTTCAGGAAAACTACTTTTTCCCTTTTCAATGTGTTCAGCCGTGTATGTGTATGTGTATGCTTATGTGGTATATGAAAATTGGTAGCTGACCATTAGATGCCTTATCAGATCCTTTTTCAAATAAACTCAAACTCCTTTAATCACTCATCCCTATCATATATATCACAAGTAACAGTTAACACGGTTTAATAGTTTTTAATAATTCTCCATTATTAAATACCAACATTTTCTTTATGTCAAACTTATATTTTTCAAATATAGCAAATGAGACTGGTGGACCTATAAATTTAAGCTCCAATAAATAGAAAATCAATCAAACTCTTTTAATTAATATCAATTTATCAATTTATTAATTCTAGTATTACTCCACTAAAAATCTAGACATGCACTCTTTAATATTATAGATATATATTTATTTCGCAAGTGATCCATTGATATAATCATTACATATAAATTAATCTTTCACAAATAATTCATAATTAGAGCTAGCTGTAATCCGTTAACCTCTCTTATTATTTTTTTATTCTCGAGTGTCAATGATTTCCAATCAACATGTGTATCTATGAACATTTCATAGACTGTGTGCACTAACAGTTTAAACTCTAAATCAATAGTCGAGAGAATTTTTTACCTGCTTTGACAAAATCGCCATTTCTAGAGAGAGAAAACATAAAAATAAACGAGAAATTTATATTTTGATTAACCGCCATTCTCAGTAAAGATGAAAGTATATATCGTATATGTCAGCTGACACACGTTAATTCGCCAGCTTAGCAACTAACTCTATAACTAACTATCCTTTATTACTGGTCCACTATCTTTTAAGTAAGTTCAAATTAATACACTGTAATATGAAACTGAACATAAGGATTTCACAACAACTGTCAGTTAAGCTCTTGAATTAACAAATCATGACACAAACAGTTCATATACTTCAATATGCTTATGACTATAGAAGGAGTGGATTCTATCTTATAATATTAGAATTCCCGGCTACTAAATTATTATATCCCCAAAGTACAAGAGTTCAGACTTAGTAATATCAAATCCATTCTGTTGAACGATGTTCTTCAATTCGATTATTTTAATGATAACAAAAATTGTAAAACATGATAAAAGCTCGTTTTGTGTACTAATCTTTTATCGAGTGTATTAAAGGTTCAAAATGATATATTGCGTAATTACAAAGCCAATGGTTCAAGCGTAATCTAAATCGGATTTGAAACGAACTAGTTACGGGATTTCAAAGTCTGTCGAGAAAACCGAAAACAAGCCCAGAACAAAAACGACCGATCGTCAGAATCAACGACCGATCGTTTCAGTGCTATTTTCTTCCAGTAAGCTCAACGCAAAAACGACCGATCGCAGGCTTAAAACGACCGATCGTTTTAAGTATGTTTTCTTCCAGTGAGCAAAGAACAAAAACGACCGATCGTCAGAATCAACGACCGATCGTTTCAGTGCTATTTTCTTCCAGTGAGCCAAGATGAAAGTCGACCGATCGTTTTACAGAAACGACCGATCGTTTCTGTAAAATTTCAAAATCCAGCTTTTAAGCCATTCCTGAAAATGGGGCGAACCACTGCATTAACCAGCATTCAATTCAGCCAACAACTGTAACGGTCTGAAATTAAATGTTGGAGCTTTTCTCCCTACAAAAGGCTCCCAATCCCTTTGAAGAAAATCATCCAAGCATCCAAAACTTTATTAAGCAAATACTTCTAAGAAATCCTTCAAGCTTATACTTCCAACTTCTCACTTATTATTCATAAATTATTCTCGATTATATTCTCATTGTAATCTTATAAATATCGAGATAATATTTGTTAGTGAGTGATTCGAAATCAAACTTGTAAAAGAGTATTTTATAAACTCATTAGTGAGCGAGTGAATTGGGTAGAGGCTTTTAAGCAAGTGTAGCTTAAAAGCTCTAGGTCATTTATTCGGGATACTCATATAGTGAGGGGGAGCGTAATCGGTTGATTAAGCTCGTTAAGGTGTAACCTTGAAACGAAGATTTTTAGTGAAACACTCGGTAGTGAAAATACCGAGGAGAGGACGTAGGCGCGGTTTGCCGAACCTCTATAAATCTTGCGTTATTTCTTTCCCTAAACTTTTACTTTACGTATTTATTTATCGCTTATATTTATTGCTTGTTTATATTATTTAGCGTTAATTTGGTAACGAAAAAGTTTAGGTTATAAAATCTACTAATTAACTTAGTTAAATACCCATAGTTTTAATTCCGCGAAAAACGTACGAAAACCTTATTCACCCCCCCTCTAAGGTTTAGACTCCTACGGACCAACAATTGGTATCAGAGCTTAGATATTTTATTCACAAAAATCTAACGATTTTATAGTTTAAAGATCCGCTATGTCTTCATACGCCGACTCTAAATCCATAACTAGGCCCCCATTCTTTGACGGCACTAACTATCCCTATTGGAGAGACCTAATGAAAAATTTTCTATGTGGTTATGAAATAGATCAATGGATAAGTATTAGCAAAGGCTATAGAACGCCTAGGAGAAATGGAGAAGATAAACTTGTAGAGGAACTAGATACCGATGAACGCCTTGCGTTTTCCCTAAATTGTAGGGCCATGACCTCTATCACTTGTGCGCTCTCGCCTAGTGAGTATGATAAGATTTCCGGTTGTGACACCGCTAAGCAAATGTGGGATAAGCTAGCTATTATGCACGAAGGAACTAGTCAAGTTAAAGACTCTAAAATTAGCATGCTTATTCATGATTATGAATTATTTAAAGTCGATGATGACGAGTCTATTGCTTCCATGTATACTCGTTTTACAAAGATTACTAATGATCTTAAAAGACTTGAAAAGGTATATTCTAGCAAGGAGATGGTGACAAAAATCCTACGAAGTCTTCCGAGGAAATGGGAATCGAAAGTGACGGCTATACAAGAAGCCAAGGACATGAACACACTTTCTCTCGACAACCTCATAGGATCCTTGAGCACCCATGAGCTAGATATGACGACTCGAAAACATGAGGATGACTCAAAAAAGAAGAAAGGCATCGCCTTCAAAAGCACAACAAATGACGATAGCGACAACGATTCCTCTAGCGAGGATGATGAAATGGCACTCTTCGCCAAACGCTACAACAAATTCCTAAGTTGGAAAAAGAAGGGTGGACAACGATTCCGGAAAAAGGAGTATAAAGGAGAGCCTTCCGACAAATCGAACAAGAAGGACGAAATCATTTGCTATAAATGTCACAAGCCCGGCCATATGCAAAACGAATGTCCCTTGAAGAAAAAGGACAAGTTCGGAAAGAAAAAAGAATACAAGAAGGCATTCTTGGCCGCATGGGGGAGCGATGATGATAGCTCCGATAGCGACAATGAAGAAGTCGCAAACCTATGTCTCATGGCTAGAGACAACGATACCGAGGATGTATGCTTGAGATCAAAAATCAACGAGGACAAGTGGTTCCTAGATAGTGGATGCTCAAGACATATGACGGGAGACAAAACAAAATTCACCACTCTTGCACCTAAAGACGGAGGCTTTGTGACCTTCGGGGATAATAGCAAGGGCAAAATCATCGGTATTGGTAGTATCTCTAAACCATCTAATGTCGTTATTGATAATGTATTGCTTGTTGATGGTCTTAAACATAACTTGCTTAGTATTAGTCAACTTTGTGATTTGGGTCACAAAGTCATTTTTGAAAAATCGCATTGCATTATTCATTGTATTTCGGATAATAAAACTATTCTTATGGGTCAAAGACAAAATAATGTCTATATGATTGATTTGAATAGTTCGGTGGATGAGGAAGTCAAATGTCTTGTTACTATCAACGACAATGGTTGGTTGTGGCATAGACGACTTGGTCATGCAAGTCTTGATTTACTTGCTAAACTTTCTAGTAAAGATTTGGTAATAGGTTTACCAAAAACTCCTTATATAAAGGACAAACTTTGTCACGCTTGCCAATTAGGCAAACAAACAAAGATTTCTTTTAAGTCTAAAAATATTATATCTACTACTCGTTGTTTGGAGCTCATTCATATGGACTTAGTTGGCCCCTCCCGGACACTTAGTCTTGGCGGGCGTGCATATGCTTTCGTCATGGTTGACGATTTTAGTCGCTTTACGTGGGTCTTGTTTTTAACTCATAAGCATGAAGCATTTAGAGAATTCTCTATTATTTGCAAAAAGCTCCAAACACGAAAGGGTTATATGATCAAAAGTATCCGAACCGATCATGGTAAGGAATTTGAGAATACTCCATTTCAAACTTATTGTGATGAAAATGGTATTGATCATAATTTTTCGGCCCCTCGTACGCCCCAACAAAATGGGGTAGTTGAGAGGAAGAATAGAACCCTAGAGGAAATGGCACGGACCATGCTTTGCGAAAATAATTTGCCAAAGTATTTTTGGGCCGAAGCCGTAAATTCCGCTTGTTATATTTTAAATAGAGCCTTAATTAGGCCCATATTAAAAAAGACACCTTACGAATTATGGAATGAGCGAAAGCCCAATATTTCTCATTTACGTGCATTTGGTTGTAAATGCTATGTTCATAATAATGGTAAGGATAATCTAGGAAAATTCGATGCTAAGTCCGACGAAGGAATTTTCGTTGGATATGCTATATCGAGTAAAGCTTATCGTATTTTTAATAAAAGAACTTTATTGGTGGAAGAGTCGGTACATGTCTCGTTTGATGAGAATTTGCCGACGATTGATAAGCCTTTAATTGTTCATAATATTAATGATGATATTTTTCATAATGCATCTTCTTCCAATCTTGTTGCATCTAGCTTAGAGTCTACGCCTAGAATAGAGGTTGAACCCGTAGTTGATGAAGTCACTATAGATGTACTTCAAAAGGACTTAGAATCTAGTGTACACATTCATGAGGATTTGCCTCAAGAATGGCGATATGCCAATCACCATCCGCAAGATTTAATTTTGGGTAACCCGGGAGAAAGAGTGCATACACGTTCTTCTTTAAGAAATATAGTTAATCATTTTGCATTCTTGTCTCAATTAGAGCCCAAGAACATTCATGAAGCGGAGCTCGATGAGAGTTGGGTATTAGCTATGCATGACGAATTAAATCAATTCGAGCGTAGTAACGTATGGACCTTAGTACCTAGACCGCGTGAGAAAACCATTATAGGTACGAAATGGATATTTCGTAATAAGATGGATGAATCCGGGGT
The DNA here is from genome assembly GCA_963920805.1 of Primula vulgaris. Taxonomy (NCBI): domain Eukaryota; kingdom Viridiplantae; phylum Streptophyta; class Magnoliopsida; order Ericales; family Primulaceae; genus Primula; species Primula vulgaris. The sequence continues at coordinate 30,820,897 of OY987213.1, forward strand.
AGTTATTAGAAATAAGGCTAGACTAGTAGCTCAAGGGTATAATCAAGAAGAGGGCATCGATTTCGATGAAACTTACGCACCCGTAGCAAGACTAGAAGCCATTAGAATGTTGCTTGCTTATGCCTCTTTTAAACGTTTTAAATTGTTTCAAATGGATGTTAAAAGTGCATTTTTAAACGGCTTTATTAATGAGGAAGTTTATGTAAAACAACCACCCGGTTTTGAAAATCACGAGTTTCCTAATCATGTGTACAAACTTCGAAAAGCACTTTATGGTTTAAAACAAGCACCCCGGGCTTGGTATGAAAGACTTAGTAAATTTTTGATCAAAAAGGGTTTTTCTCGTGGTACTTTAGACACTACTCTTTTTATTAAAAAGGATGGAAAAGATATGCTTTTAATTCAAATTTATGTTGATGATATTATATTCGGTGCTACTAATGCTCGCATGTGCGAGGAGTTTTCTAAGTGTATGCAAGGTGAATTCGAGATGAGCATGATGGGTGAACTCACATACTTTCTTGGATTGCAAATCAAACAAACAAAGGACGGGATTTTCGTCAATCAAGCCAAATACACGAGGGACTTGCTCAAACGATTCAACATGAGCGATGCAAAGCCGCTAGGAACTCCGATGAGTCCGGCAACAAAATTAGACAAGGATGAATCGGGCAAAAGCGTGGATCAAAAGCTTTATAGAGGTATGATTGGATCCCTCTTATATTTAACCGCAAGTAGACCCGATATCATGTTTAGTGTTTGCTTGTGTGCTAGGTATCAATCTTGCCCTAAGGAATCGCATGTTATAGCCGTTAAGCGCATTTTTAGATATCTTGTAGGTACTTGCAATTTAGGATTGTTTTATCCTCATGATACTTCTTTCGAATTGCTTGGCTATTCCGACGCCGACTTTGCCGGTTGTCGATTAGATAGAAAGAGTACTAGTGGCACTTGCCATTTCTTAGGAAACGCTTTAGTTTCTTGGCATAGCAAGAAACAAAACTCGGTTGCGCTTTCCACGGCGGAGGCGGAATACGTCGCCGCGGGTAGTTGTTGCGCACAAATCCTTTGGATGCGTCAACAACTAAACGACTTTGAATTATCTTTTAATAGTGTACCTATATTGTGTGATAATACTAGTGCTATAAACCTTTCGAAAAATCCGATCCAACACTCTCGCACTAAACATATTAATTTACGTCATCACTTTTTACGGGATCATGTCCAAAAAGGGGATATTACTCTTGAATATATAAGTACGGATAGGCAATTAGCCGATATTTTCACAAAACCCCTTAATGAGGAACAATTTTGCTTTATTCGATGAGAGTTAGGCATGTTTGATGTGTGAAATATACATATATTTGACTAATTTCATATATTTCAGTATTTTTGCTATTGTTTCTTGCCAAATCTGTGTCGAAATGTGCCAAAATTTTCTGTTCTGTACCTCATTTACAGTCGATCGATCGTCAGATAAAACGACCGATCGTTTTGCTACAGACGACCGATCGTTTCACAAAACGACCGATCGTTTTTTAGTCTTACTCTCTGGAAGAATTCAGATCTTTTTCGATCGATCGTAACACAAAAACGACCGATCGTTTTTGTGATTGTCAGCGTTTAAACTTTTTCAAACCCTAATTTTCAATTCATTCCAAAACATAATCAACCCTCTCTTCCAAAATTCGCCTCCCTCTCCATCAATATTTTACAAAAATCCCTTACTTTCTATAAAAATATCACCAAATTCCTCCTATTGTCCGTATAATCGATTATCGATTAAATCCGTTTCTTAAAAAAACCTTTTTCAATCAACGATGGTTCGTACCAAGAAAGCCACATCACACCTCGTGGATGAAAATGACGACGCCTACGTGCCTCCGTCCCCTCGCCCCCGTGTTCCTCGCGGTCGCCGAACCGGCTCTTCCTCCACCGCTCCACCATCGGGCCCCGGTGCCTCTTCCGGCCCTCTTCCGCCTCTCTATCCGGCTACTATAGCCAAAAGAGGTATATTGTCAAATTTTACTCTCAATATGTCTCTATTCACGGAACGCTTTCCATTTGTTATGCAAAGCCTAAGCTTTCAAAATCTCGAAACCATTCTAACCCTCAAAGAGCCATTTTTCATCGAAAATGTTTATGAATTCTATTACAACCTCGCTCTTGATAGGGATGATGGCGCACTTCGCTTGCGTTCATCATTTAACGGACAACCTTTCGTTTACGGTTTAGATCGTCTACGAAATTTATTACGCCTAGGAAACGATGGCATTTATGAGTCCAATGAAGAAATGTGTGAATTTCTCGAGATCGATCACTTTAACGATCTCAAAGATGAAATTTTTCATCCCCTCCATAATAATCGCTCCAACAAGGCTCATGGCCTTCTTTTCAAATATAAAATGGCCTACCATATTCTATCTCATATCGTCCTACCTCATGCCTCAAATTTCACCGATGTTACGAATGAGTACATCTTTCTCTTAGGTTGCATCCATCGCCAAGTCAAGATTGACTTCGCGACTCTCATATTCCTTAAGATGGATTCGCTCAAAACGAAATCCAAGAATGGGCTACCTTACGGTGCCTTGATTTCGGCCATCTTAAAGGACCTTAATCTCGTTCCCGGTGGAACGTTGTTCAAGAATAAGGACAAACATGTTTGGGATACTTCCTACCTTTCTCAAATGTCCATCAAATTCCATAATGCCGACAAGTCCATAACTTGGTCCGGCAAACGGGTGTCCGGCCCCGGCTATACCCCTCTTTCCCCCGAAGAGGAAGAGTATGTCGGCCCCAAGGCCACACCGCGTGCTTCTAATGAGGACGTCGCTATATCCTCCGATTCCATTCCCCCCGTCGATATCCCTACATCCTCTCGTCCCTCTCGACGACAAGGAAAAGCTCAAGTAGGATCTTCTTCTCGTATCCCGCGCTCCGACAAGTTCTACGACTCTCTCTACATCAACCAATACCATAATGCGCAAACGACTCGTCGCATGTTTCGATTTTTGAACCCGGGACAAGAAGAGCTAGACCGACTTGATCGTGAAAGCGCCGAGCAAAGGGCACAATTTCATGAATTCTTTCCCAATGACGACGACGACGACGAAGATGATGCGACTTCCCACCGCGACTAGGCGGATATTTTTTCATGTTTTTTGATGATGTCAAAGGGGGAGAAGTACCTCTCTATATTGTTTTTCTCTTTGCATTGTATTTCTATTTCCTTTGAGTTGAACAAGTTGTTTTTGATGTAATAAGTAGGAAACGGTTTTACTTGATTATTATGATGCGTTTCTTCTTACATTTGCTCTTGTTTATATGGCATTGTGTGATTGCGATTTTAACTATGCGTTTGGATCTTATTTGATATTATTGCATTATGTGCGCATAGTTTGCTTGTTGATTGGATTATATATATTGTTTTTCTTTTGTGGCGATTGACCATTTTTTAGGCAAAACTATGGCCAAATTTTCGCTTGCATATAGATCTTCATAATCCCTAATCGTTTAGCTTGTTTTTACGTCGTTTTAAAATCGGATGTTATGACATTTACTTGCTTTTTCTCTAAAAACGTTTATCCAAGTAAAGCGTCATCTACACATATCGGTTATACTTGTTTTAACAAAAAGAGCTTATAGTATGTTGAAGTCAATATTTTGTCATCATCAAAAAGGGAGAGATTGTTGAACGATGTTCTTCAATTCGATTATTTTAATGATAACAAAAATTGTAAAACATGATAAAAGCTCGTTTTGTGTACTAATCTTTTATCGAGTGTATTAAAGGTTCAAAATGATATATTGCGTAATTACAAAGCCAATGGTTCAAGCGTAATCTAAATCGGATTTGAAACGAACTAGTTACGGGATTTCAAAGTCTGTCGAGAAAACCGAAAACAAGCCCAGAACAAAAACGACCGATCGTCAGAATCAACGACCGATCGTTTCAGTGCTATTTTCTTCCAGTAAGCTCAACGCAAAAACGACCGATCGCAGGCTTAAAACGACCGATCGTTTTAAGTATGTTTTCTTCCAGTGAGCAAAGAACAAAAACGACCGATCGTCAGAATCAACGACCGATCGTTTCAGTGCTATTTTCTTCCAGTGAGCCAAGATGAAAGTCGACCGATCGTTTTACAGAAACGACCGATCGTTTCTGTAAAATTTCAAAATCCAGCTTTTAAGCCATTCCTGAAAATGGGGCGAACCACTGCATTAACCAGCATTCAATTCAGCCAACAACTGTAACGGTCTGAAATTAAATGTTGGAGCTTTTCTCCCTACAAAAGGCTCCCAATCCCTTTGAAGAAAATCATCCAAGCATCCAAAACTTTATTAAGCAAATACTTCTAAGAAATCCTTCAAGCTTATACTTCCAACTTCTCACTTATTATTCATAAATTATTCTCGATTATATTCTCATTGTAATCTTATAAATATCGAGATAATATTTGTTAGTGAGTGATTCGAAATCAAACTTGTAAAAGAGTATTTTATAAACTCATTAGTGAGCGAGTGAATTGGGTAGAGGCTTTTAAGCAAGTGTAGCTTAAAAGCTCTAGGTCATTTATTCGGGATACTCATATAGTGAGGGGGAGCGTAATCGGTTGATTAAGCTCGTTAAGGTGTAACCTTGAAACGAAGATTTTTAGTGAAACACTCGGTAGTGAAAATACCGAGGAGAGGACGTAGGCGCGGTTTGCCGAACCTCTATAAATCTTGCGTTATTTCTTTCCCTAAACTTTTACTTTACGTATTTATTTATCGCTTATATTTATTGCTTGTTTATATTATTTAGCGTTAATTTGGTAACGAAAAAGTTTAGGTTATAAAATCTACTAATTAACTTAGTTAAATACCCATAGTTTTAATTCCGCGAAAAACGTACGAAAACCTTATTCACCCCCCCTCTAAGGTTTAGACTCCTACGGACCAACACATTCTTATAAATCAAAGAATATAATTTCATGAATAGGAGTCTACTAATAATCCAGGATTAAGAGCATCTCCAATTGTGTTATTATCTCTATTGTTAACTAAAAATGTTAGTTAACAATACAATTTTGTCTCCCCATTAGTTGTGTTAAAGTGTGTGTTAACTTTATAGATGTTAAAAATATTGTTAAAGATAACAATCTTTTTAATTGTTATTACTTGATGACATGACAAAAAAATGTATCCACATCCACAATTAACTGTTATTTCTCACGTATATCTTTTATATATTTACCATACTGCTATTTATTTTCTCACAGCATATATCCATAATACTATATTTTGAATAATTAATTTTTAGTTAAAATATATAACATTGTTAAAGTTAAAACTAATGTGAGTGTTTACCTTGCAATAAAAAGTTAACAAAACTATTATGGATGCTCTAAGGTTATATTATATATGACCAACAGTCATATAATAAGTCGTTTCAATATTTAACGGAAATTAGCATAAACAAAATTAAATAGGGTCCTTGTTCTACATAATCTCATTATGCATAATACTTTCAATTAATGTCATGCTACATCAATGATCATAATAATCATTTCATTATTAATGAGAAAGAACACTACTAGTAATATTAATTAAAGAATCCATAAATTTAATTTATTTGTTGGTCACTATCAACAACTATTACGAACTCGTTTTGATTATTATCATTAAACATTATTCTTTAGCATATAACAATCATATACAATGTTTAAAGTCACATTAATAATCATAGAATTTTTCATGATATTTATAATATGTTCATAACATATTCACATAAAAACTAATTCTTAATTTCTAAAATTAATTATTCTAAATAATAAAAAAAATGGTTTTGGGCCTAAATCCCAACAATTTGATCCATCTTTTAACACGTCGTGTTTTAAGAAGTAAAAACTCAACTGAAACGTTTTCGCAATAGATGCGCTTAAAGTGTATAAGCTTTGAAACGAAATTTTATTGAACTTTCAATCGATTTTTTAGCTTTAAAGCGAGCTTTTTTATCCAGTGATTTTAACCATCTATGAGTTAAAACTTGAGTCGACTCTTTCTCATATATCTTCTCTAGTTTCAGTTATGTCTCTCTTAATCCTTTATGTTCTTCAAAATCTCTTTAAGTTTTGAAGTGTGTGTATCCTGATATTCTTCTATACTGTAATTGATACCCAAAGTTGAAGCAATAGGTTTCATAAACTAATTGTGAAAAATGAAGATAAAACACATAAAATGGAGTAGCTACCAACTATAGAAAGTAGATGTAAACGATATGAATAAGATTTAGTCAAAACTAAACCCAGACTTTGAACGGGTCGAGAATTTAAACACAGGACCAACAAATTGGACAAAATTATGCCTGATTCAAATTAGATTCTGATCATGTTCATATTCAACAAATAATGTGTAGTGCTCAGTTGCTTGAGCTTTATTTTTTCTTAGCACACTTTCTTCCCTTGAAAAAGGAAAAACAACTTATGTCAAAACATGTAAATCATTATTGTTGATCTTGTATTCTTGTTGATAAACTTGGTAGCTTAATTTGGCTGTTATTTTTCTTGTTTTTTCTTTGTACTTCTCGGAAGCCTCTATAATCTTCTCTTATTTTTCAAAACCCTTGTCCTTTTGTTTCTCTGAAGAAGTGTTCATCCATTGCATTTGAGCCTTCTCCTCAGCTCCTTCTATGAAATAAGCAAATCAATATATTCAGAAAGAAATGGATTTGCAGTTACACAGTAGATCCCGAAGCAGGAGGATCATTCACAATATGGATGGTAGGTGCCGACAAGAAGTGGCCAATATGTTTCCTGAGAAGGCAATGAAAACTTGGACACATTATTAGAACTCAATGGCAGGCTTGAGAGTATACACCTAGCTAAACACAATGCAACCGTTCAATTCACTTAAAAATTTGTCATTTAAAATTCTCAATTTTTCAGGTTACTAGGCTGTCTCTCTTTACCTCTCTTTATGTGCATCTTGTGTTTACGAAGTCTGTTCGTCTATCTCAGATTCTCAGTCTTTTCCTTTAATGAAAGTCTTTCTATTTAAGCTTTTTGATTCTTCTAAGACTGGTAACTGGAAATGCTGTGATCTTAGTTATCCGAAGCTCTTTTTTTCACATGGGAACTGCTTCCGTTTTCATTATTTTCATTAGCACATCTCTGTTTGTTTTTTATAAAGTCATGTCTAAGGTTTCCAAATTTCAGAAACCAGAAAGAAAAAAAAGGAAGCAAAATGGGTTTCATTCATTTTTAAGGCGCATATTGAAAATTGATTTTCCAAATGCTGTTTTTTTCTCAACACCTTTATCTAAATACCGGGTAACTTGTCAGAAATTCAGAACTGGGTCACCTAGAAACCATACAATGTCAGTTTCTCATCTTAGGGCTAAGGCTGTCACGAAACCAACTTAACTGGCAACTCACTTGACGTATATGAAACCAGTTCCAATCCTTCTGAGTCCAACTCAGTTTACCGGCCTAAATTAATCTTCCAAGCAGCTTAGCCGGACCCTAAATTTTCACCCTTTTTTCTTTAGTTCAAATAAACTGCCTAATTAAAATCAAGAACTCCAACTACAAATCAGTTCATCAGACCGTTTAGGTAAAAAAGAAAGGGCTAGCGGCACAATTTGTTGCTCGCTTGGCTTCCATATGAGGGTAATCATTTCATAATATTTCTTATATTCAAAACTGGTCACAGTGCAAAAGCACTAATTAAAGTTGAAAGGAAAATAAATTTTACCAAAATAAAGGAAAGAGACAACAAATTCAAGAATACGTCAGCACCTGATCCTCATAGGCCAAAACTTTTCAACCTTATACCTAAACCGAAAAATAAAATAAAATTCACCCTTAATTTTCCTTTATCAAACATATTTTAAAATTTTCTTTCTTCTTGAGATCCTTGTAAGATTCTATTGGAGTGTTTGGTGCAAAGAAAAAAATGAAGAGAAGAAACAATATGAATCATCCTTCTGGCTTCTTTCTTATACGCGTAAACTCAACCATCGCTTTACATGCATGAGAAATAACTTCTTTCTTAGGCTGTATTTGCCTTGTAAGTTTCAGAAGATGAAGAGGGTTTTTACTACAGGAGCAAGAAATGCAGAAACTTCAAAATACTGTTGAAAAAGAGTTTCATAGTTTCATATTTCTGTTAAACTTGCCTAACTAACAAATCCTATATTGAGCAACAATGTTCCTTCAGATATGTAAAACTCCACGCCACCAAATCACTAAAAGGTGTGAATCACACACAACAGAGTAATGACGGGGTAAGGATTCATACCCGAAACTAATAATTTAACTTATCATTCTATACACTTTTTATCCGATAATTGTCAGAGAACATTATAGCACTCACACCAGTATTGCTATTTATTTTAGCCGTTTATCTATGCAATATCTATTTTAACATAGTATCATGCACTATTTACTTTACCAATTCAGTACACAAAGTTTAAATTTTACCAATTTGGGTCATAACCTATCAATTTTTGTTCAATTAAGGAACTGATGTTTAAGTAAATGATGCAACTCACGTTCTCTCACCTACTACATAACAGAGCCACTTGTATTTAACATCTCGTCGCATTTTGGTGCAACCTCACTCAGCCCAGAAGAGGCATCAAGGTATACGCACTTTGTTTTTTTTTTTGTTGACTGGTGTTAGATCCTTTAGCTTTTCTTATCCGCATTTTTCTTCTATTTATTCATGATCACTTATTATGTTTTCTAAAATGAGTCGTTCTAATTCTTCTCGGAATTTTTCTCAAGGAAGTTATACTTCCAACTCTAATAAAAACGCTAATATGCGAAAAGAAGAATGTCAGTATAATGATATTCCTGAAATGGCTAACTTTGAAGAACAGTTAGTAAATTGACACCTTTCTAAGGTGAAGCCCTCTGAAATATATTCTATTGGTATGTTTGATTTTAAAATGGCTATGGCCGTTAAAACAATAGAACAAACTATTCCTATCAACCGTGATATGGAAACTATTCAGTTACTGCACAAAGAAGAATTACGTAGATATTTTGATAAATTCAAATACGTACATCTTGGTATGGTACAAGTCGCTGTAAAACCTCTTACAGCTCAAGGATTAAATACTTCTGTACTTATTGCTTTACGTGATTGTCGTCATTTAGAATTCAAAGATTCCTTATTAGGTATTATTCAAACCAGTTTGTGTAACGGTCCAGTTTATTTCAATTGTTTTCCAAACTTCTCTGTTTCTTTAACAGATAAAAATATTTTAGATGTTCTTAATTTGAATATCCAAACCCATGGTTATAAACTTAAGGAAGGAACTGAACCTTTAAATATTACTTATCGTGTTCATTACAAAGCTATGACTACTCTTAGTCCTCGTGCAAAAATTTTTGACACCAAAGGCAAAACTGTTTTAATTGAAACAAATTTATTAAAATCTGATGTCCATACGCCTCAAACTATTAAATGGGATGATATTGAACCTCCCACAGAATGGAATTTATTATCAGCAAGCCCAACTGAACCTGTAGAGAATAAAAAAATTGAGGAAATTATTCAAACAAAAGAAGGACATGTTTTCGTAAAATTTGACAAAGGCAAACGACTAGCGTCGAGAAGTTCTTTTTCTGATTATGAAAGTTCCTTTAAACAGAGTCAGTCTGCTAGGTTTTATACTCCAAACCCTTCTGTAGCATCTTTTCAAACTGCTAATAAGTTAGTTTTTGAGGGTGTTTCTAATACTCCCCAAAGTATTCCTCGTGCTATTTACCACGAAGAGAGAAATGAAAATGAACCAGAAACTCTTTCTGAGTTTGATAATATTTCTATTATTAACATGTTATCTATTCCCTTTACTTATAATCAACAGGATTGTGTGAATGATATGAATCAAGAAAAATATACTTCTTTTCGCAAATGGTTCTTTTCTACCTATAGTCAGAAAGAACAACAACATTACACAACTTTATTTTATGCTCATATTGACTGCATCAAACAATTGGTTTCTTTCCCTATATGGTTTATTGCTCAAGCAACCATAGAAAATAGTCCTTTCTTACATGTCTTAAAATCTCTTCATAGAAATTGGACAACTGCAAAAGGGGAAACCATTTCTGCTATTCATCCCCCGTCAGAACTTTTAAAATTACGATCTGGTGATACGGTTATTGAATCCGCAGCTTTTTCACCACAAGAAAAACAATTAAATTTCACAAATCTGACCCTTCAAACTATTTGTTCCCAACTTAATCGTATTGAAAAAAACGGACATATCATTGTCCCTAAGGACACAGCAGCTATCGCTAGTTCCTCTTATACACCTGAACCCACGATATTAAAACCTAGTATTGATATAACTATTTCAAAACATCCGGATCCTACTGATATTATTACTTTGCTAACCCAGCAACTTGAAACCCTGAATATTGGGAATGGTAAAAATATAGCTGTTTTATCTGAAAACTCGGATGATATCGATCAGATCAATATTTTTGAAAAACAACTTTTGGCAATGGATAATACTCCAGAACAACAGGCTAGTATTAATCAAAATGTTTTTGGAAAATCTACTGCTTTTGGCCGAAAATCCATTCCAACTGTTCCTATGAAACATTATTATTCTAGACCTAGTCCACAAGATCTTCTTTATGAAGAAGAAGGTGGTAATATTTTTACTAGTTTTAGTGCTAGAACCATTTATGAATGGAATATTGATGGTATGATCGAATACCATATTATGGTTATGTTACATAGAATGACTATGTATTCTACGGTTTGTTTAGGTGCTAATAACACCGATTACCAAATTGCTGAATTTATTGTTGCTGGCTTTGCTGGCCAATTACGCGGTTGGTGGGATAATGTTTTAACCCTTGATCACCAACGCAAAGATAATAATTATAAAGCTATGCTTGACATGAATGGTTTAAGTCTTAATGTTCTTACTTCACAAGAACGATCTATATTAGATCTTATTAATGAAATTGATAATGCCGAGGTCAAAAAGAAAATGATTGAACATTATTTAGATATTCTTACAAAAGGTAAGAAAAAAGAAACTCCTTATATTCCTCAGGAAGCTTATTCGCTAAAACATGTTTTCGAAGGACTTCAATCATCTCCTTCTAAACAGATTTCTTATGAAGATATTTTTCAGGAGGTTAAAACTCTTAGAACTGATGTGAATACTCTCAAGAGTAAAGATATTTCTATTTCTGATTTACATAGTGAAATTCATATATTAAAAGAAGAAGTAAAATTCCTTCGAAACTTTATTCAAATTGAAACAGATATTTCTGTAGAACAGGAAGAAAATACTAAAGATAACACTTTCTTGAATATTATTGACAAAATTACCTATCAAAAATGGCATTCTCATGTCACTATCGTTGTAAACAAAGAATTTACTTTTTCTGGTCCAGCCCTTATTGATAGTGGAGCTGATTTAAACTGTATTTGTGAAGGACTAATTCCTACTCATTACTATGATAAAACCACTCAGTCTTTAAATACTGCAGATGGCTCTAGGATGAAAATTCATTATAAACTTTCTAATGCTTATATTTGCAATTCTGGCATATGTTTCCAAACAACTTTTGTTATGGTCAAAGGCCTTACCCAACAAATTATTTTGGGAACTCCTTTCTTAAACTTAATTGAACCTTTTATGGTCACTTCAAAAGGTATTATATTTGAAACCAATGGTCAAAATATTATGTTTGATTTTATTTCTCAACCTCAAGTCCGCGAAATTGATATGATAAAAGAAACTTTAATTTATAAAGAAAATCAAATCAATTTTTTACGAAAGGATTTAAAACTTATGAATATTTCTAAACAACTTATTTCTCAAAAAGACAAGATTAGTTTTCTTACTAATCTTATAAAAAAAGAAATATGTAGTGAAATGCCCACAGCTTTTTGGAATAGGAAAAAGCATATTGTCACTCTTCCATATGTAGTAGACTTTAAAGATTCTGATATCACTACTCTGGCTCGGCCTGCCCAAATGGGTCCCGACCTTATTGATTATTGTAAAGAAGAAATAAATTCTTTATTACATAAAAAACTTATTCGTAAGTCTTATTCCCCTTTGAGTTGCACTGCTTTTTATGTATATAAAAATGCTGAAATTGAACGTGGTGCTCCGCGACTTGTCATTAATTATAAACCGTTAAATAAGGTGCTCAAATGGATTCGGTACCCTATTCCTAACAAAAAGGATTTATTAACCAGAATTCAGTCTGCCAATATATTTTCTAAATTTGATTTAAAATCCGGCTATTGGCAAATCCAGATTGATGAAAAAGATAGATATAAAACTGCTTTTGTTGTTCCTATGGGACACTATGAATGGAATGTTATGTCATTCGGTTTAAAAAATGCCCCTTCTGAATTCCAGAATATCATGAATGATATTTTCTACCCTTATTCTGCTTTTAGTATTGTTTATATTGATGACATTCTCATATTTTCTAATAATTTAGATCAACATTTTAAACATATTAATATTTTTATCAAATTAATAAAAAATGCTGGCTTAGTCGTTTCTGCTAGTAAAATGTCTTTATTCCAAACACATATTCGCTTTTTAGGTCAGGAAATCGACCAGGGCAAAATTATTCCTATCGATAGGGCAATTCAATTTGCAAACAAATTTCCTGATATATTATCAGATAAAACCCAATTACAGCGATTTTTGGGAAGTCTCAATTATATTGCGGACTATTACCAAAACCTCTCTATTGATAGTTCTCCTTTATATGAAAGGTTAAAAAAGAATCCACCTCTGTGGAGTGATATTCACACACAGACAGTCAGACTCATTAAGTCTAAAGTAAAAAGCCTACCTTGTCTGGCTCTTATTTCTCCAACTAGTTTTAAAATTGTTGAAACAGATGCATCTGATATTGGATATGGTGGTATTTTAAAACAGAAATTTCCTTCTAAAAATAAAGAGATATTGTCTCGTTATACTTCTGGTAAATGGAATAGTGCTCAACAAAACTATTCTACTATTAAGAAAGAAATTCTTTCAGTTGTCAATTGTATTTCCAAATTTCAGGATGATTTATTAAATCAAAAATTTCTTTTAAGAATCGATTGCAAAGCTGCAAAAGATGTCTTAGAAAAAGATGTCAAAAATTTAGCATCTAAACAAATATTTGCTCGATGGCAGTCTATTTTGTCTATTTTTGATTTCGATATCGAATATATTAAAGGAGAAAATAATTCTCTTCCTGATTTTTTAACCAGGGAATTTATTCTTGGCCCTACATGAGCCAATCAAGTCGTGGCCGAAGAGGATATTCCTCTGCACAAGATCGACATGAATTCGATAAGAAGAGATATTCCTCTTCTCCATCTATTGCTGACTCTAGCTCCTCTAAGGGTCGGGCTGTTCGCTCTAAAAAAGAGCCTGCCAATTATGAGGATTATTTATCCTCGGGAAAAACCCAAGAAAGCTTCCTTGAAGCACTAAAAGAACCAGTCCTTCCTGGAATAAAAAAGGATAAAGATGAGTTAATTATTCTTCTCCATAATGGAGATGCGAGGTTATTTACCTCCCCCAATACCTTAGCCAAAAGATATTTTGATTCTGAGGCTCAGTTTCCTCTTATAGACAACAAAGACTTGAAATATTTTCAGTCCATTCTGATTGAAACTGGTTCAGTGGTTTTTAATCACATGAATCAAAATAAACATACATGGGATATTTCTTTTAGTAAAGCTTTTATTAATAAAATCATTCCTATTACCGAATGGGGTCTAAACCCAAACAAGCCTATGCAGCTTAAATTTTCTCACCAAGATTATAATTATTGGGATTATATGGCCGCTTGGCGATATGCTTTTTATTACCAAAATCGAGCCGAAAAACACACTTGGTTTATTCGCTTGGAACCAACATTATTAACTCAAGCAACGCCATATTGGTTTTATGATTGGTTCTCTTTTATTGGTCCCAATGAGGATATTCTTCCTCCCGATATTTTTTGTCTTTATGAAGAGTATTTTCTCAATAACCCAAAAACTAGGGGGGCTACAGTCATTAAAGGAAGTAATTTACTCCGATTTCTTACTCTATTTAGTCTGCCTTGGATCTGGCAATGGTCCTATGCAGTAAAACCAACTGAGCTTGGTCTTATGTCGTTGGTTCGACAATCTTATTATAAATGGTGGACGAAGTTTGATTTCAAACTAGTCCTTATTAAAATTCAAGAGGCTATTGAGTCCTTTAAAAAAATGGAAAGGGAATATGCACCCGAATCAACAAGAACTACCAAATTAGATTTGCCTTCTTTGGCTGATCTTAAAAAACAATTCCCCTCTGCTTCTTCTATGGAATTAAAAGCAAAATTATTTGCTCTCGTACAGAGTCAATTATACATCGATTTTACTGATTGTCTCGCCAATAATTCTTCGTCTAATTCTTTAATGAAAGAAGACTCTGGTGCTGAAGAAGATGATTTTGCCCAGAACAACGAAGATATGGAAAATTATTTAGACCATCTTATTGATGAACAAGTGCCAAAAGCCACACCAAAGGGCAAGGGCAAAGCAGAGTGACATATTCCACTTATTATTCCACTTATTCCAAAGAGATAAGATTCCTTCAATTAATACCCTAAATTTACGTGTCGATGGGGCCCAATACGCACCCGGCGTAATTTACGGAAAAGCTGTGAATCAAGTCTTCTTTCAATGGGCCAGTATGTTGGCAAGCCGCCCATGTTTTAACGTTTTATGATTAGTGCGTTTATTGTTTAGTGCGCATGATTGTATTGTTTATTGCTAGTGCGCTTAGTGCGCCTTTCTTTTTCCTTTTTCTTTTCAAGGCTTAGTCTATATAAGGGACATAATGTCTGATGTAATAGGGAAGCAATTTCCAAAGCGTGTATCTCTCTCTCCTATTGTAAAAATTGCTCAGTTTGAATAAATAAAGAATTGTTTGTGGGCATTTCACTACATATTTCTTTTTTTATAAGATTAGTAATAAAACTATTCTTGTCTTTTTGAGAAATAAGTTGTTTAGAAATATTCATAAGTTTTAAATCCTTTCGTAAAAAATTGATTTGATTTTCTTTATAAATTAAAGTTTCTTTTATCATATCAATTTCGCGGACTTGAGGTTGAGAAATAAAATCAAACATAATATTTTGACCATTGGTTTCAAATATAATACCTTTTGAAGTGACTATAAAAGGTTCAATTAAGTTTAAGAAAGGAGTTCCCAAAATAATTTGTTGGGTAAGGCCTTTGACCATAACAAAAGTTGTTTGGAAACATATGCCAGAATTGCAAATATAAGCATTAGAAAGTTTATAATGAATTTTCATCCTAGAGCCATCTGCAGTATTTAAAGACTGAGTGGTTTTATCATAGTAATGAGTAGGAATTAGTCCTTCACAAATACAGTTTAAATCAGCTCCACTATCAATAAGGGCTGGACAGAAAAAGTAAATTCTTTGTTTACAACGATAGTGACATGAGAATGCCATTTTTGATAGGTAATTTTGTCAATAATATTCAAGAAAGTGTTATCTTTAGTATTTTCTTCCTGTTCTACAGAAATATCTGTTTCAATTTGAATAAAGTTTCGAAGGAATTTTACTTCTTCTTTTAATATATGAATTTCACTATGTAAATCAGAAATAGAAATATCTTTACTCTTGAGAGTATTCACATCAGTTCTAAGAGTTTTAACCTCCTGAAAAATATCTTCATAAGAAATCTGTTTAGAAGGAGATGATTGAAGTCCTTCGAAAACATGTTTTAGCGAATAAGCTTCCTGAGGAATATAAGGAGTTTCTTTTTTCTTACCTTTTGTAGGAATATCTAAATAATGTTCAATCATTTTCTTTTTGACCTCGGCATTATCAATTTCATTAATAAGATCTAATATAGATCGTTCTTGTGAAGTAAGAACATTAAAACTTAAACCATTCATGTCAAGCATAGCTTTATAATTATTATCTTTGTATTCACAACCAGAAGAGGAAGATGATCTATTTTAACATAGTATCATGCACTATTTACTTTACCAATTCAGTACACAAAGTTTAAATTTTACCAATTTGGGTCATAACCTATCAATTTTTGTTCAATTAAGGAACTGATGTTTAAGTAAATGATGCAACTCACGTTCTCTCACCTCTACATAACGACTGCAATTGTATCAACATCCATAAAAATAGATATACAAACGTCAAATATAATGAGTGCAATTTTGTTGATTTATATTGTATTATCCTTAATTGGACAAAAATAAATAGGTTACGACCTAAATTGATAAAATTTAAAGTTTAGTTATTAAATTTATAAAAGTCAATAGTACGTAATACTAAATAGTAAACATTTTTTTCTATATCTATACCATTATATATATAATAAGTTAACCCAATGTTTTTAAGCCTTCCCAAATTCACAATTTTTTTTTCAACTCAATTTTTTTTTAACTCTTACCCTATTATATTTTTTGTAATCTATACGTATTTATTGTATTTTAAGTTCGCCCACACAGCGCGTGACGATTAGCCTTGTATTCTATAATATATTACGGAGTAATAATTAGAGTAAAATTTACTAGTTGCAAAAACACTGTAGCGGTAGTAATACAGTCCTTTAGCATAGCTCTCTCTCTCTTTCTACGACTGACAAAGCAGGTTTGATCCATATCTCCATCGTTCTCTTTATTTCTTGATTATTTTTCTCCATCTCTTTTTTTTTTTTTCTATATTTTTTCGTTTCATACGTTCTCTGCATTTGTCAACTCAGAGTAATTTTTCTAGGTGTGGAAGAGTTTTTTGTATTATTGGGTTTCACGTTAATGCTCCAAAACTGGGGTTCTTTTTGGAATTTGATACGCCTGCTATATATTGATGTTATACAATGCTAAATTATGGTCACAAACAAATAGATCATCCCATTGTAGGGTCAACTTCTGCTGTTTTGGCAGGATTTTAATTTTACCATTTGATATGCCTGTAAGATACTAAGAATTGCACATTTATCAAGATAATAATGGGTCAACTATTGCTATTTCGACAGGATTTTAATTTTACCATTGTACCAGAAAACTATTTCAAATGTTTCTACATATTTTCTTAAATGTATTGTGTTTTTATTAATAGGTTGAATATTTGCTAGCCAACTAATAGATTTTATTTCGATAAAACTTTGGTGAGTTATGAATGTGATAAACAGGGCCGGTTCTGGCATAAGCTAAATAAGCCAGGTAGTTTAGGCGCCGGTCCCTGAATAAGTGCAAAAAAAAAACCCCGCTCTTTTCCATAATAACAATTCAATTAGAATCATTGTTATTTGATGGTCTATTTTGTATAATGTAACAGACAAAATTTTGTTTTACTATGACTTGTTTAGATTTTGTAAAAAAAAAATGCGCTTTTTTTCTTTACGCAAGTTATGAATTTTTTTGAACAAAGTTAAAAAGGCGCCCCAAAAAACATATGGCTTAGGTGTAGAAAGGCGCTGGACCGGTATGAATTTTCTGATTCTAGTGCTGAAAGTAATTAGTTAAAATGTGTGTTGCTCCTTTATGTAATACTTTTCACAAGGCGTTTTTAATCAAGTGCTTGGGTTCTATTAGGATGTTATACCATGTATCTTGCATGTATAGTTTGTATATTTGCAGGATATTAGTTTATGAAGTTTTAGTTGTGTTTAAGTGGCTCAATCTATGGTCTTATGGTTCACCAGAACGTGCACAATATGCTTGCATTTTGTGTTTGCCTATTCTTGTCCGATTGAGATTAGTTTATAATTTGTCACTGTACATATATTGATTGTTTCCTTAGTATTATGTTCCTCATTATCTACTTTAGAGTTCTCAACTTAATCGTTGTGAAAGTATCATGTTCTTGTTGCCATATTTTACAACGTCAAATTATCACTAGAGAAGAATCTTTTGAAAGATCCTCAGTAAATGTTAATTTTAGTAGCAATGAATGAATCATCAGTCTTTTTTTTTGAAAATTCGAATCTTTGAATCATCACAGTTGCTTTTGGTATGAGTGCTTCATAAGCAATCGTAGTGTTTGGTTTGTAAGTTTTCATGATAATTGTTTTGTTACTTGTGAAATGATATTTGTTTTTGTACAATAACATGTCTTTTATACATTTGGATTTGCTAAAAGAAGTAATATGTAATTTAGATAATTTGCTGTATTGCTTTAAAAAAGAAGAAGATAATCTGCTGTATGTAAAAATTTCTTAGATAACTGTGTGTGTATTTTAGATTAGATAATCTGCTCTCGAGAAATGTATTACAGATAATCTGTAAATTAAATATTCAGTCTTGATGCTGTATAATAGATAACCCGTAGATCATTTCTTCAGAGTACTTACGGTATGTTTGCCTACATCCTGCAGTTTCAAACAAACAAGGTAGCTAATTCATGTAGAGAAAACAGTTGAGTTCATCCAGCTTAAACTCAGTAGTCTATCAAGCCAGAAAACATAAAACTTACTCCCTCCGTTCCTATTTAATTGTCAACTACGAAACTACGTACAATTTTGACCGGTTTATAACTTGTATCAAAATTGTCGAAATGATTTTTTTTAAAATCTAATCATAAAATTTAACATTTGAACTATATGGTCAAATTTTGCCAATTTTCATTCTGACAACTTTGATATAAGTTCTTGGCCGGTCAAAATTGCACGTAGTTTCGTAGTGGACAATCAACGAAATCGGAACGGAGGGAGTAGTTTTTAGTGGGAAACCAAATCGGCTGTAACTGATAAGCAATTAAAGCAAATAAGTCAAGCTGATAAGTTGCAACCAGAGACTCCTTTTAACTGTGTTCAATCTTGACCTGATGAACCTTAGTTTATCAAACACAGAAGTTGAACTGTTGAATAAATATTTCCAACATTTCCATTTAATTCTTACATGACATGCATTCGTTGGTGTTTGGGGTTTATCTAAAAAACAATTCCTCTTTACTTCATTACTGCCACCTTAATTTGTTTCTTGCTAGCGCGTCTGTTTATACTCATCACAAGCACATCATAAAGGTAAGTCTATATCATGTTTTTTTGGAAAAACTGAAGCAGTTGTTACAAAGGGTACTTCCGGTTGACAGTATTGACGAGTTAGCAGTAAGATCAGTTCAGTTGAATAGTAAGACACTAAAACATATATAGACGTGCCTTGAAAGTCTTCTTTTTTTGGGTTTTCATTATGTCATAGTTCATTAACATACTTTTGTCATGATTTTTAAGGTAGTCATATCTATCAGGCTGTAAGTGAAAACTTTCAAAATATTAGAATTTGAAAGACTAATTCTAGGTTGCTTATTATTTTGAAAAAGCTTCAGGTTCATCGGTGAAGAGAACTAGAGAAGTATATCAAAATGGCTTTAAATGACCACAAAGGAGAACCTTATTAGAGACGATGCGGAAATGATCAGACCTGCCCGCTATGCAATATGTGTAACATCCCGTATTTTTATAAATGATTTTATTTATGATTTAATTTATCCAAAAACGTTTTATACAAATTTTACCAAAAACCGGTCACTCGACTAATTTTTAGCCAAAAACCGAAACTCTTCCGAAAAACTTTATTTTAAAAACCTGTTACTAATTTTACTAATAAAAAGGACCCAATAGATTTGTTTCTAAACATTTGTTATTTTTGAGTAGTAAAACTATATTTTTGGATTAAGAGTTAGCTTTTAGAACTTTGGGGACCAAATAGTTCGCTTCTACAAACTATCTAAAAACTGTTTTTCTAAACCTAAAAATCAGCCACTTTCATTTTTTTAAACCTAAAAACAACAGAGAAAAAGAGAGAAAAGAGAGAAAAGAGAAGAAGAAGAAGAAGAGAAACCACGTTAGCGGATTATTGCCGGAATCATCTCCTCTACAGGCTAAGGTAACGGGGGTTATGCATAGCGACTAGACGAGGGTGTATGTTAGGATTATGTTTTACGTTTAGTATAAATTGGGGTTTTTTGACTTTTATCTTAATTAGTTTTATAAATTGTTATTTGGGTTTAGTTGATTATATGTTTAATTCACTTATTTGTTAATTGGGTTTAGTTGTTATATGTTTAATTCACTTATTTGTTAATTGGGTTTAGTTGATTATATGTTTAATTCACCTAATTGTTAATTGAGGATTTAGTCGTGTTAATTTCGGATTAACGAGAATATGGATGAGTTTGCATGTCTTTATGTATTGATATTGTGTTATTATAATTGTTGTTAAATTGGGTAATTTATTGTTGAATATAGATGCATTGTAGTTTATGCATACAAGGTGTTTGCTAGAATGCTTGAATGAGTTTTCATGTTGATTAGACTTGGTTGGCTAGTTGCGAATCTAGCACCTATGCTTTTGGTATTCTAACGTAAGAGAATGTGATAAATGATTGCTTTATTATTTATTGCCCGAGGCCTTAATATTTATATGTATGAGAATGTGTTATATGAATAGTATAATATTATCGGCCGAGGCCTTAATATTGATACATTAGCAATGGTCTCTGTCTCTTCCTAATTCCGGGGAAAGAAGACGGCAGTGGGGATAGGGAATGACTCGTCTTACGGACTGGGGCGAGTGGCATGAGAGGTCCTAGTGTGCACTATATTTATTTTATGTTAGCTATGGTCTCTGTCTCTTCCTAATTCCGGGGACAGAAGACGGCCGTGGGGATAGGGAATGACTCGTCTTACGGACTGGGGCGAGTGGCATGATAGGTCCAAGTGCGCACTTTAAATCTACTTTTATGTTAGCAATGGTCTCTGTCTCTTCCTAATTCCGGGGACAGAAGACGGCCGAGGGGATAGGGAATGACCTATCTTACGGACTGAGGTAGGTGGCATGAGAGGTCCATGTTTGCTATAGATTTGTGTAGACGTTATTTAATTTATTTAATTTATCCCGTTGTACAATGTTATTGTATTTCCTTTTATACGTCGATTATCGTAATTGTAGAATTTGTGAGCTCTTGCATTTATGAGATGGAGTGACGGTATTTGTGGTGCCGTTCCGTCTAGTTATGTGCGTGGGACTCACCGTTACAATTTTGTTGTTCAGGTACATTATAGGTTGAGACTTTTGGTTAGGAGATTTAGCAAGACATCATATGGGCTCGGGGATTCCTTTTTCAATTATATTATCTTTTGAGGTTGTAGCCTACGGGCAATTTACATTCGTTTATTTCTTTTTTTATAAATTTGTCAAAACTGTCTCGTATTGTAGCCGCGTTTGGCAAACATTTTTATTCAATTGATTTATTGTTCCATTAGCTCGCAAGTTATTTTCTTTTAAATTTTCAATTTCGTACCAACAGGTTATCTTTTCTTTGTTTTAAAAAGGTCATGCCTCGATATCCGTGTTCTATGGATTTTGGGGCGTGACAATATGCACCGGAAACCGTCGAATATCTACTAATGCAATGCCCTTTGACAAGAAACGTATGGTTTTGGTGCCTTTTAAGCATACTTGTTAACCCGGTTCGCGATATTTATGAGGATCCTAAGTGTGTAGAATTAATTCTAACTATTTGTTGGCAAATATGGAAAGCAAGGAAAGATGTTATTTTTAAGAATGCAAATGTGATTCAGGAAAAAGTTAACAGACTACGGGTCTCTATAATGAAATTTTTGAAAGGAAACTACGATTCTAAGGGCACGCATACACCTACTACCCAGAAATGTTAAGGGAGATGGTCTAAACCACCCCCTGGCTACCTTAATTAAATACCCACTTAGGGATTAAGTTACAGAGTACAGGGTGTGGGTTAACCGTACACGACGATAGTGGGGCCACAACTGACTTGTGGTGTGGTAGTGTGAAAGCCTCATCCCCATTAATGGCCGAAGCGTTAATACTTGGACTTAAAAAATGTTTGAAAAGGTGATTAGCCACAAATTCCCCCTTCTGGGCGTGTATTGATGAAGTTTTATCTTTAATGAATTATGAGGTTTCAAAATTAAAATAAAAAGTTGATCTACTGCTCTGTTTGCTTTCCCAGGAAATAGTTTCCGTGGGAAATATTTTCTTGTAAAACAAGTTATTTTCCATGATTTTCTTGATGTTTGGTTGTAGGAAAAAATTTCAAGAAGAATATGAATTATAGTTTATAATTTATCTAACAAGCACGGGGTATAGAATCTCATAATATTAACAAAATCAACATATAAAAACTTTAAACATAGAAGCTACTTTTCAACTTATTAGAACTAATATGCAATAAGTTACTTTTATTTGTTATGAGCAAATATTTTATAGCAATTTAACTTAAACGGATTTTTTTAATATACATGTAGACATTTTTTTAATGAACAACAAGACATTTAACTGTCATTACGATTAACGAGACCAAATATAAAATATCATTAGATATTTAATCTAATTTGTTTCTGAAATAAATTATATAAGTTCATATTTTATATAAGTTATTGTTTGTGATTGAAATTTACTTAAAATAAGTTAACTTTTTACTTGCAAAAGAGTTCTTTTTTCTTACTTATTTTTACTATGTTTTTTATTTATAAGTTTTTTTTTAGTTATAAGCGTTAAGTGTAATTTACTTTTTTACTTTTAAGTTACTTTTTTCTTAACTTATGAATTACTTTTAAATTTTAATTTGTAAATCATTTTACGTTATTATAAGTTAAATTTTACTTTGTTTTTTTATTTTTCATCATAAATTACCTTTTGTTATGGTCACGCTATGATTTCGAAAAATATTTTTTTGATAATTTTAAAAGATAAAATATTTTTCTTAATTTTTCTTCAATTGTAGAAAATATTTTCATGTAAAACAGATTTTCCATCGAAACAAACATACAAAAAATTATATTTTTTAAGAAAATATATTTCCTATCAAAGGTGGCTGGTCCTATGATATTGCAAAAGGAGCTACCTCGACTGTATATATATGTCTGTTTACTTGAAAAACTTCAAAAATGAACCTCTTGGAACACCATTAGTTATGTCTTTTTATGTTGCTGTGACTAGCATACCGATCTAATTAACCACAAAGTAAATATTCATAAAACAGTGTTTAGAGACTTGAAAACACTATAATCTATATAACAAGTATAATGGATAAGTGGTGTTGTATTAGAATCCATATTAGTTTACTATTAAAAACCATTCAACAATCCATATAACCGTTCGTGGCCTAATATTTTAAGTGTTTTACGAGCGGACATATAATAGGTGCAAGTGAGCCCAACATCGCTATGCCCGTTCTGATACCATATTATAATTCATATTCATTTACCATTAAAATACTTCATAATAGTAAGTATGAATATCTCTCTATAAACCACAGACTCGATTATTATCTAGATGTCGTGAGATAATTATTTTAACATGTTGAAACTTTAACATTAGTACAATCAAATTTATTTGGCTATAGGAATAGCAACAAGAGGAATAGATTTTTTCAATGTGACACCAAATTGCTCTTCCATGTCTAGAATTTTCGGTAATACACCTTCGGGAAGCTTCCAGTCGAACGATTGCAGAAGTGAAGCTAATGTCAAATGAACCATCCGTATAGCCAAAGGCAACCCTGAGCAAATCCTTCGACCAGCTCCAAATGGTATATATTCGAAATTTCTCCCTCTAAAGTCAACACTAGAGTTAAGAAACCTCTCGGGAATAAAATCCGATGGGCTATCCCAAAAAACTGGATCTCTACCAATAGCCCACACGTTAACAAAAACTTGAGTGTTTTTGGGTATAGTGAAGTTGAGAATTTGGCAGTCGTTTTGCGCTTTGTATGGTAATAGAAGTGGGCCTGCTGGGTGGAGCCTCATTGTCTCTTTTACTATAGCCTGGAGATACGAAAAATTATCAATGTCGGATTCTTGTACTAAATGGGTTCCAATTTTGTCGAGAATTTCTTTTCGTACTTTTTGGAGGAGGTTTGGGTGGCGAAGGAGCTCGGACATTGCCCATTCAATTGTTATTGAAGTTGTATCACTTCCGGCAAGGAACAAGTCCTGTAATAGATTGTGTTTGTAAGTTGAATTTTAGCATTTAACTAATATCTGAGTTGTGCGCTAAGCAAACAGGCTTAATATTTTGAGGTTGGGAAAAATCTTTGTTCAACTTGAAGCTTCTACTTTTTACATGAAAAATACTCCAAAAAGGTATAGATTTCCAGATGACCAAACTACTTTTTTAAAGGCCAAGAAGCCGAGCTTAAAAGCTATAACCAAAGAGGTATAAGAATCTGTTTGTTCGTTGTTAGGTCCTTGATCATCTAAGGACCTTAATTAGTATAGTTATGGAAACATATTTATTTGTGTAATTTATATCTAATGCTTAGCAACATTTTTAACAAGAATAACAAGAATAAATATAATGGATATTTTAACACAACTAATGAAAAGAAAAAAAATATCTTGTCCTACAATTTTATGTAATAAGAAAGTTAATACAGCTATTATGCATGTTCTAAAGTTGGTTTGAAGTTTACTGTTGAATACAATGTATCAATAACTTCCTTTATATACTATAAATTAAAAGTGAGAAACCATAGTCACTTGCAATTAATATTGAAAGATTCAATGAGTATTTTCACTTACAATTATTAAGCATTTGAATTTTTGGTTTTTTTTTTCTTTATCAAGGTCTAACTAACATATAGTTGTCAAGTTGGCAAGCATAAGTGGGAAATTATGCAAGAAAGAAGAAATGGAAAGAGAAAACGCGATCTAATATTTAATAAGAAAAGGAAAATACATATATAGTTAAAATTTAGAATAGACTATGTAACAAATATTTTATGAAACCCTTCAGATTTTAAGAATTTTACAATTTCCTATATGTGCATATAAATATATATGGCAGTTTATTATTTAACTAATACATTAAAATATCATATATGTTCTTTTAGTTACTTGATTTCATTATTTTTTAAATGCGCTTTTTCACTTTATTTCAAAAAAACAGTATCTTATATAAATTTCCTGAGTGTTTAATTTATTGAAGTTTCCGAGAATTATTATTTAAGATTTTAAAAGCTTTTACTTAAGTACTGAAACATTTCGGATACATTTCTACTAAAAATATATTTAAACATAAAATCGAGTCATTCCACGATTCAGCTGGTTAGATTCATTTAAGTTGCAATAACACCGTAGTAAGGTCAGAAAGCCAGTCATTAGAGATTTGCGAAGGGAGCTACCAGAATGTATATATGTCTCTATAAGACTATACTTGAATGATTTAAAAATAAACCACTAGTAAGATCACTAGATATGTCTGTTTATCGAATAAGTATATTAAGTGAAATAAATAATTCTAATTTGTAAAACCATGCTTACGACGTTCCTCTGATTGGCACAAAAGAACAACGGAATGTGTGTCACAAGATTTTGTAAGCACATCAAGAATAGTGTACCTAATTTAAGTAATTTAAGTCGCGAAGGCATTTTTTTTTGAGTAATTAATGGATGAGAACGAAAATCACGTAATCCTAGTACATTACCACAAACAAAGGCTTGATGGTTCGGCGATTGAATTCTGATCCACCTTGCTCCCAAAGATCAAGCAACACGTCCAAGAAATCGCCAGCTCGCGTGCAATTTTGTTTTCTAGCTTGCAACCTCTCATCAATAACCTTATCAAATATTTCGTGTAATCTCATATATGCTGGCCTAATATTTCGTTTTAGACCTTGCAAATCAAATATTTTGAGTACAGGAAAAAAATCTGAGAGATTGGGCAGTCCTGCGTACTCCATGATTCGCCAAATGATGTCCCTGAACTCCTGAGCTGACTCAAAATTTGGGTCCACGATGTTGAAGGAAAAAATGGTGTTCGATATTAGGTTGAGTGATGTGGCAAAGGCAAGTCTCCCGATATCTACCTATTGGACAATAAGTATTGGTGTTACAGTAAACAATTCATCCATAGTCATATCGTGAGACATATACAAAATGATTTGCTAGTAATTTTCAAGCGGGATGATAAGCAGCTACTAAAAGTGACCATATATAAATCTAAATAAGGCTCGTTTGATT
The DNA here is from genome assembly GCA_963920805.1 of Primula vulgaris. Lineage (NCBI taxonomy): Eukaryota > Viridiplantae > Streptophyta > Magnoliopsida > Ericales > Primulaceae > Primula > Primula vulgaris. Next base: position 30,846,907 of record OY987213.1, read on the forward strand.
ACTGAAATACTAGCATTATGAAAAGTATAATTTTAATGTTTACTTTTTACCTTGTAGTTATTGTTTGATTAAACACTGCAAAAGTATATAGTTTTAACGAAAATATAATTATTTTAACTTCTTCTTTCTTTTAAGTTGGAAAATGATATTTCACCCTATTCCCATGAATCAACTAAATGTTTCTCTACCAAATGAGACGATCTGGCCATCATCCGGGTACAATTGATGTACAAAATTAATTCGTACAATAAATTTACATAGTCACATGTAGTGAAATTTCATTAAAGCTACAAATATGTATATAGATGTTTTGATAGTAAAATCAAGGCAGAAAAATTTCTCCCTACATAAAATGAGTGGGAAAATATAAATCTGTACATTTACAATTTGTTGGACAGAGATTGAAATTCCTATCCGCTGTTCTAGATGCAGTTTTGCATTAAGGTTTCAAGTGAGGTTGGAACTGCAGTTGGAACCAAGTGTATAAGGTTCCAAGTGAGGTTGGAACTGCAGTTGGAACCAAGTGTATTAATGGACAGAACTGTTTTAAAATTAAATGTACTTGAAAATAATTCACACGCACATTTAACAACGGAGTTCACCTAACTAGGCTACGTCTCCGGGGCACTTACCCAGATTATGATATTATAAAAAGCTTACAATATATGACTCAAGTCTTAATGAAAAACTTAGACTCCCTCTAGGTTTTTCTGCCTATCACTATATTGCTCCTACTCTATAACTATCACTTATAAATCAATGGCATCCCACCATTGTTTTCTTTTTGAAGCTCACGTGTATTCTCTCTAGAAAATAAGTTATTTATAATTTAGAACACACACTTTTTACAAGCTTAAGTTACTAAGTATATAAACAAGTAAAAACAATCTTCTATCTTCAATATCTTTTGATTGCTTTTGACTTGGTTGATTAGCTTCAATCTCTCCAAGTATCACGAGATTCTTCAGCATGGATTGACTCTAATCATCTTTGATTAATACCTGTTTAGTAACACACTTGAAAGTAGGAGTTAATCTTTTCCTTTGAAAGGAAACATATAAAGATATGATCTCTTAAAGATAATATCTTTTCATAAACATATGAAACATTTAACACCACATATCAATCAATCTTTAAACATATCTTTACTGAATATTATAAGGATCAAAAGATTGAAACAAGTGATAAGGACAAGCATAAGAATAGAGATATATATATTAAAAGGAAACATAACCTTATAGACTAATCTCTTTATTTCTTTTAGAAAACATCTTTCCTTAACACTTTGATATTCTCAATATACGCATATTAACCATGTTAAGATCATATGAGAATATATCCTGCATACTTTAAAACACATAATTATTATTAAAGAATAGTTATGCAGATTTATAGAACAAGACAGAATTCTGCTTAACAGCAGGTTGGAACTAGTGGTTGCAACTGAGGTTGCAACTTACTTGAAACCTGTCAACACAGGTTGTAACTGAGGTTGCAACTGGTACTTGAAACCTAATACTACTAACTTAGTAGGTTGTAACTGAGGTTACAACATTGCTTGAAACCTGTCAATACTGTCTTAGTTCTTAACAACAGTTAGGATTTATTTAGTAAAAACCAATAGACAATAAACAATATTTAGACCAGAAATCTGGTCCTAACAATCTCCCCCTTTGTCATTGGTTTTGACAAATCAATTAAGTTTATAAATCATCCCAACCACCTGCAAATTCAATATCAGCACAGTCTTTAAATAGTATAATAACAATACTAAAGAGTCATCTGTTTAAGCTCCCCCTGTATGTTAGAATTGCAGGCACTTCATAAGCACAGAATTTATCCATTCATAATTCAATTTAAAAGACATCAAAATGGAAATTGCAGAAATTTAAAGGCCAAAAACATGGCACAACAATGTCTTAGTACAGCAATTAAAAAAGTAATTAAAACCAGCAGCATTGAGTCTTGAAATTGAAATACAAAAAAAAACATAAACTTCAACATAAACTTCACTCCCCCTATTTGTCAGCAACCATTGTAATCAGTCACGAGGTATATCAGAATGTGGAGCTTTCTCTCTGAGAGGATGGTCTCTAACCACCTCTTCATCTTTTTCTTCACTGCTTATAGAGAAACAATCATCACTATCACCATCATCCTCATTCTCAATAATATCCACCAGCAGCTTATTGATTTGATAATCGTCAGCATCCAATTCAGCTCTCCTTTCTTGATTATAAGCCAACTTCTGGAGTAAGTACCACTTTACTCCTTTCTTCTTGTCTGAGGGAGCAGTAGATGTCTCTTCTTCTTTTTCTTTGCCCTTTTCTCCAGATATGTCATTGACATGCCCTTCTTTGAGCAGTTTTGCAGAGATATAAATAGCAGAGGGACAATCTGAGATTGGTTCTGTGGCTGTGCTAATAGGCTTGGATCCAGTCATAGGTAGGACTTGAGCCATAATCACCCCAGTGATTAGACAAGGAAAGGGGAGCAAAATTGAGGATGATGTATCAGCACTGAATTCTTTAATCAAATTAAAAACATGAGTACCAAAATCAATTGGCAAAGAGGACATGATCCTATAGAGAAATATGGCCATTTCCTTATTGACTTTGGATGGCTGCTTAGTGGGATTCCAATTGAACCTAGCTATTTTGTGCAGCACAGATGCACACAAGGTGAGGGAGGAGGTTTTAATGGAGTGACCATCAAACCTATTGTTCTTGCCAGTTAGAATTAAAGCTAGTATTTCTAAGTCTGGTTCAACATTATCAACTTCAGTAGGACTAGGACAACACAGATAATCATTGATCAACTTAGGGGTGAAATCCAGAGTCACACCCCTTAAAAACACTCTGCCATAGGCAGGATCACCCTCAACAAACACAGTATTACTAAGATTGGCATAGAATTCTTTAATTACAGCAGGGTAATAAGAATTAGGATAAGAAATAGTTCTATCTAGGCCAACAGCTGACAGCAGTTTCTCAATATGTACTTGAATATGTGGATAACTAACCAGATTAAGTCTTCTTTCACTGTGAATCTCCCTACCAGTAAAAGACCTAAACCTTCTATACGTGGTCCTACTCCAGAACCTAGGATCAGTCTCATGAAACTTAGACTTATAAGAGAAAACAGTTGGAGTTGGATGATCCTCTACAGTTTTCCTAGCTCTTTTCTTAGTGCGCTTTTTCTGAGATGAGGAAGTCTCACTTACCGTAGCTTTTGATCCTGGACTTGTTGGAGATTTATTCATGAAGTCTCTTAGAGTGCAATCATCATCAATGTTCAGGTTGGGGTTTTTAGAAGGGTTTGATGACATGGTTGCAACTGGGGTTAGAACCTTACTTAGAACCTTGCAGTGGGTTTCTACAGCAGGCCTAGGGTTTTACAGAGGAGAGAGAGAGAGAGTTATTCTGTAAAAAGTAATTGATTTTGGATAGTAAAAAGATGTTTGTATAAATAGCAATAAAGACCATATCTTTTTGAAATTGGAAATAGATACATGCAAATCAAGTAAGAGACAGATTTTGGCTTAAAAATAGGAAGTATTTTATCAACAGAATTTTGAAAAATAAATCATACTATGATCACGAAAGAAACAGTTGGCATTAAGATAAATTCAGCCAATTAAACAGATAAACATTCCTTTTTCAAAACAGATTCATCCAAAATTTGAAAATTCAAAAGTTGAAGCTTATTAAGGAAATTTGACTTGATTCAAGATAAAGAACGCTTAAACAGATATCTAACTTTTAGGAGAACAAAAGAAACCTAGCAATTTACTCAAGAAAATATGTTTATCAAAGAATAACTCTAATAAAGATTAAATTTTAGGAGCTTAAATTGAGCAAATCCGTTTTTATTTCTACACAAAAACTAGTTTGATGACCTCAGCAAGGAAAGAGTATAAGTGATGTCAAAAATAACAAGACTTTGTCTTGGCAGTTATAGAAAAGACTGAGGTTTCAACTGATGTTGCAACTGAGCTTGCAACCAGTATTTTTAACACGAGGTTTCAACTGGAGTTGTAACTGAACTTCTAACCAGTTATTGAGAGTATGAGGTTTCAACTGAGGTTGCAACTGAACTTGCAACCAGCAAAAAAATTTTGCACTTTGTGCTTGCAACTCTATTACCAGAGAGGTTTTTAAGGACAAGTTACCTCACATCTGTTTTTGAGACACCAAAAAGCGGCTTTTTCAAAACAAAAACATCATAGCTCAAAATAAGGCTTTAACCTTAGAAATAAAAATTATTAAAGGTACTCAACACAGACATATTTAGCAAAAGTATTCAATTAGATTGATAATGACATACCCCTATGTCACTTCTTAATGATTCAAACTTGTTTGTATCAAGGGGCTTTGTGAAAATATCTGCTAATTGTCTTTCAGTTGAAACATGTTCTAAAATTAAGCTCTTTTCTTCAACTAGTTCTCTAATAAAATGATGCCTTAGATCAATGTGTTTGGTTCTGGAATGTTGAACTGGATTTTTAGCTAAATCTATAGCACTTTTGTTATCACAAAACAAAGTTAATATTTCTTGTTTGACATTATAATCAGTTAACATCTGTTTCATCCAAATAAGTTGAGTGCATCCACTTCCAGCTGCAACATATTCTGCCTCAGCAGTAGATAAAGATATGCAATTTTGCTTTTTACTGAACCAAGAAACAAGGTTGTTTCCAAAATAAAAACAACCACCAGAAGTACTCTTTCTATCATCTATGTTTCCTGCCCAATCTGCATCACAGTAGCCACTTAGAAAATGGTTTGTATCTTTAGAATACCATAGGCCTAGGTGAAGTGTTCCTTTTACATACCTTAGAATTCTTTTGACAGCTAGAAGATGAGGTTCTAAAGGATTTGCCTGATATCTGGCACAAACTCCTACACTTAAGCAAAGGTCTGGTCTAATAGCAGTTAAATACAGCAAACTTCCAATCATGGATCTATACAGACTTGGACAAACACTTTTTCCCTTATCATTTTTTGATAGTTTAAGAGTGGTACTCATAGGGGTTCTCTTCTCTTTACTCTCATTCAGACCAAACTTCTTAACAAGATTGTCTGCATACTTACTTTGGCATAAGAAAATGCCTTTCTCATTCTGTTTAACTTGCAATCCTAGAAAGTAAGTTAATTCACCTCCACCACTCATTTCAAATTCATTCTTCATATCTGAAATGAATTCTTCTATTCTCTTATTAGAAGTAGAGCCAAAAACAATGTCATCAACATAGATTTGAGCAATGATAATATCCTTTGTAGTTTTCTTGGTAAACAGAGTTTTATCAACTCCCCCTCTGTTAAAACCTTTTTCAAGCAAAAACTTGGTTAATCTATCATACCAAGCTCTAGGAGCTTGCTTAAGACCATACAATGCCTTTTTCAGCAAATAAACATGTTCAGGAAAGATAGGATCTTCAAATCCCTTAGGTTGACAGACATAAACCTCTTCATTTATCACACCATTCAGAAAAGCACTCTTTATGTCAAGTTGAAACAGTTTAAAATCATACAAACATGCAAGAGATAATAGCATTCTAATGGATTCAATTCTAGCTACAGGAGCAAATGTTTCATCAAAGTCAATTCCCTCAATTTGTGTATAACCCTGAGCTACCAACCTAGCTTTATTCCTGATAATCACTCCATCCTCATCACTTTTATTTCTAAAAATCCATTTAGTCCCTATAACATTTTTATTAGAAGGTCTGGGTACTAAAGTCCATACATCATTTCTCTCAAATTGATGCAACTCATCTTGCATAGCTATAATCCATTCACTATCTTCTAAAGCTTCTTTTATATTCTTAGGTTCTATCTGAGAAATATAACAAGCAAAGTGAACAACATTATTTCTTTTACCTCTGGTTTTCATACCTGAAGCAACTTCTCCTATGACATTGTCAAGAGAGTGATTTTTCTGAGTCCTTACATAGCGTGGCTTGCTTGTTGTTGGCATAGCAGATCCATCTTCTTCTGATTCTGTTGAATTCTGAGTTTCAACTTCAGTTCCAACCTCAGTTCCAACCTCAGTTGTAACTTCAGTTGCAACTGGACTTCCAACCACTATGGGACTCCTAGTTTGTTGAGTTTCTTCTTTGTCTTTTTCTGCAATCTCAGGCTGTTCATTATCACCTGTAATCTCATCAACAGTTTTTAGGTCATCAAATAACACATTATAAGATTCCATAACACAGTTGGTTCTTTGATTGAAGACTCTGAATGCTCTACTATTTTGAGCATAACCAAGAAAGATCCCTTTATCACTTTTAGAGTCAAATTTACCAAGATGCTCTCTATCTCTGAGAATGTAACAGACACACCCAAAGACTTGAAAATACTTAACATTGGGTTTTCTACCTTTCCATATTTCATAAGCTGTCATGGAAGTGCCTTTAGTAATATAAACTCTATTAACTATATGACAGGCAGTATTAACAGCTTCAGCCCAAAATCTGTTGGCAAGTTTCTTAGAGTTAAGCATGACTCTAGCCATTTCCTGAATGGTTCTATTTTTCCTTTCAACTATGCCATTTTGCTGTGGAGTCTTAGGAGCAGAGAACTCATGACTAATACCTAAGGAGTTGCAGAATTCTCTAAACTTACTGTTCTCAAATTCTGTTCCATGATCACTTCTAACCCTAGCAATATTACCACTGGTTGAACCTTTTTCAAGTTGAAGTTTTAAGCACAAAGTTTTGAACAGTTCAAAAGTTTCAGTCTTATCTTTTAAGAACACTACCCAAGAGTATCTAGAGAAGTCATCAACAACTACCAGAATGTACTTCTTACCACCTATACTAGCAGTTTGCATAGGCCCCATCAAGTCAATATGAAGAAGTTCTAGGACTCTCTTAGTGTAGATTTGACTTATACTTTTGTGAATACTTTTGGTTTGTTTACCTATAGCACAGTCACCACAGACACTTTGAGTTTTAGCACTTAGTTTAGGAATTCCTCTTATCAATTCATTTTTAACAAGCTTATCAAGAGTTTTGTAATTCACATGCCCAAGCCTTTTATGCCAAATATCCACATTATTAGTAATGGCTTGATTACACCTACTTTGAGGCAATTCTTTTTCAGCTTTTTCAAACACATAGCAGCTGTTGGTTGATCTAACTCCAGTCATGATTAAATCATTGTTAAGATTAGTAATTAGACACCTTTCTTTGTCAAATTTAACAATCATTTTGTTATCACAAAGTTGACTGATACTTATAAGGTTAGCTTTTAGACCATCTACAAGAAAAACATCCTCAATAACAGGCATTCCAGGTTTGTTTAAGATACCTTTACCAACAATTTTACCTGTATCTCCACCTCCAAACAACACAGTGTTTCCAGTGAGAATGGTGACATTTTTTAAGAGACTTGCAGTACCTGTCATGTGCTTAGAGCAACCACTATCAAAATACCAATCATTAGAGGTAACAGCATTCAAGGAGTTAATGACAGCTTTGTTGTTAGCAATTGAGGTAGCTTTTTCTTTAACTTTCCAGACCCAGTTCAGATTTTTATTAACAGAAGCCAACCAAGTTTTCTGAGAAATATACTTCCTGTTTCTTTTTAAATAACACTGGATTTCAGAATGACCAGGTTTCTTGCAGAAATTACACAGCTTCATCCTAAAGTTATTTTTATACCTAAAGCTATTCAGTTTATTCATGGTTGCAACTTTGGTTATAACTGAGCTTATAACCTTCTCTACAAAAACTTGAGTTTTGTTCCTGGTTGCAACTGAACTTCTAACCTTATTGTCAAAATTATGAGTTTTAGCTCTAGCAACAGCTTCAATAAAGGTAGTTTTTCCTGTACTTTTACCACCATAGTAACCTAGACCACTGATATCTTTAGAGCCTCTAGAATATGACAGCATGTCATCTAATTTTTCTGAAGCAGAAACATTCATCAGTTTTATTTTCTTTTTAGTTTCAGTAAGTTCAGCCAGTTGTAAGTTCATCTTCTCAGTAAGACTTTTAACCTCATCTTTTAGATTAACATTAAGTTTGCTTATGATCAAGGTTTGTTTACTCAGACATTTATACTTTTCATAAAGAACAAGATATTGCTGGGAAATGTCTTCATCAGAAGGTTCTTCCTCATCACTGCTGTAGGTTTTAAGAGTGGTTGTAACTATGGTTGAAACATGTTCACAGTCACTTTCATAAGTAGGTTCTTTTTCAGTGATTATTCCCATAAAGTTAACAAAATTAGACTCATCCTCTTCATCACTGTTGCTCTCAGAATCACTATCACTATGAGTGGATATATAGGCATTTTTGTTCCTTTTTAAAGTATTAGCACACTCAGCCTGAATATGACCAAAGCCTCTACATTCTCTACACTGAATCTCTTTAGGCTTATAATCTTTGTTATCCTTCTCTTTAGAATTCCATTTACCAGTAGAGTTATTATTGAACCTGGATTCTGTCTTAAATTGGTTATCCCTTTTCTGAAAGTTTTTAGAAGAACCAGTATCATCCTCTTTTCTCTTGTAAAACTTTTTGAAAACCTTTTTAGCAAAGAAAGCTAGCTGTTCTTCATCACTTATTTTATCACAGACATTAGGTTCAGATTTCTTAGCCTGAAATGTTATTCTCTTTTCTGGTCTTTTTGGTTTAAAAAATTTCAGCTCATGAGTGCTTAGATTTCCTATAAGTTCTTCAAGTTTAAGATTATCTAAGTCTGTTGATTCTTCAATAGCAGTAACTTTTATTTCAAACCTTTCTGGAAGTGATCTAAGAGTTTTCTTAACAAGTTTAGCATCACTGTATTTTTCACCTAAGGTTCCAGCTTGATGAGCAATGTGGCAGATTCTACCATTAAATTGTTCAATGTTTTCATCTTCCTCCATTCTAAGGTTTTCAAATTGAGTAGTTAACTGCTGAAGTTTGAAAGCTTTTACTTTGGTAGTACCTTCAAAAGTAACTTGCAAAATATCCCATGCCTCTTTGGCAGTTTCACAGTGAGAGATATACCTGAATACACTGAGAGTTACACCAGCAAAAATCAAATTTATGGCTGTTGAGTTGGCACTTGATTTTCTGTCTTCATCAGCAGACCATCTGTCTTCAGGTATAAAAACCAGTTCTCCTTCACTATCAATGCTAGTTGGAGCCTCCCATCCATACATCACAGTTTTCCATGCATGTTCATTCTGCTGTTTGATGAAAGACCTCATTCTGATCTTCCATACTCCATAGTTTACTCCTCCTTCAAGCAATGGAGGTTTGTTGAAAGCGTTTCCTTCCCTCATTAAGTCCATTTTTACTAGAACACAGGATCCACACTAAGTAAGGTCTAGTGTAAAGCTCTGATACCAATTGAAATTCCTATCCGCTGTTCTAGATGCAGTTTTGCATTAAGGTTCCAAGTGGGGTTGGAACTGCAGTTGGAACCAAGTGTATAAGGTTCCAAGTGAGGTTGGAACTGCAGTTGGAACCAAGTGTGTTAATGGACAGAACTGTTTTAAAATTAAATGTACTTGAAAATAATTCACACGCACATTTAACAACGGAGTTCACCTAACTAGGCTACGTCTCCGGGGCACTTACCCAGATTATGATATTATAAAAAGCTTACAATATATGACTCAAGTCTTAATGAAAAACTTAGACTCCCTCTAGGTTTTTCTGCCTATCACTATATTGCTCCTACTCTATAACTATCACTTATAAATCAATGGCATCCCACCATTGTTTTCTTTTTGAAGCTCACGTGTATTCTCTCTAGAAAATAAGTTCTTTATAATTTGGAACACACACTTTTTACAAGCTTAAGTTACTAAGTATATAAACAAGTAAAAACAATCTTCTATCTTCAATATCTTTTGATTGCTTTTGACTTGGTTGATTAGCTTCAATCTCTCCAAGTATCACGAGATTCTTCAGCATGGATTGACTCTAATCATCTTTGATTAATACCTGTTTAGTAACACACTTGAAAGTAGGAGTTAATCTTTTGCTTTGAAAGGAAACATATAAAGATATGATCTCTTAAAGATAATATCTTTTCATAAACATATGAAACATTTAACTCCACATATCAATCAATCTTTAAACATATCTTTACTGAATATTATAAGGATCAAAAGATTGAAACAAGTGATAAGCACAAGCATAAGAATAGAGATATATATATTAAAAGGAAACGTAACCTTATAGACTAATCTCTTTATTTCTTTTAGAAAACATCTTTCCTTAACACTTTGATATTCTCAATATACGCATATTAACCATGTTAAGATCATATGAGAATATATCCTGCATACTTTAAAACACATAATTATTATTAAAGAATAGTTATACAGATTTATAGAACAAGACAGAATTCTGCTTAACAGCAGGTTGGAACTAGTGGTTGCAACTGAGGTTGCAACTTACTTGAAACCTGTCAACACAGGTTGTAACTGAGGTTGCAACTGGTACTTGAAACCTAATACTACTAACTTAGTAGGTTGTAACTGAGGTTACAACATTGCTTGAAACCTGCCAATACTGTCTTAGTTATTAACAACAGTTAGGATTTATTTAGTAAAACCAATAGACAATAAACAATATTTAGACCAGAAATCTGGTCCTAACAATCTCCCCCTTTGTCATTGGTTTTGACAAATCAATTAAGTTTATAAATCATCCCAACCACCTGCAAATTCAATATCAGCACAGTCTTTAAATAGTATAATAACAATACTAAAGAGTCATCTGTTTAAGCTCCCCCTGTATGTTAGAATTGCAGGCACTTCATAAGCACAGAATTTATCCATTCATAATTCAATTTAAAAGACATCAAAATGGAAATTGCAGAAATTTAAAGGCCAAAAACATGGCACAACAATGTCTTAGTACAGCAATTAAAAAAGTAATTAAAACCAGCAGCATTGAGTCTTGAAATTGAAATACAAAAAAAAACATAAACTTCAACATAAACTTCACTCCCCCTATTTGTCAGCAACCATTGTAATCAGTCACGAGGTATATCAGAATGTGGAGCTTTCTCTCTGAGAGGATGGTCTCTAACCACCTCTTCATCTTTTTCTTCACTGCTTATAGAGAAACAATCATCACTATCACCATCATCCTCATTCTCAATAATATCCACCAGCAGCTTATTGATTTGATAATCGTCAGCATCCAATTCAGCTCTCCTTTCTTGATTATAAGCCAACTTCTGGAGTAAGTACCACTTTACTCCTTTCTTCTTGTCTGAGGGAGCAGTAGATGTCTCTTCTTCTTTTTCTTTGCCCTTTTCTCCAGATATGTCATTGACATGCCCTTCTTTGAGCAGTTTTGCAGAGATATAAATAGCAGAGGGACAATCTGAGATTGGTTCTGTGGCTGTGCTAATAGGCTTGGATCCAGTCATAGGTAGGACTTGAGCCATAATCACCCCAGTGATTAGACAAGGAAAGGGGAGCAAAATTGAGGATGATGTATCAGCACTGAATTCTTTAATCAAATTAAAAACATGAGTACCAAAATCAATTGGCAAAGAGGACATGATCCTATAGAGAAATATGGCCATTTCCTTATTGACTTTGGATGGCTGCTTAGTGGGATTCCAATTGAACCTAGCTATTTTGTGCAGCACAGATGCACACAAGGTGAGGGAGGAGGTTTTAATGGAGTGACCATCAAACCTATTGTTCTTGCCAGTTAGAATTAAAGCTAGTATTTCTAAGTCTGGTTCAACATTATCAACTTCAGTAGGACTAGGACAACACAGATAATCATTGATCAACTTAGGGGTGAAATCCAGAGTCACACCCCTTAAAAACACTCTGCCATAGGCAGGATCACCCTCAACAAACACAGTATTACTAAGATTGGCATAGAATTCTTTAATTACAGTAGGGTAATAAGAATTAGGATAAGAAATAGTTCTATCTAGGCCAACAGCTGACAGCAGTTTCTCAATATGTACTTGAATATGTGGATAACTAACCAGATTAAGTCTTCTTTCACTGTGAATCTCCCTACCAGTAAAAGACCTAAACCTTCTATACGTGGTCCTACTCCAGAACCTAGGATCAGTCTCATGAAACTTAGACTTATAAGAGAAAACAGTTGGAGTTGGATGATCCTCTACAGTTTTCCTAGCTCTTTTCTTAGTGCGCTTTTTCTGAGATGAGGAAGTCTCACTTACCGTAGCTTTTGATCCTGGACTTGTTGGAGATTTATTCATGAAGTCTCTTAGAGTGCAATCATCATCAATGTTCAGGTTGGGGTTTTTAGAAGGGTTTGATGACATGGTTGCAACTGGGGTTAGAACCTTACTTAGAACCTTGCAGTGGGTTTCTACAGCAGGCCTAGGGTTTTACAGAGGAGAGAGAGAGAGAGTTATTCTGTAAAAAGTAATTGATTTTGGATAGTAAAAAGATGTTTGTATAAATAGCAATAAAGACCATATCTTTTTGAAATTGGAAATAGATACATGCAAATCAAGTAAGAGACAGATTTTGGCTTAAAAATAGGAAGTATTTTATCAACAGAATTTTGAAAAATAAATCATACTATGATCACGAAAGAAACAGTTGGCATTAAGATAAATTCAGCCAATTAAACAGATAAACATTCCTTTTTCAAAACAGATTCATCCAAAATTTGAAAATTCAAAAGTTGAAGCTTATTAAGGAAATTTGACTTGATTCAAGATAAAGAACGCTTAAACAGATATCTAACTTTTAGGAGAACAAAAGAAACCTAGCAATTTACTCAAGAAAATATGTTTATCAAAGAATAACTCTAATAAAGATTAAATTTTAGGAGCTTAAATTGAGCAAATCCGTTTTTATTTCTACACAAAAACTAGTTTGATGACCTCAGCAAGGAAAGAGTATAAGTGATGTCAAAAATAACAAGACTTTGTCTTGGCAGTTATAGAAAAGACTGAGGTTTCAACTGATGTTGCAACTGAGCTTGCAACCAGTATTTTTAACACGAGGTTTCAACTGGAGTTGTAACTGAACTTCTAACCAGTTATTGAGAGTATGAGGTTTCAACTGAGGTTGCAACTGAACTTGCAACCAGCAAAAAAATTTTGCACTTTGTGCTTGCAACTCTATTACCAGAGAGGTTTTTAAGGACAAGTTACCTCACATCTGTTTTTGAGACACCAAAAAGCGGCTTTTTCAAAACAAAAACATCATAGCTCAAAATAAGGCTTTAACCTTAGAAATAAAAATTATTAAAGGTACTCAACACAGACATATTTAGCAAAAGTATTCAATTAGATTGATAATGACATACCCCTATGTCACTTCTTAATGATTCAAACTTGTTTGTATCAAGGGGCTTTGTGAAAATATCTGCTAATTGTCTTTCAGTTGAAACATGTTCTAAAATTAAGCTCTTTTCTTCAACTAGTTCTCTAATAAAATGATGCCTTAGATCAATGTGTTTGGTTCTGGAATGTTGAACTGGATTTTTAGCTAAATCTATAGCACTTTTGTTATCACAAAACAAAGTTAATATTTCTTGTTTGACATTATAATCAGTTAACATCTGTTTCATCCAAATAAGTTGAGTGCATCCACTTCCAGCTGCAACATATTCTGCCTCAGCAGTAGATAAAGATATGCAATTTTGCTTTTTACTGAACCAAGAAACAAGGTTGTTTCCAAAATAAAAACAACCACCAGAAGTACTCTTTCTATCATCTATGTTTCCTGCCCAATCTGCATCACAGTAGCCACTTAGAAAATGGTTTGTATCTTTAGAATACCATAGGCCTAGGTGAAGTGTTCCTTTTACATACCTTAGAATTCTTTTGACAGCTAGAAGATGAGGTTCTAAAGGATTTGCCTGATATCTGGCACAAACTCCTACACTTAAGCAAAGGTCTGGTCTAATAGCAGTTAAATACAGCAAACTTCCAATCATGGATCTATACAGACTTGGACAAACACTTTTTCCCTTATCATTTTTTGATAGTTTAAGAGTGGTACTCATAGGGGTTCTCTTCTCTTTACTCTCATTCAGACCAAACTTCTTAACAAGATTGTCTGCATACTTACTTTGGCATAAGAAAATGCCTTTCTCATTCTGTTTAACTTGCAATCCTAGAAAGTAAGTTAATTCACCTCCACCACTCATTTCAAATTCATTCTTCATATCTGAAATGAATTCTTCTATTCTCTTATTAGAAGTAGAGCCAAAAACAATGTCATCAACATAGATTTGAGCAATGATAATATCCTTTGTAGTTTTCTTGGTAAACAGAGTTTTATCAACTCCCCCTCTGTTAAAACCTTTTTCAAGCAAAAACTTGGTTAATCTATCATACCAAGCTCTAGGAGCTTGCTTAAGACCATACAATGCCTTTTTCAGCAAATAAACATGTTCAGGAAAGATAGGATCTTCAAATCCCTTAGGTTGACAGACATAAACCTCTTCATTTATCACACCATTCAGAAAAGCACTCTTTATGTCAAGTTGAAACAGTTTAAAATCATACAAACATGCAAGAGATAATAGCATTCTAATGGATTCAATTCTAGCTACAGGAGCAAATGTTTCATCAAAGTCAATTCCCTCAATTTGTGTATAACCCTGAGCTACCAACCTAGCTTTATTCCTGATAATCACTCCATCCTCATCACTTTTATTTCTAAAAATCCATTTAGTCCCTATAACATTTTTATTAGAAGGTCTGGGTACTAAAGTCCATACATCATTTCTCTCAAATTGATGCAACTCATCTTGCATAGCTATAATCCATTCACTATCTTCTAAAGCTTCTTTTATATTCTTAGGTTCTATCTGAGAAATATAACAAGCAAAGTGAACAACATTATTTCTTTTACCTCTGGTTTTCATACCTGAAGCAACTTCTCCTATGACATTGTCAAGAGAGTGATTTTTCTGAGTCCTTACATAGCGTGGCTTGCTTGTTGTTGGCATAGCAGATCCATCTTCTTCTGATTCTGTTGAATTCTGAGTTTCAACTTCAGTTCCAACCTCAGTTCCAACCTCAGTTGTAACTTCAGTTGCAACTGGACTTCCAACCACTATGGGACTCCTAGTTTGTTGAGTTTCTTCTTTGTCTTTTTCTGCAATCTCAGGCTGTTCATTATCACCTGTAATCTCATCAACAGTTTTTAGGTCATCAAATAACACATTATAAGATTCCATAACACAGTTGGTTCTTTGATTGAAGACTCTGAATGCTCTACTATTTTGAGCATAACCAAGAAAGATCCCTTTATCACTTTTAGAGTCAAATTTACCAAGATGCTCTCTATCTCTGAGAATGTAACAGACACACCCAAAGACTTGAAAATACTTAACATTGGGTTTTCTACCTTTCCATATTTCATAAGCTGTCATGGAAGTGCCTTTAGTAATATAAACTCTATTAACTATATGACAGGCAGTATTAACAGCTTCAGCCCAAAATCTGTTGGCAAGTTTCTTAGAGTTAAGCATGACTCTAGCCATTTCCTGAATGGTTCTATTTTTCCTTTCAACTATGCCATTTTGCTGTGGAGTCTTAGGAGCAGAGAACTCATGACTAATACCTAAGGAGTTGCAGAATTCTCTAAACTTACTGTTCTCAAATTCTGTTCCATGATCACTTCTAACCCTAGCAATATTACCACTGGTTGAACCTTTTTCAAGTTGAAGTTTTAAGCACAAAGTTTTGAACAGTTCAAAAGTTTCAGTCTTATCTTTTAAGAACACTACCCAAGAGTATCTAGAGAAGTCATCAACAACTACCAGAATGTACTTCTTACCACCTATACTAGCAGTTTGCATAGGCCCCATCAAGTCAATATGAAGAAGTTCTAGGACTCTCTTAGTGTAGATTTGACTTATACTTTTGTGAATACTTTTGGTTTGTTTACCTATAGCACAGTCACCACAGACACTTTGAGTTTTAGCACTTAGTTTAGGAATTCCTCTTATCAATTCATTTTTAACAAGCTTATCAAGAGTTTTGTAATTCACATGCCCAAGCCTTTTATGCCAAATATCCACATTATTAGTAATGGCTTGATTACACCTACTTTGAGGCAATTCTTTTTCAGCTTTTTCAAACACATAGCAGCTGTTGGTTGATCTAACTCCAGTCATGATTAAATCATTGTTAAGATTAGTAATTAGACACCTTTCTTTGTCAAATTTAACAATCATTTTGTTATCACAAAGTTGACTGATACTTATAAGGTTAGCTTTTAGACCATCTACAAGAAAAACATCCTCAATAACAGGCATTCCAGGTTTGTTTAAGATACCTTTACCAACAATTTTACCTGTATCTCCACCTCCAAACAACACAGTGTTTCCAGTGAGAATGGTGACATTTTTTAAGAGACTTGCAGTACCTGTCATGTGCTTAGAGCAACCACTATCAAAATACCAATCATTAGAGGTAACAGCATTCAAGGAGTTAATGACAGCTTTGTTGTTAGCAATTGAGGTAGCTTTTTCTTTAACTTTCCAGACCCAGATCAGATTTTTATTAACAGAAGCCAACCAAGTTTTCTGAGAAATATACTTCCTGTTTCTTTTTAAATAACACTGGATTTCAGAATGACCAGGTTTCTTGCAGAAATTACACAGCTTCATCCTAAAGTTATTTTTATACCTAAAGCTATTCAGTTTATTCATGGTTGCAACTTTGGTTATAACTGAGCTTATAACCTTCTCTACAAAAACTTGAGTTTTGTTCCTGGTTGCAACTGAACTTCTAACCTTATTGTCAAAATTATGAGTTTTAGCTCTAGCAACAGCTTCAATAAAGGTAGTTTTTCCTGTACTTTTACCACCATAGTAACCTAGACCACTGATATCTTTAGAGCCTCTAGAATATGACAGCATGTCATCTAATTTTTCTGAAGCAGAAACATTCATCAGTTTTATTTTCTTTTTAGTTTCAGTAAGTTCAGCCAGTTGTAAGTTCATCTTCTCAGTAAGACTTTTAACCTCATCTTTTAGATTAACATTAAGTTTGCTTATGATCAAGGTTTGTTTACTCAGACATTTATACTTTTCATAAAGAACAAGATATTGCTGGGAAATGTCTTCATCAGAAGGTTCTTCCTCATCACTGCTGTAGGTTTTAAGAGTGGTTGTAACTATGGTTGAAACATGTTCACAGTCACTTTCATAAGTAGGTTCTTTTTCAGTGATTATTCCCATAAAGTTAACAAAATTAGACTCATCCTCTTCATCACTGTTGCTCTCAGAATCACTATCACTATGAGTGGATATATAGGCATTTTTGTTCCTTTTTAAAGTATTAGCACACTCAGCCTGAATATGACCAAAGCCTCTACATTCTCTACACTGAATCTCTTTAGGCTTATAATCTTTGTTATCCTTCTCTTTAGAATTCCATTTACCAGTAGAGTTATTATTGAACCTGGATTCTGTCTTAAATTGGTTATCCCTTTTCTGAAAGTTTTTAGAAGAACCAGTATCATCCTCTTTTCTCTTGTAAAACTTTTTGAAAACCTTTTTAGCAAAGAAAGCTAGCTGTTCTTCATCACTTATTTTATCACAGACATTAGGTTCAGATTTCTTAGCCTGAAATGTTATTCTCTTTTCTGGTCTTTTTGGTTTAAAAAATTTCAGCTCATGAGTGCTTAGATTTCCTATAAGTTCTTCAAGTTTAAGATTATCTAAGTCTGTTGATTCTTCAATAGCAGTAACTTTTATTTCAAACCTTTCTGGAAGTGATCTAAGAGTTTTCTTAACAAGTTTAGCATCACTGTATTTTTCACCTAAGGTTCCAGCTTGATGAGCAATGTGGCAGATTCTACCATTAAATTGTTCAATGTTTTCATCTTCCTCCATTCTAAGGTTTTCAAATTGAGTAGTTAACTGCTGAAGTTTGAAAGCTTTTACTTTGGTAGTACCTTCAAAAGTAACTTGCAAAATATCCCATGCCTCTTTGGCAGTTTCACAGTGAGAGATATACCTGAATACACTGAGAGTTACACCAGCAAAAATCAAATTTATGGCTGTTGAGTTGGCACTTGATTTTCTGTCTTCATCAGCAGACCATCTGTCTTCAGGTATAAAAACCAGTTCTCCTTCACTATCAATGCTAGTTGGAGCCTCCCATCCATACATCACAGTTTTCCATGCATGTTCATTCTGCTGTTTGATGAAAGACCTCATTCTGATCTTCCATACTCCATAGTTTACTCCTCCTTCAAGCAATGGAGGTTTGTTGAAAGCGTTTCCTTCCCTCATTAAGTCCATTTTTACTAGAACACAGGATCCACACTAAGTAAGGTCTAGTGTAAAGCTCTGATACCAATTGAAATTCCTATCCGCTGTTCTAGATGCAGTTTTGCATTAAGGTTCCAAGTGGGGTTGGAACTGCAGTTGGAACCAAGTGTATAAGGTTCCAAGTGAGGTTGGAACTGCAGTTGGAACCAAGTGTGTTAATGGACAGAACTGTTTTAAAATTAAATGTACTTGAAAATAATTCACACGCACATTTAACAACGGAGTTCACCTAACTAGGCTACGTCTCCGGGGCACTTACCCAGATTATGATATTATAAAAAGCTTACAATATATGACTCAAGTCTTAATGAAAAACTTAGACTCCCTCTAGGTTTTTCTGCCTATCACTATATTGCTCCTACTCTATAACTATCACTTATAAATCAATGGCATCCCACCATTGTTTTCTTTTTGAAGCTCACGTGTATTCTCTCTAGAAAATAAGTTCTTTATAATTTGGAACACACACTTTTTACAAGCTTAAGTTACTAAGTATATAAACAAGTAAAAACAATCTTCTATCTTCAATATCTTTTGATTGCTTTTGACTTGGTTGATTAGCTTCAATCTCTCCAAGTATCACGAGATTCTTCAGCATGGATTGACTCTAATCATCTTTGATTAATACCTGTTTAGTAACACACTTGAAAGTAGGAGTTAATCTTTTGCTTTGAAAGGAAACATATAAAGATATGATCTCTTAAAGATAATATCTTTTCATAAACATATGAAACATTTAACTCCACATATCAATCAATCTTTAAACATATCTTTACTGAATATTATAAGGATCAAAAGATTGAAACAAGTGATAAGCACAAGCATAAGAATAGAGATATATATATTAAAAGGAAACGTAACCTTATAGACTAATCTCTTTATTTCTTTTAGAAAACATCTTTCCTTAACACTTTGATATTCTCAATATACGCATATTAACCATGTTAAGATCATATGAGAATATATCCTGCATACTTTAAAACACATAATTATTATTAAAGAATAGTTATACAGATTTATAGAACAAGACAGAATTCTGCTTAACAGCAGGTTGGAACTAGTGGTTGCAACTGAGGTTGCAACTTACTTGAAACCTGTCAACACAGGTTGTAACTGAGGTTGCAACTGGTACTTGAAACCTAATACTACTAACTTAGTAGGTTGTAACTGAGGTTACAACATTGCTTGAAACCTGCCAATACTGTCTTAGTTATTAACAACAGTTAGGATTTATTTAGTAAAACCAATAGACAATAAACAATATTTAGACCAGAAATCTGGTCCTAACAATCTCCCCCTTTGTCATTGGTTTTGACAAATCAATTAAGTTTATAAATCATCCCAACCACCTGCAAATTCAATATCAGCACAGTCTTTAAATAGTATAATAACAATACTAAAGAGTCATCTGTTTAAGCTCCCCCTGTATGTTAGAATTGCAGGCACTTCATAAGCACAGAATTTATCCATTCATAATTCAATTTAAAAGACATCAAAATGGAAATTGCAGAAATTTAAAGGCCAAAAACATGGCACAACAATGTCTTAGTACAGCAATTAAAAAAGTAATTAAAACCAGCAGCATTGAGTCTTGAAATTGAAATACAAAAAAAAACATAAACTTCAACATAAACTTCACTCCCCCTATTTGTCAGCAACCATTGTAATCAGTCACGAGGTATATCAGAATGTGGAGCTTTCTCTCTGAGAGGATGGTCTCTAACCACCTCTTCATCTTTTTCTTCACTGCTTATAGAGAAACAATCATCACTATCACCATCATCCTCATTCTCAATAATATCCACCAGCAGCTTATTGATTTGATAATCGTCAGCATCCAATTCAGCTCTCCTTTCTTGATTATAAGCCAACTTCTGGAGTAAGTACCACTTTACTCCTTTCTTCTTGTCTGAGGGAGCAGTAGATGTCTCTTCTTCTTTTTCTTTGCCCTTTTCTCCAGATATGTCATTGACATGCCCTTCTTTGAGCAGTTTTGCAGAGATATAAATAGCAGAGGGACAATCTGAGATTGGTTCTGTGGCTGTGCTAATAGGCTTGGATCCAGTCATAGGTAGGACTTGAGCCATAATCACCCCAGTGATTAGACAAGGAAAGGGGAGCAAAATTGAGGATGATGTATCAGCACTGAATTCTTTAATCAAATTAAAAACATGAGTACCAAAATCAATTGGCAAAGAGGACATGATCCTATAGAGAAATATGGCCATTTCCTTATTGACTTTGGATGGCTGCTTAGTGGGATTCCAATTGAACCTAGCTATTTTGTGCAGCACAGATGCACACAAGGTGAGGGAGGAGGTTTTAATGGAGTGACCATCAAACCTATTGTTCTTGCCAGTTAGAATTAAAGCTAGTATTTCTAAGTCTGGTTCAACATTATCAACTTCAGTAGGACTAGGACAACACAGATAATCATTGATCAACTTAGGGGTGAAATCCAGAGTCACACCCCTTAAAAACACTCTGCCATAGGCAGGATCACCCTCAACAAACACAGTATTACTAAGATTGGCATAGAATTCTTTAATTACAGCAGGGTAATAAGAATTAGGATAAGAAATAGTTCTATCTAGGCCAACAGCTGACAGCAGTTTCTCAATATGTACTTGAATATGTGGATAACTAACCAGATTAAGTCTTCTTTCACTGTGAATCTCCCTACCAGTAAAAGACCTAAACCTTCTATACGTGGTCCTACTCCAGAACCTAGGATCAGTCTCATGAAACTTAGACTTATAAGAGAAAACAGTTGGAGTTGGATGATCCTCTACAGTTTTCCTAGCTCTTTTCTTAGTGCGCTTTTTCTGAGATGAGGAAGTCTCACTTACCGTAGCTTTTGATCCTGGACTTGTTGGAGATTTATTCATGAAGTCTCTTAGAGTGCAATCATCATCAATGTTCAGGTTGGGGTTTTTAGAAGGGTTTGATGACATGGTTGCAACTGGGGTTAGAACCTTACTTAGAACCTTGCAGTGGGTTTCTACAGCAGGCCTAGGGTTTTACAGAGGAGAGAGAGAGAGAGTTATTCTGTAAAAAGTAATTGATTTTGGATAGTAAAAAGATGTTTGTATAAATAGCAATAAAGACCATATCTTTTTGAAATTGGAAATAGATACATGCAAATCAAGTAAGAGACAGATTTTGGCTTAAAAATAGGAAGTATTTTATCAACAGAATTTTGAAAAATAAATCATACTATGATCACGAAAGAAACAGTTGGCATTAAGATAAATTCAGCCAATTAAACAGATAAACATTCCTTTTTCAAAACAGATTCATCCAAAATTTGAAAATTCAAAAGTTGAAGCTTATTAAGGAAATTTGACTTGATTCAAGATAAAGAACGCTTAAACAGATATCTAACTTTTAGGAGAACAAAAGAAACCTAGCAATTTACTCAAGAAAATATGTTTATCAAAGAATAACTCTAATAAAGATTAAATTTTAGGAGCTTAAATTGAGCAAATCCGTTTTTATTTCTACACAAAAACTAGTTTGATGACCTCAGCAAGGAAAGAGTATAAGTGATGTCAAAAATAACAAGACTTTGTCTTGGCAGTTATAGAAAAGACTGAGGTTTCAACTGATGTTGCAACTGAGCTTGCAACCAGTATTTTTAACACGAGGTTTCAACTGGAGTTGTAACTGAACTTCTAACCAGTTATTGAGAGTATGAGGTTTCAACTGAACTTGCAACCAGCAAAAAAATTTTGCACTTTGTGCTTGCAACTCTATTACCAGAGAGGTTTTTAAGGACAAGTTACCTCACATCTGTTTTTGAGACACCAAAAAGCGGCTTTTTCAAAACAAAAACATCATAGCTCAAAATAAGGCTTTAACCTTAGAAATAAAAATTATTAAAGGTACTCAACACAGACATATTTAGCAAAAGTATTCAATTAGATTGATAATGACATACCCCTATGTCACTTCTTAATGATTCAAACTTGTTTGTATCAAGGGGCTTTGTGAAAATATCTGCTAATTGTCTTTCAGTTGAAACATGTTCTAAAATTAAGCTCTTTTCTTCAACTAGTTCTCTAATAAAATGATGCCTTAGATCAATGTGTTTGGTTCTGGAATGTTGAACTGGATTTTTAGCTAAATCTATAGCACTTTTGTTATCACAAAACAAAGTTAATATTTCTTGTTTGACATTATAATCAGTTAACATCTGTTTCATCCAAATAAGTTGAGTGCATCCACTTCCAGCTGCAACATATTCTGCCTCAGCAGTAGATAAAGATATGCAATTTTGCTTTTTACTGAACCAAGAAACAAGGTTGTTTCCAAAATAAAAACAACCACCAGAAGTACTCTTTCTATCATCTATGTTTCCTGCCCAATCTGCATCACAGTAGCCACTTAGAAAATGGTTTGTATCTTTAGAATACCATAGGCCTAGGTGAAGTGTTCCTTTTACATACCTTAGAATTCTTTTGACAGCTAGAAGATGAGGTTCTAAAGGATTTGCCTGATATCTGGCACAAACTCCTACACTTAAGCAAAGGTCTGGTCTAATAGCAGTTAAATACAGCAAACTTCCAATCATGGATCTATACAGACTTGGACAAACACTTTTTCCCTTATCATTTTTTGATAGTTTAAGAGTGGTACTCATAGGGGTTCTCTTCTCTTTACTCTCATTCAGACCAAACTTCTTAACAAGATTGTCTGCATACTTACTTTGGCATAAGAAAATGCCTTTCTCATTCTGTTTAACTTGCAATCCTAGAAAGTAAGTTAATTCACCTCCACCACTCATTTCAAATTCATTCTTCATATCTGAAATGAATTCTTCTATTCTCTTATTAGAAGTAGAGCCAAAAACAATGTCATCAACATAGATTTGAGCAATGATAATATCCTTTGTAGTTTTCTTGGTAAACAGAGTTTTATCAACTCCCCCTCTGTTAAAACCTTTTTCAAGCAAAAACTTGGTTAATCTATCATACCAAGCTCTAGGAGCTTGCTTAAGACCATACAATGCCTTTTTCAGCAAATAAACATGTTCAGGAAAGATAGGATCTTCAAATCCCTTAGGTTGACAGACATAAACCTCTTCATTTATCACACCATTCAGAAAAGCACTCTTTATGTCAAGTTGAAACAGTTTAAAATCATACAAACATGCAAGAGATAATAGCATTCTAATGGATTCAATTCTAGCTACAGGAGCAAATGTTTCATCAAAGTCAATTCCCTCAATTTGTGTATAACCCTGAGCTACCAACCTAGCTTTATTCCTGATAATCACTCCATCCTCATCACTTTTATTTCTAAAAATCCATTTAGTCCCTATAACATTTTTATTAGAAGGTATGGGTACTAAAGTCCATACATCATTTCTCTCAAATTGATGCAACTCATCTTGCATAGCTATAATCCATTCACTATCTTCTAAAGCTTCTTTTATATTCTTAGGTTCTATCTGAGAAATATAACAAGCAAAGTGAACAACATTATTTCTTTTACCTCTGGTTTTCATACCTGAAGCAACTTCTCCTATGACATTGTCAAGAGAGTGATTTTTCTGAGTCCTTACATAGCGTGGCTTGCTTGTTGTTGGCATAGCAGATCCATCTTCTTCTGATTCTGTTGAATTCTGAGTTTCAACTTCAGTTCCAACCTCAGTTCCAACCTCAGTTGTAACTTCAGTTGCAACTGGACTTCCAACCACTATGGGACTCCTAGTTTGTTGAGTTTCTTCTTTGTCTTTTTCTGCAATCTCAGGCTGTTCATTATCACCTGTAATCTCATCAACAGTTTTTAGGTCATCAAATAACACATTATAAGATTCCATAACACAGTTGGTTCTTTGATTGAAGACTCTGAATGCTCTACTATTTTGAGCATAACCAAGAAAGATCCCTTTATCACTTTTAGAGTCAAATTTACCAAGATGCTCTCTATCTCTGAGAATGTAACAGACACACCCAAAGACTTGAAAATACTTAACATTGGGTTTTCTACCTTTCCATATTTCATAAGCTGTCATGGAAGTGCCTTTAGTAATATAAACTCTATTAACTATATGACAGGCAGTATTAACAGCTTCAGCCCAAAATCTGTTGGCAAGTTTCTTAGAGTTAAGCATGACTCTAGCCATTTCCTGAATGGTTCTATTTTTCCTTTCAACTATGCCATTTTGCTGTGGAGTCTTAGGAGCAGAGAACTCATGACTAATACCTAAGGAGTTGCAGAATTCTCTAAACTTACTGTTCTCAAATTCTGTTCCATGATCACTTCTAACCCTAGCAATATTACCACTGGTTGAACCTTTTTCAAGTTGAAGTTTTAAGCACAAAGTTTTGAACAGTTCAAAAGTTTCAGTCTTATCTTTTAAGAACACTACCCAAGAGTATCTAGAGAAGTCATCAACAACTACCAGAATGTACTTCTTACCACCTATACTAGCAGTTTGCATAGGCCCCATCAAGTCAATATGAAGAAGTTCTAGGACTCTCTTAGTGTAGATTTGACTTATACTTTTGTGAATACTTTTGGTTTGTTTACCTATAGCACAGTCACCACAGACACTTTGAGTTTTAGCACTTAGTTTAGGAATTCCTCTTATCAATTTATTTTTAACAAGCTTATCAAGAGTTTTGTAATTCACATGCCCAAGCCTTTTATGCCAAATATCCACATTATTAGTAATGGCTTGATTACACCTACTTTGAGGCAATTCTTTTTCAGCTTTTTCAAACACATAGCAGCTGTTGGTTGATCTAACTCCAGTCATGATTAAATCATTGTTAAGATTAGTAATTAGACACCTTTCTTTGTCAAATTTAACAATCATTTTGTTATCACAAAGTTGACTGATACTTATAAGGTTAGCTTTTAGACCATCTACAAGAAAAACATCCTCAATAACAGGCATTCCAGGTTTGTTTAAGGTACCTTTACCAACAATTTTACCTGTATCTCCACCTCCAAACAACACAGTGTTTCCAGTGAGAATGGTGACATTTTTTAAGAGACTTGCAGTACCTGTCATGTGCTTAGAGCAACCACTGTCAAAATACCAATCATTAGAGGTAACAGCATTCAAGGAGTTAATGACAGCTTTGTTGTTAGCAATTGAGGTAGCTTTTTCTTTAACTTTCCAGACCCAGTTCAGATTTTTATTAACAGAAGCCAACCAAGTTTTCTGAGAAATATACTTCCTGTTTGTTTTTAAATAACACTGGATTTCAGAATGACCAGGTTTCTTGCAGAAATTACACAGCTTCATCCTAAAGTTATTTTTATACCTAAAGCTATTCAGTTTATTCATGGTTGCAACTTTGGTTATAACTGAGCTTATAACCTTCTCTACAAAAACTTGAGTTTTGTTCCTGGTTGCAACTGAACTTCTAACCTTATTGTCAAAATTATGAGTTTTAGCTCTAGCAACAGCTTCAATAAAGGTAGTTTTTCCTGTACTTTTACCACCATAGTAACC
Source organism: Primula vulgaris (assembly GCA_963920805.1). Taxonomy (NCBI): domain Eukaryota; kingdom Viridiplantae; phylum Streptophyta; class Magnoliopsida; order Ericales; family Primulaceae; genus Primula; species Primula vulgaris. The sequence goes on from OY987213.1 coordinate 30,872,640, forward strand.
TAGACCACTGATATCTTTAGAGCCTCTAGAATATGACAGCATGTCATCTAATTTTTCTGAAGCAGAAACATTCATCAGTTTTATTTTCTTTTTAGTTTCAGTAAGTTCAGCCAGTTGTAAGTTCATCTTCTCAGTAAGACTTTTAACCTCATCTTTTAGATTAACATTAAGTTTGCTTATGATCAAGGTTTGTTTACTCAGACATTTATACTTTTCATAAAGAACAAGATATTGCTGGGAAATGTCTTCATCAGAAGGTTCTTCCTCATCACTGCTGTAGGTTTTAAGAGTGGTTGTAACTATGGTTGAAACATGTTCACAGTCACTTTCATAAGTAGGTTCTTTTTCAGTGATTATTCCCATAAAGTTAACAAAATTAGACTCATCCTCTTCATCACTGTTGCTCTCAGAATCACTATCACTATGAGTGGATATATAGGCATTTTTGTTCCTTTTTAAAGTATTAGCACACTCAGCCTGAATATGACCAAAGCCTCTACATTCTCTACACTGAATCTCTTTAGGCTTATAATCTTTGTTATCCTTCTCTTTAGAATTCCATTTACCAGTAGAGTTATTATTGAACCTGGATTCTGTCTTAAATTGGTTATCCCTTTTCTGAAAGTTTTTAGAAGAACCAGTATCATCCTCTTTTCTCTTGTAAAACTTTTTGAAAACCTTTTTAGCAAAGAAAGCTAGCTGTTCTTCATCACTTATTTTATCACAGACATTAGGTTCAGATTTCTTAGCCTGAAATGTTATTCTCTTTTCTGGTCTTTTTGGTTTAAAAAATTTCAGCTCATGAGTGCTTAGATTTCCTATAAGTTCTTCAAGTTTAAGATTATCTAAGTCTGTTGATTCTTCAATAGCAGTAACTTTTATTTCAAACCTTTCTGGAAGTGATCTAAGAGTTTTCTTAACAAGTTTAGCATCACTGTATTTTTCACCTAAGGTTCCAGCTTGATGAGCAATGTGGCAGATTCTACCATTAAATTGTTCAATGTTTTCATCTTCCTCCATTCTAAGGTTTTCAAATTGAGTAGTTAACTGCTGAAGTTTGAAAGCTTTTACTTTGGTAGTACCTTCAAAAGTAACTTGCAAAATATCCCATGCCTCTTTGGCAGTTTCACAGTGAGAGATATACCTGAATACACTGAGAGTTACACCAGCAAAAATCAAATTTATGGCTGTTGAGTTGGCACTTGATTTTCTGTCTTCATCAGCAGACCATCTGTCTTCAGGTATAAAAACCAGTTCTCCTTCACTATCAATGCTAGTTGGAGCCTCCCATCCATACATCACAGTTTTCCATGCATGTTCATTCTGCTGTTTGATGAAAGACCTCATTCTGATCTTCCATACTCCATAGTTTACTCCTCCTTCAAGCAATGGAGGTTTGTTGAAAGCGTTTCCTTCCCTCATTAAGTCCATTTTTACTAGAACACAGGATCCACACTAAGTAAGGTCTAGTGTAAAGCTCTGATACCAATTGAAATTCCTATCCGCTGTTCTAGATGCAGTTTTGCATTAAGGTTCCAAGTGGGGTTGGAACTGCAGTTGGAACCAAGTGTATAAGGTTCCAAGTGAGGTTGGAACTGCAGTTGGAACCAAGTGTGTTAATGGACAGAACTGTTTTAAAATTAAATGTACTTGAAAATAATTCACACGCACATTTAACAACGGAGTTCACCTAACTAGGCTACGTCTCCGGGGCACTTACCCAGATTATGATATTATAAAAAGCTTACAATATATGACTCAAGTCTTAATGAAAAACTTAGACTCCCTCTAGGTTTTTCTGCCTATCACTATATTGCTCCTACTCTATAACTATCACTTATAAATCAATGGCATCCCACCATTGTTTTCTTTTTGAAGCTCACGTGTATTCTCTCTAGAAAATAAGTTCTTTATAATTTGGAACACACACTTTTTACAAGCTTAAGTTACTAAGTATATAAACAAGTAAAAACAATCTTCTATCTTCAATATCTTTTGATTGCTTTTGACTTGGTTGATTAGCTTCAATCTCTCCAAGTATCACGAGATTCTTCAGCATGGATTGACTCTAATCATCTTTGATTAATACCTGTTTAGTAACACACTTGAAAGTAGGAGTTAATCTTTTGCTTTGAAAGGAAACATATAAAGATATGATCTCTTAAAGATAATATCTTTTCATAAACATATGAAACATTTAACTCCACATATCAATCAATCTTTAAACATATCTTTACTGAATATTATAAGGATCAAAAGATTGAAACAAGTGATAAGCACAAGCATAAGAATAGAGATATATATATTAAAAGGAAACGTAACCTTATAGACTAATCTCTTTATTTCTTTTAGAAAACATCTTTCCTTAACACTTTGATATTCTCAATATACGCATATTAACCATGTTAAGATCATATGAGAATATATCCTGCATACTTTAAAACACATAATTATTATTAAAGAATAGTTATGCAGATTTATAGAACAAGACAGAATTCTGCTTAACAGCAGGTTGGAACTAGTGGTTGCAACTGAGGTTGCAACTTACTTGAAACCTGTCAACACAGGTTGTAACTGAGGTTGCAACTGGTACTTGAAACCTAATACTACTAACTTAGTAGGTTGTAACTGAGGTTACAACATTGCTTGAAACCTGTCAATACTGTCTTAGTTATTAACAACAGTTAGGATTTATTTAGTAAAACCAATAGACAATAAACAATATTTAGACCAGAAATCTGGTCCTAACAGAGATAGAAATCGTGTATGACTAAATCACATATGGTATATGAATGAAGAAATAATAGGAGAGGGCCAAGATTTATGGTCGATATTCTTAGAAAGAGAGATGGAATTAAAAGAACAAATTCAAGAAGTTAGGCTTGACTCTTGAGAATTAAATTCAAAAACTTGAAAGTGTTGCTTCCTAAAAAGTAAGCTCTATATAGGCCTGCCGAACCAACATAACTAGTTACTTAAAGGTAAAATCCTAAAATCACACTTTTCAAGTACAACCAAACCACCCAATTAATGTGATCGGTAGTATAATTGGAAATTTAACCTAACTTGCGCTCATTTACATTAAAATAAAACGACTGATTATTTTGTATTAGGGGTGGGTTAGGGTCGAGATCTGATCCGTCATAAACGCTCAATCCGTATCCTGATCCGATTACTTTTGAAAATGAAAAACAAATCCTGATCCCGACCCGACAAAAGTCGGTACTCGACTTTTTCGGGATCCCGTAGGGTCGGGATATGTTTATCCCGAATCTCCCGACAATTTTTTTTATTTTACGACGACGTCATTTTTTATTAATAATTTTTATTTGAGAAGTATAAATATGTTATTAACACGAAACATAATTCTAGTTTAAATATAATATTCCTAATAAATGAAAAAAAAATTAACATGTAGTAGAAAAATTAGTGTGAAACTACAAATAATGGAGTAGATAAAAAAATTAATACGTTTTTTATCAGATTTTTTTAGTATTTAGTTTTATTCACACAAGCAACAATTATCATACTAAATGAGATACATCATCATTATAATTTTTATAATCGGAAAATAATAATCGTTTATCTTTCTTGAAAATAACAATATAATTTTTTAATTGAAGTATATTTTTTATTTTAATAGTTTGATATATTCAAAACTATAAATCTATATTATACTTGTATAATTATAACTAATATATAAAACAAAAAGAATTGTAGTTCATATGGTAGAGTGATTACATTGTATGCTAGAGGTATACGGTTCAATTATCATCACTTGTATTTGATATAAATTAATCTAGATTTTTATATAAAATATAAGTTAATTAAAAAATCAGATCGAGTTGGGACACCCGACGAAATCAAAATTGTCACCCGATTTCGAAATTTGTCGGGTCGGACAAAACCCGACATTTTCGTATGTGGAGTATTCTCTGGTCGAAAAATTTCGGATCAGGTACAGGTACAAATCGGGATTTCGATATTGTTTTCCATCCCTACCATTCATGTGAGAGTTTTTCTCTTTCACACTGTCACGTGTTGGTGATGGTGGTAGTAGACTAGGAGTGGTTTGTGTGCGGATCTCAAGAACAATAAATAATATTTGACCTAAGCTCACTGACTATGCATGATGAACTTACGCAAAGAACATTGCAGGATTATCGGGTATTTTATATTTTATTGCACCAAACTATCTGATTTTAACGATTTGAGTATCTATATTTCAAATTTTTCAATTTAGATATCACACTATAATAACTTTTCAATTTAGGTACCACCGTCTAAATAAATCACGGAATCATGTCACGTGATATTTGATAAACATTAATTTGAGAGGCTAATTTGATAATTTTACACAAAAATATGTCATCCTATAAAAACGTTTCTCCCAATTTCACACATAACAAAAATTTGGATTATATGTTTTTTTTTTATGTGTGCAAAATTGTCAAATTAGCCTCTCAAATTAATGTTTGTCAAATGTTACGTGGCATGATTCCGTGATTTATTTAGACAGTGATACTTAAATTGAAAAGTTATTATAGTGTGTTAGCCAAATTGAAAAATTTGAAAGATGTATACTCAAATCGTTAACAATATTATACTTTGGTGTACTAAATATATTTTTTCGCTGATTATTGATATGGACTTATAAATTCTAAAAGAATTCTTTTATATCTCGGGACTTTCAGAAAGAAAAAAAGAGATTTATCTTGAACAAAGTAACAAGTAACAAGTAATTCTAATATATACTCCTATCAGGCAATAAGTAACAAGTAAAAACAGCTGGACACTCTGGTTATCAACAATCAATATACTCTGCTCCATATTCAAACCTAAGAGTATTACAACAACAAAAAAAACTAGACCACCTAAGAGTTTTATACAAGTTTCTCCACAGAAATCCGGACACACTATGCTTATCGTTATATTTCTTCACTGTCATTACCACCAAATTTGAGAAAATTATAAAAATATACATATAAGCGATACTTAATTATCAAAAACTTTGACCTTAAAACACTTTTAAAGATTAGTACATATGCTACATAATGCTACCACATAGGTTATATGTTACTTATTTTTATTTTTTGTTTTTAACTTTATATTGCATGATACTACCATATATATGCTACATGATGTACTACTTATTTTTACTTTTTATTTTTAACTTTGATAGTGCATAATACTATATATTACATGTACCAAATCGTAAACAAAAGTTTATTCGGGGTTTTAAAAATTAAATATGTTTGTAAGTACTAATCAACTATTCCCCATCAAATTTCTAAATGTCATTTCCTATCATAGAATGTATTATTTTTAATGATTACGCACCTGAGTTCCGGAAGCCGCACATTTTCCAATATGAGAAACTAACTCTTGCACTTTCTTGTGCCTAAGATGCTGAAGCTTATCGAGCTTCTGATTATTAAACAACTCTTTAATGCAGACCCTTCGGCGGTCATTCCAAAGGTGGTCCCCATGGGCCCATGCGAGTGTGGCCCCTGGGTCAGGCTGAGCCATCACGGCCTCAGGCACAAATCGGCTTGAGAAAGTTTGGTCGTGCACATGGAGAACCTGCTTGGCGGCCTCAGCAGAAGAGGCCACTACGGTGGTGATAGATCCGAGCTTTAGGGTCATGAGTTGGCCATGGATTTTGGCCAGCTTTGCTAGGGACTGGTTTGGTCGAGTCCCTAGGCGATGTAGTGAGCCAATGATGGGGAGGTTTATGGGGCCCGGTGGTAGGTTTTTGGTTTGGAAGAAAGGTTTGATGAAGAGAAAAAAGATGAGGATGATGAGTGAGATTGAGGGGAGAAAAACGTAGAGTTCCATAATGTAATTTACTTGTGTCTCTTCTTCCTATTCCAACACTTGCATAGTAAACTTGTTTGAACGAAGGGAGCAAATTTGTGCAAATTTTATTGTGCAAGGCATATGTCTGCTTAGATAATAAAATATATGAAATGTATGGTTATAATTCTTGTTGAATTAATCCTTCAAGAGCATCAAATAATTTCTCACATAGTTGATCTAGGCAAACGAGACAAACGGCACAAATACATGTGACAAGCACTAAATTATATATATAGGGGTGTTACCTAAGAGACTATGCTAAAAGAAAATGTCTAACCAAATAATATTTTTTAAATTTTTTGATAAAATAAGCGTCATTAAATTTTAATAACAAAACAGTAACTAATTATGTTATTTGCTAAGATTAGTAACACTAGTTGTAGATTAACAAGAACAACTAGTTGAATATAATTAAACATGTAAAGATTAAAGAAAAAATGAACCACTTGCATCCACTTGCTCCCTATGTATATACTAAAATATATGTATATGTGTATTCATATGAATATGTATTTATTTTATATTTGTACATCTATTTATTTATAGATTAATTACATTTAAAGATTTTTCTACATTTGTATTTAGTCGTATAACTTATACCGGACAGGATAACATTTGGTCATGTTTGTAATGTATGTTTTGGTCATATTATCGGTTTTTTCATATGTATTCGTATTTGTTTTTCGATTTTTTTTAAATCAACGTTTTATTTTATATATAAAGTGTTTGTTCAAAAAAATCTGTAAAAATTATCTTTTAATTTTTTTTCCGGGTATTTATTGTTTGTTTTGGCAATTTATCAGATAGTAATATTAATAAATACCCAAAAAAATATATAAAGTCAAATTTTATAAAATTTTTTTGAATAAACACTTTAAAAATAAAATAAAATGTTGATTTAAGAAAAAAAAATCGAAAAAAATTATGAATACATATGAAAAAATCGATACACATGATTAAAACATGACCAACTGTATACATGACGGAACGGTTGGATACTAGATTTAGAGGCAAATACTATTTCATCTTTGAATCTAGAAGGAAAGTTGTTTGTTAGCAGGGGCGGATCCAGGATCTTACATTTGGTGGGGCACAATTTCAGTAGAAATCGGTTCGAGATGTAGGAGGCAGGAACTCGTGTCACGCATTGTTCGGAGGGCGAGCCCTACCCTAACAATAAATACTGTATTACGAATTCAGAAATTAAATAATTGCCTAAACGGCTACCTAATTTTTAAAAACGCTCCATGATTTTATCGTTTGGTAAAATACATGAGAGATCTTTTTCGATAAAAAAAAAATAAGTATTGTTAAGTCAATTATCACTCACTTGATTGCCAAGTTCAGTATATAAACTAATGTAATTAAACAAAAAAATATATTTTATCACCGCTACAACATTAAAATAAAACAAAATAACCGACGTTATACCCTTTTTTATTTTATTTTATTTTATTTTATTTTATTTTATTTTATTTTATTTTATTTTATTTTATTTTATTTTATTTTAAGAATTGAGTTTTAACCGTTGGAATAGCTTTAAAAATGGTGAACCAAATTCATGTAAGTGTGACTCGTTAATCATTGATTATTTTTTATTAGTTGTATATTTAAAAATATAATTAATTATATATTAAAATATTCCAAGGATATTTTGGTAATTTTTCAAATGCAAAAAATTTAGGGGGGCATGTGATCCCAATTGCCTACACTAGATCCGCCACTGTTTGTTAGCATAAATATTTTTTTTATAAGTTTGGACGAAATGGTACAAAATTGACGAGAAATGGTAGTTTAGATCGAGAGTAAATTAGAGAAGTTGCTAGTTTGTGATACAAAATCGAAATAAAATTATAAATGGCTAGTTTCTGAAACAAAATCGGGAAGGAAAAAAAAACGATATCTAAGTGAGCTTCAAATTAAACAAGAAAACATAAATGACAAGTGTAGCACTATACCACCTAGCTTCAATATTATGCATATATTTTCTTGTGATCTTTTTAACTTCAACCAAAAAACTCTTAACAATTATATTTTAGAAAATGCTTGCAAAGAAATGAGTTTAGATATCCACAGATGCAAGTATATTTGAGAGCAAAATAAACACAATGAACGAGCATCGTAAGGGATTTTTAATTTATCCATGCTAAGGCTCAAGTTATAGACTTTACAAAAAAAACTCCAAAAGCTGAAAGTGAGAAAACTCCAAATCTTAACAACCTTGCCTTCGACTGAATTGTAAGATCAAATAAATTTGTGAGGTAAATTTGAACTACATGAATTATTTCAAGGATTTTCACAGCACATAAATTTTTTAGGATAGAATTTCTACAACATACAGGTAAAAGTTTCTGCTTTCGATAGACCATATCTTTCCTGCTATAATCTGATTAGTAGTATAGTAAAATTACATAGTAAAATACTTATACAAAATCTAGATCAACACATTATATAGCAATCGTTTCCTTCCCAATAATGCACCTCTAGCCGGATCTGTCCGCTTTTGGTTAATCCTGATCATCCACTCCTGTGTCACATCGTGAGATCGGGGACCAAAGGACACCTTTTTAAGCCGCAAAAGCTTTTCCTTATGAACAACAGCTACAAACCAAACCAGCAACAGACTTAAACAAATAGCTTGCCTATATGTACCAAAAATTAAACCAAATTTGCAGTACAAGAAATCACTCCACCTGCTGCTTATCAAACAGGACTGAGGAAACAATATTTGGGAGCAGGGTAGCAAAAAATGTTCAAATGATGCAGCTATTGTACAAATTTAGCGGGGCTGATAGCCACAATGTTGTTACACAAAACAGTAAACAGAATAAATAGTTTGGTCCATCTTAACTGCTAAATCCAACTGTCCAGATTATGTATAAAATCCGCAACAGCTAGCTATTTACAAATGCGGCAAACTCGGTATTACTACAACCAACACCATTGGGTGACAACCTGCTGCTATCAGTAACAACAAATAGCAGCTTGAAAGACATGTAACACCTTACCTGGCATCAAAATAAGTCACAAAATTCACTGACAACATTACAAAAAACGCTAGGTTTTCTGAGGAAAAAGATCATACATTATATCCATGCATAACTGTACAAAAACAAAATGCGTAAAAAGAGAGAGCATATAAGAATTGAATACAACAGGCATGAGAAAGTTTTCTATTTCTAAAAATATCAACAGTAGAAACACAATATATAGTACTATGTTTTTTTCAAGTCGTCCGGTGATTAATCCGGTTCTTCATAAGTGATGTTGTCTCCATCGACCATCTGTAAAATCTCCAACTAATAC